>JAMPIV010010749.1:0-67187 GCA_024509875.1 Oreohelix idahoensis
GGAGCTGCACTTAAACTGTTGACACCAGTTTTTACCGAGGACAAGAATCACGAAACACTGGTTCCATCTCCCTGTGTATTTCTGTAGATGTTTTTCCCTGAAACATCAGAAATTTTATCACAGCTCTGGCCTCCTTCTTTTCCATTGTTTTGTCAAATCTTTGGAGCAGCAGATCCGGTCAATAGGGTACACTGCGCCGTGCACCGTAGCGGGAAAACCCATTGAAGAAACAAACGCGTACTTCACACATTCAGTGCAAATATGATGAACTTTAAATGTGCCGAGTTTCATCTTCCTCCTGTGACGCCTTCATGGTCAGGCCCAAGACTTATGTCAAGCCCCTTGTGTGTGTATATGTATATATATATATGTACATATATTAATATACATACATACATATATATATATATATATGTATGTATGTATATTAATATATGTATTTCTACTGATTAATTCACGTGTGCATTAAGAAGTGTGTAGATGTGTTAGAACAACTGTGAAATTTCTGGAGGCAAAACACTGCCAAGATACATTCAAATAATTGAAAATGTTGGTAAAAGTGTGTCTGTAGGTTTAGAAAAGCATTTAAAGAATTATTTCTTGATGGAATGGAGCACACACCAGGAACGTAAGGAAGGATGAAAGCGATTGTTTTACTGGATAGTTTAAGCTATTACTTAGTATTTTATACTAGACCTAATCATTGTATGGAGGCGGATCATGGACAAATGGCTCTAACTAAGGATTTAGAGGGAAATTGTAGTCACAGTGAACTGGATTTGGTTGTTGCTTCTATACTATGTCCTGTGCATCTGCTAGCACACTGTCTGAACCTGTCTATCATCCCCAACCTTTGTGATTGTGGGATAGTGGTGGAAAATATAGGGGTTGCCTCTAATTCGTTTCAGGTTTTATCCTGTCAACCCAACTGATCATAAGAGTCAGCCACTACTGAAGGCACTACTGGTGCAAGCGCCTTTGAGTTTAGAGGGCCAGTTACCAAATGCCTACTGCCTGGAGGAAGTTCAAGTAAATTTTCCTGCCAGGACAAAAGTGGAACCACCTTCATTCTACAGATGAGTGCAAAACAAGGCAACTGTAGAGTATCCAAGTTACACCACAATTATAGACAATCATTTATGATGACAAGTGTGGGCATAGATATAGACAGTAATAGCTTCACATTCAAGTGACAGTGAAAGAACAGTGTTAGAAACATATAAATAATATTCCAGCAGAGATAATTTATCAAAGTGAGAACCCTCATCAAATTTAATGTCTTTTGATACCTTTTAACTATTTTCAAATGTTTTATTGATTTAATGTTGTAATTGAATTTGATTTCCTATAAAGCTTTTCAAAAAGAAAAGAGAAACTGTATAAACAAATTGTAAATATTTACCAGCAGACTTACTTAAATTATTTAAGTCAGTTCAAGTTTTGTTGGTAGATAATTTAGTAGAATACCCCTAGCAGAGTTAATACTATAATCATAGGAGGATCTGGAGAGGAAGCAAGTAGGAACTTGGAGTAAAATATTACCATCTTCTCTAGGAACTAATACAGCTTGATCCTACCTTTGATGTCTATACACCCTTACTCTTTTCAGAGAAGGGGGTATTACTTATAAGACCAGACTCTTATCTGGCCCTATCCTGGTATCACCTGATACAACTTTGTGTCCAGGATACCTTATAATTTAAATAATAATCAACCCTCTCGTGACAGCTATACCTTCAAGGTATTCTTTATCCCCTTCATGTATATGTTGAATTCCCTGCATGTAATTTTTTTGTCTCCACCTATTTCTCTTACTGTAAGAGCTAATGGGCAATAAATGAATGAAAATCTTCCTTGTAATGCTATCAGTGTGCCCAAGTATTTATTACTACAGATATGTTTCCAAGAATCCATTTATTTTTAATGTTGCATTCTGGAGAATTAATGTCAACAGGAGAGACAGAATGAGAAATGATACCTTCAGAAAAATTATAACAACTACATCCTGAATGAAGTATATTGAAAGATATAAAATTAAGTGGTTTGTCCATCTCATGAAAATGGAGTCTGATAAATTAGCACTACAAGATCTGGTTTCAGGGCACAGGGAAGACCAAGAAGCAGACGGATAGACAACATCACAAACATTCTAAAACAACACGGGCACATAGCGGCCAATACGACATACTTGGCTCAAGAAAACAAGCTGCAGCTCCCCACTACACTTCACGGCAATAGTGGAAGGAAAAAAAGTAAAAAATATCCTACAAGTAAAGGTAGTCCCACACCAGATACTGCCATAGAGGAGTGAATTGTTAGAACCCAGTACCTTTGCTGCTCTAACTACTCTGCCTACAGGATGGTCAACAGTATTCTACATAATAACAATGCAGATACAATAAAATAATGATTTAAGGATCAAATACTCTAACATTACAAGTTGTAACTGTCCACACCTTGTAACAAATGTAGCACACAATAACTAGCCCAATAAGGTTGTAAGAATAATAATAAATCTTAGACAGAATGAGAAATAATGACATCAGAAAAACTGTTGGAACTTTATCCTGCATGAAGTACATACAGGTCTATAACTTTTATTTGAACACCAGGAACTGAAATATTCTGAAAATCTGAAGTGTCTTTGGACTACTTTTTAATCACAAGTTGGGCAATTTAGGTCTATTTTGGGCTATGTTCTATATCAAATTGGACGAGTAGGGGTACTTTTCTAACACAATATGTCTGTTGACAGACAAGAAGGGAATAAAAAAGACATGGAAAGATGTAGAGCTGATGGCATGAAACAGAAAGACTTAGCATATGTTTGTTGAAGGCCTATGCTCCTTTGGGAGTTGAAAGGTGAAAGCAGAATGATAGAAAGACCAAAAGTAAGTCACAGAGCTCTTTCATGTCAAAAAGCTTAAAAACTTACGGATCCAGGCAAAGGATTCATCTGGCCCCATATGTCAAAACTGGAAGGATCTATTCCCAGTTCCTCATGTGTCTCTCTCAGTGCAGTGTGGGTAAAGTCCTTGTCTGACTCATCCAAATTTCCACCAGGGAAACTGTGAAATGAGAAAGGTAACAAAGTATTCAAGGATTAGTTTGTGGTCAACAACAAAAAATGGTGAATTCAATTAGTCACTCCCTGTGGAGCATAGAGGCCCTGTGTAGTTCTTGGGGTCTCTGATGAGGCAAATAAATAATACGACTACTGCTCCATCAGTTATGTCATACAAGACGACTAAGTAACATAAGGGTGTCCATGGGGTTGGCAACCTCATCATGTCAAACAAATTGCTTCAAAAACCATCACTGCCAGAGCATGTGACTTGCTTGTGCATGCTTCCTCCAGTTGGATCAGCTGCCATCAGTGGTGGCTCCATACAGAAAATGATGATATAAAGCACAGAGCCACCACTGTTGATAGACCTCATCAAGGAACCAGTGGTGGCTCCATACAGAAAATGATGATATAAAGCACAGAGCCACCACTGCTGATAGACCTCCTTAAGGAAGCCTACGACAAAAGCACAAACTATGGCAGCAGTAGTTTCTGCACAATGTTTTACAGGATGAGGTTGCCAACCCCTTGTACAACCTCACAGCAGCAGCCTTTTATGACATACTGTACTCATATTCTTTTATTGTCTCCTCTGTGAATGATGGGAACTATGCTGGGCAGACCTGTATATCAATATACTAGACACATATAATCATAAACAGATCTGTTTACAGTTTCAGGGGGAAAAAAAAACACAAGATTAAAACAACAAAAGTTTTTTGGTCAAGTGTTTAATCTAGAATCTTCATCATCTTTCAGTTCCTTAAGGAGCATACACCTTTATAAAATGCATGTCTTCCTGCCATGTGCCATCAGCTTTTTCATACCTTTCATTTGTCTCCAGTTCTCTTCTCCATGTATTTTCTGGTCTGCCTGGAGGATTCCAGAACAAGGACTGCCTTATAACGTTATCAAAAGGTTTCCTCAATGTCTATCCTATCCAATGCCAGGGTCTACTCATGTTTTCTTCTACTAGCACCTGTCTGTCTTATCAACAGTTCCACATTAGTGACCTTGTCATACCACTTCAATCCTGTTCTATTCAAGCACCCATTGTTGAAAGTCTGTAGCTCCTTGGTTGTTGTTTTTGTTATTCTCCATGTTTCACAGCCACACAGTAGGACAGATTAGTTCAGAATCATCGCTTCATCATCATTGTCCTTTGAGCTCCGTAAGCAGCCTGGAATGACGACTATAGCTGGTCCTCTTGCAGGAAGCCCACCCCAAGCAGTCACATGATCTTGCAGCGTTGGTTTCTATGGCAATCTGTTTTACATAATGAGGTTGCCAGCCCCATGCAATTTTTCATGTTAGTCACCTTGTACGACGTGCCCGAGGGTGTAGTAGTCACCTTGTATGACGTGCCTGAGGGTGTAGTAGTCACCTTGTACGACGTGCCCGAGGGTGTAGTAGTCACCTTGTACGATGTGCCCGAGGGTGTAGTAGTCACCTTGTACGACGTGCCCGAGGGTGTAGTAGTCACCTTGTACGACGTGCCCGAGTGTGTAGTAGTCACCTTGTACGACGTGCCCGAGGGTGTAGTAGTCACCTTGTACGACGTGCCCGAGGGTGTAGTAGTCACCTTGTACGACGTGCCCGAGGGTGTAGTAGTCACCTTGTACGACGTGCCCGAGGGTGTAGTAGTCACCTTGTACGACATGCCCGAGGGTGTAGTAGTCACCTTGTACGACGTGCCCGAGGGTGTAGTAGTCACCTTGTACGACGTGCCCGAGGGTGTAGTAGTCACCTTGTACGACATGCCGGAGGGTGTAGTAGTCACCTTGTACGACATGCCCGAGGGTGTAGTAGTCACCTTGTACGACATGCCCGAGGGTGTAGTAGTCACCTTGTACGACATGCCCGAGGGTGTAGTAGTCACCTTGTACGACGTGCCCGAGGGTGTAGTAGTCACCTTGTACGACATGCCCGAGGGTGTAGTAGTCACCTTGTACGACGTGCCCGAGGGTGTAGTAGTCACCTTGTACGACGTGCCCGAGGGTGTAGTAGTCACCTTGTACGACGTGCCCGAGGGTGTAGTAGTCACCTTGTACGACGTGCCCGAGGGTGTAGTAGTCACCTTGTACGACATGCCGGAGGGTGTAGTAGTCACCTTGTACGACATGCCCGAGGGTGTAGTAGTCACCTTGTACGACATGCCCGAGGGTGTAGTAGTCACCTTGTACGACATGCCTGAGGGTGTAGTAGTCACCTTGTACGACATGCCTGAGGGTGTAGTAGTCACCTTGTACGACATGCCTGAGGGTGTAGTAGTCACCTTGTACGACATGCCTGAGGGTGTAGTAGTCACCTTGTACGACATGCCTGAGGGTGTAGTAGTCACCTTGTACGACATGCCTGAGGGTGTAGTAGTCACCTTGTACGACATGCCTGAGGGTGTAGTAGTCACCTTGTACGACATGCCTGAGGGTGTAGTAGTCACCTTGTACGACATGCCTGAGGGTGTAGTAGTCACCTTGTACGACATGCCTGAGGGTGTAGTAGTCACCTTGTACGACGTGCCTGAGGGTGTAGTAGTCACCTTGTACGACGTGCCTGAGGGTGTAGTAGTCACCTTGTACGACGTGCCTGAGGGTGTAGTAGTCACCTTGTACGACGTGCCCGAGGGTGTAGTAGTCACCTTGTACGACGTGCCTTAGGGTGTAGTAGTCACCTTGTATGACGTGCCAGAGGGTGTAGTAGTCACCTTGTACGACGTGCCCGAGGGTGTAGTAGTCACCTTGTACGACGTGCCCGAGGGTGTAGTAGTCCCCTTGTACGACGTGCCCGAGGGTGTAGTAGTCACCTTGTACGACGTGCCCGAGGGTGTAGTAGTCACCTTGTATGACGTGCCCGAGGGTGTAGTAGTCACCTTGTACGACGTGCCTGAGGGTGTAGTAGTCACCTTGTACGACGTGCCTGAGGGTGTAGTAGTCACCTTGTACGACGTGCCTGAGGGTGTAGTAGTCACCTTGTACGACGTGCCTGAGGGTGTAGTAGTCACCTTGTACGACGTGCCTGAGGGTGTAGTAGTCACCTTGTACGACGTGCCTGAGGGTGTAGTAGTCACCTTGTACGACGTGCCTGAGGGTGTAGTAGTCACCTTGTACGACGTGCCTGAGGGTGTAGTAGTCACCTTGTACGACGTGCCTGAGGGTGTAGTAGTCACCTTGTACGACGTGCCTGAGGGTGTAGTAGTCACCTTGTACGACGTGCCTGAGGGTGTAGTAGTCACCTTGTACGACGTGCCTGAGGGTGTAGTAGTCACCTTGTACGACGTGCCCGAGGGTGTAGTAGTCACCTTGTACGACGTGCCCGAGGGTGTAGTAGTCACCTTGTACGACGTGCCCGAGGGTGTAGTAGTCACCTTGTACGACGTGCCCGAGGGTGTAGTAGTCACCTTGTACGACGTGCCCGAGGGTGTAGTAGTCACCTTGTACGACGTGCCCGAGGGTGTAGTAGTCACCTTGTACGACGTGCCCGAGGGTGTAGTAGTCACCTTGTATGACGTGCCCGAGGGTGTAGTAGTCACCTTGTATGACATGCCCGAGGGTGTAGTAGTCACCTTGTACGACATGCCTGAGGGTGTAGTAGTCACCTTGTATGACGTGCCCGAGGGTGTAGTAGTCACCTTGTATGACGTGCCCGAGGGTGTAGTAGTCACCTTGTACGACATGCCTGAGGGTGTAGTAGTCCCCTTGTACGACATGCCTGAGGGTGTAGTAGTCACCTTGTATGACGTGCCTGAGGGTGTAGTAGTCACCTTGTATGACGTGCCTGAGGGTGTAGTAGTCACCTTGTACGACATGCCTGAGGGTGTAGTAGTCACCTTGTACGACATGCCTGAGGGTGTAGTAGTTACCTTGTATGACATGCCTGAGGGTGTAGTAGTCACCTTGTACGACATGCCTGAGGGTGTAGTAGTCACCTTGTACGACATGCCTGAGGGTGTAGTAGTCACCTTGTACGACATGCCTGAGGGTGTAGTAGTCACCTTGTATGACGTGCCTGAGGGTGTAGTAGTCACCTTGTACGACGTGCCTGAGGGTGTAGTAGTCACCTTGTACGACATGCCTGAGGGTGTAGTAGTCACCTTGTATGACGTGCCTAAGGTGTAGTAGTCACCTTGTACGACGTGCCCGAGGGTGTAGTAGTCACCTTGTACGACGTGCCTGAGGGTGTACTCCTATTCTTTCTGTGCCTCGTCAGAGACCAATGTGAAGAACACTGGGCATTATTTTAGAACACCATTTCCAGAACTGTCAGACATCACCAACTACAGATGGCGAATTGACTTTACGGTGGTATGTAGATATTTCGGAATATTTTTTATAAATAAATATTCAAGAATAACCCCACAAAATCAGCAACAGTTAACATATATTACTGAGAGTATTTAATCTGGTTACAAATACAAATGTTGAGAATTTTAATTTATGAAATTTCAGTTCCATTGGTATCAAATGATATCAGATAGAAGCAAAAGTTTAAAAAAAAATTTTTTATTTCCTTGTAGTGAGATTTTCTGAAGGTTTATGCTCCACCTGGAGCTAAAATGGAAATGATGAAAATGCATGTTAGTACCCAAATGCTCTTACCTTACCTGCCCTCTGTGCTTCTTAAGCCGTGACGAACGCAATGTAAAAAGCAGTGATGGTTCACCATGAACGGTGCACAAAGGCACAAGTACAGCTGCACATGTGTACCCTTGCTTCAGAGGATACTCTTTGAACGTGCGGACAGGAACCTCATGCGTGAGTTTCTGCTGAGCCCTCAGCTTATTCTGATCTGCAGGTTTTAGATACAACAAAGTACATAAAGATGGCTGCACCTTAGAAGGTTAACTTTATTTGAAAGTGTTTAATATTTAACATGCCTTGTCTTGTTTCTGAAGAGACAATGAAAAAACAGGACTACTGAACCACAGCAGAAGATCACACATACTTCAGCAAACATATCTTGCTAATGAAGCAGCAGCCGTAGTGACTATCTCAGTAACGATCAAACAGGGAAATAGTGAAAGAATATTTAACATATCCAACTAAAAAAATAAAGCAGGGAAAGGGGACATTTCTCTCCTCTTCACTCTCATATTCACTCATTCGTACATTAACCTTCAGCTACCTGTGGAGCATAGGAATTTAATAGGAACCAGTTCATGCCAAGCCCTCCTACCCTACGTTCATGTTTTTCATGTATTCTCTATCCTTTTTAAGTTTGCCTCCGTTCTCTTCTCCACGTGGTCTCCTCATTTCTTTCACCTTGGCAGTTCTAGAAGAAGAACTCCTATGTACAGCTATCAGCATGTTTTATTTAACCTCACCTCTTGTATACCTCACTGCTATTTGTCTGGTTCATTCCATCAATCCTACATGTGCTCTCATGAAGCCAAATTTATCTCTCTCATAAACTGGCCATGGGTCTCAGACTTCTCTCATGAAGTCAAATTTATCTCTCTCATAAACTGGCCATGGGTCTCAGACTTCTCTCATGAAGCCAAATTTATCTCTCTCATAAACTAGGTAGTGGGTCTCAGACTTCTCTCACGAAGCTAAATTTATCTCTCTCATAAACTAGCTGTGGGTCTCACCTTCTCTCATGAAGCTAAATTTAATAATTTATCTCTCTCATAAACTAGGCAGTGGGAATCAGACTCCTCTCATCATGATCATAAACTAGGTAGTGGGTCTCAGACTTCTCTCACGAAGCTAAATTTATCTCTCTCATAAACTAACTGTGGGTCTCAGACTTCTCTCATGAAGCTAAATTTACCTCTCTCATAAACTAGCTGTGGGTCTCATCTTCTCTCATAAAGCTAAATTTATCTCTCATAAACTAGATAGTGGGTCTCAGACTTCTCTCATAAAGCTAAATTTATCTCTCTCATCTTCTTCTTCTTGCGATCGCATCTTTGATGATTACACCGTCAGACGAGTTCTCATGATGAATTCGACTGTTGTTTGAAGTTCCTCTTTAACTCCATATAGCTTTGAGTTTAGTGTTGAGTCATTGGGCCAGTATATCTTTCTTAACTGGCCATACAGAGGACAGTCCTGTAGAACATGCTCAGCAGTTTGTTCGTTTAATCCACATGTGCACAGTGGTGAAGCAGACAATCGTAGCTTGTGCATGTGTTTATTCAGTTTGTTATGCCCTGTCCTGAGTCGAAAAATAGTTGTCTGTCCCTGCCGGTCGAGAGTGTGATAGTCGTCTTTGGGTTGGTTCTGTTCTCTTCTGATAGTCTGGATAGCTCTCTTTTTCTCAAAGTATGTGACTTCATTATCTTCTTGTTCACATTCTCCTCCCTTTTTTGCAAGTTTATCTGCCTTTTCATTTCCGGGTACACCACAATGAGATGGTACCCACTGAAGTATGGTTCTCTTTTTGGCAGCTACCTTGTTTAGTTCATTTCTCAGATGCGGGAGTTTACCACCCTTGAGAGCTTGCAGGACAGACAGTGCATCTGTGAGGATGACTACCTGGTGGCAGTCAGAGTTGGTGTTATAAATCATATTTGCAGCTTGCTCTAGAGCTTGAACCTCAGCTGTATAGTTGGAACAGAATTTACCAGTGGGAATGTGCCTAGTCTCATAGTGGTTGTCAGGATATGAGATAAAGATACCGGCACCTCCATTCCTAACAGCATTAGTTGCTGATCCATCTGTATAGGCATGTATCCATGATTGATCGGGATAGCTTTCTTGGATCATACTCAATGTAGCAGTTCGTTTTTGCAGATCATTATACTCACATCCACTTGTGAGACCACTGACTGTTGTATTAATTTGGAGGGCACTGCTGGCCTGCTCCCATGGTACAGGGTATAGGGTGGGCCTTCAGTGGTGTTGTCTTCATGGATAGGTCTTCTTGATGCTGTCTTATAAGTCTTTTCCCCCGATGCACAAAGCTGCTACGCTTTAGACGTCCCAATGCCAGATCATCTAGTCTTGCCTTCATTGGGTGCATTGGCATACTGTTGTACTTTTCCATCTGGATCATGGTTTTTGTGTCTCTTCTATGGGACAATGTCTGTAATCCAGCAACCTTCTGCATCTCTGTTATTGGTGTAGTTTTCATGGCTCCTGTAATGAGCCTGAGAGCTTGATTTTGCACCTTGTCCAAAGACTGCAGATGTGAGTTAGCAGCTGATGACCATGCTGCTGAGCTAAACTCTAAGTGTGGTCTTATTACTCCATTATAAATCTTCTTTAGATTTCGTTCATTTGCTCCCCAGTTGGTACCTGCTAATTTTCTGAGTATGCCTAGTCGTCTTCGGGCCTTTCCTTCTGCATTTTCAATATGCTTATTCCATGTAAGCCTTTGGTCAAATGTCACCCCAAGATAGGTGGGGTAGCTTTCTTCCTTGATCACGGTTGTCCCTAGGTGTATGTTAGCTGATTTGTCCTTGGGGGCGAGGGAGAACAGTGTTGTGGAGGTTTTGTCTGTGTTTATTGTGATAAGCCATTTCTCTGCCCATGACACTAGCATGTCTGCTGCCCGCTGCATTCTATAATTTGCTGTGGTGACATTTTCATCAGCGCACCAGAGTACTAGGTCATCTGCATATAAGGCAGCTTTAACTCCTGCAGGGAGATCTTTCACCAGGTCATTGATGTAAACAAGGAAGAGTGTTGGGGAAATTACTCCTCCTTGAGGTACCCCCTGATGGAGCAACACTTTTCTGCTCTGCAGACCGTCAAGAGTGACTCTAGTTCTCCTGTTATGCAAGTATGACTGGATCCATTTCATCATGTTGCCTTGGATTCCACTTCTCCTAAGTTTTGCAATGAGGCCATCTTTCCACACCTTGTCAAAGGCCTGCTTGAAGTCGACCCAGATCGTTAGGACCTTTTTCTTCTCCTGGAAGGCATCTTCTATTGCTTGAGACAAGTAAGTAACTTGGTCTTCTATACTGTAGCATTCTCTAAATCCAGCTTGTTCCAGCACCAGGATCTGCTCAGACTCTAAATACCATTTCAATCTGTGGTTGACTATTCGCTCCATAGTCTTCCCAACACAGCTTGTGAGACTGATTGGCCGGTAACTTGCAGCCTCGGTCTTACATTTCCCTTTCTTTAGTATGGGTATTGTGATGGCTTCTCTCCATACTTGGGGTACCATTCCTTTCAACCAGCTGTGGTTGAATATCTCAAGCAGTTTTGTCTTTGCTGCTGAGCTCAGATTTACCAGCATTTCGTTGCTGATTTTGTCTGGGCCGGGTGACTTTTGAAACTTAAGCTTGGAAATAGCCTTCTGTAGTTCTCCTAGTGTGATGGGTTCCCTCATTGGGGCAGGAGTATCTGTCTGTCCCATGGTTGCCAGTATTTCTTTTCTTATCTCTCTCTGATGGTCTATGTTAATGGGTAAGTTGCTTTCTGAACTGTATCTTCTAGCAAACAAGTCTGCAGCTTGTTTTCCTCTGAAAAGTTTGCCACCTTCATCCAATGTGATAGTCTGCCTTGGTGAGGAATGCTCTTCATTTAGAGACTTGACTAATCTCCAAAGTTTCCTGCCGTCTTTCTCAAGGTTCAGCGATGCCGTTTTAGTTCTCCAGCTTTTCCGCTTTTCTTCTAGCTTTGTTCTCTGAAACTCTGCTACAGCCTTTTTCCATTTGTTGTGAGTTTCAAGTGAAGGCTGAGACTCTGCGTCCTTTCTAGCCTTGTCCATAGCTTCCTGACGTTCTTGGAGTGTGCTGGACCAGTATGGTATGTAGTTACGCCGGCATCCTTTGGGAATGGTTTCTTTTGCAGCTTGTAGTATGCATCTGTTGAAGTCTTTTACCACTTCATTAATGTCTCTGTTCTGTACCTTGAGGGTAGACAGCAGCGTGTTCACCTGATGCCTGAATAAACCCCAGTTGGCTTTTTTGTAGTTCCATCTTGTAATGGCTGGGCCTGTACTGAGAGTTGCACTCTGGACAGTAAGAAAGATTGGGCGATGGTCGCTTCCCCCTAGTTGGTCTCCTACTTCTCTACTAATAGATCCAGCTATATCTGGTGTGGAGAAGGCAAGATCTGGTGTTGAGGTTGTGTGCCATCCTCTGGAGTAGAAGGTAGGAGTATCTGTGGCATTATTGACTAGGATTAGGGAGTGATCATCTTGCCAAGTTTCAACCTCTTCACCTCTGTGATCCAGATGGTTATAGCCCCAGCTCTGGGAGTGGCTATTAAAGTCTCCAACTGCTATAAAGTTGGTGGCTGGTACCTGTATAGAGCTGAGACTCAGGGGTTTGTTGTTCGGACAGTAATAGTTCAGGAGTTCTATTTCCATCTTGTCTACCTTTATCTGCAGCAGCTGATATTCTGCTCCATCCATGAAGGTTTTCCTTTCGTGTGCAGGAATGTTATTCCTTACAAGAGTAAGTACTCCTCCTTTTCGTCTATCTTGTCTGTCGGATCTGAAGCATTGATATCCCCTTATTTTAAAGGTTTGATCTGCTTTCAAGTGAGTCTCTTGGATACAGCAAACACTGACTTGCTTCTCATACAAGATGTTTTCCAGCTCTGTCTTTTTGCTGTATCCAGCCTGCTTGCTGTTCACTCCCTCTGCATTCCAGTGCATCATGACAAGTGGCACTCTGGGTTTCTCTTTTTCTGTTTTGTTTTGGTCAGTAGTTCTCCTCCGCCGTCTGTTGACTCCACAAGACGGTCTAGAGGGTCCTCCAGTAGCTGAGGGTGGGCTCTGTCGAGGCTCAGAGCCCGGCACTGCACCTGCCTGGTGGAGCTCCACAGGGCGAGCACCAGAACAAGATTTATTTGACGGTGTACTCTCCATAGAAAAAAAAAAGCGAGTTGCATGATACTGTGGTTTCCGGTGCGCCTTCTGGCCCAGTATCTACGACTTTAGCACCTGTTCAACGGGAGAGTGGGCTCATCCCTAATCTGTTTATGTTCCCAGTAGTAGACTATTCGCAAGCAGCCTGGGGGTGTCACTGCTCTGCGCGGACCTTGTTTACCGAGGCGGCGTCCGAGCTCGTATGGTGAAAATATGGTTGCGTTATCTTCAAAATAGCCCTGTCTTTCCCGTGGCTTTTCTGCCATCCTGCAACTTTGAGTTAGGGAGTTCTGAGCTCCAGTCTCTTTCCCAGGCATTTTATCCTGGCCTGGCACGCATACAGAGGACCCCACTTCTGGTTCTAAGTTAGCAGTTGGGGATAGGTGGGGTAGCACACTGTGCATTCCCCGTCATCCAGGGGGCTCTCCAACTATGCAGAGCTTGCACAATGCTGTGCTCTGGTTCGGGGCTCTCCCAAGGAATCCTCACGTCCTGCACAGAGCCACTTCCCGATACCCACCACCTGCCAACCCTCCATTGTAGAAATCTCCTGCATGCGGCCATCCAGTCAAGAGCCAGTATTAAGTCTGGTGCCCAAGTGATCCCCCCAAGCTCAGTGTGCAATGCTGGGTTCTCATCATGCTGCAACACAGGAGGGATTGTGATGCTCAGCCATCTCTCTCAATTCTGCACCGATAAGTGACATCGGGGACTTAACTTTGCCTCAGTACTGGGAGGCCCCGTTTCCGGGTACACCACACACAGCCAATTGAGGCAACGGTCGCCATGGGCGTGATAGACGACAAACAGTGAAGAATGAGGCAAGAAAGCATTTAACCCATGAAGTGGGGGTGGATTGGTGCAGACCAGAGCATGTACCACTCGCCGGTGGGTTCTGCATCTACACCTATAGGGTTCCACCCACTCCTCAGCCCATTTAGTCTGGCCCCTCACCCAGGACCTGTCCGGCTTGGGTGACCCTGCCAGGAGTAAAACTCCCGCCGGCATAGCTCCCGGGATCATTGAGGCGCTCAAGCTCTCCAACCACGGCAAGGTAGGCTTACATGTGGAGAGATCTCTCTCATAAACTAGATAGTGGGTCTCAGACTTCTCTCATAAAGCTAAATTTATCTCTCTCATAAACTAACTGTGGGTCTCAGACTTCTCTCATGAAGCTAAATTTACCTCTCTCATAAACTAGGCAATGAGTATCAGACTCATCATCATCATCATCACAAGTTTCTCCCCCATGAAAGTGACGGCTGCTACTCTCTTGAAACTAAATTTATTTCTCTCATCATCATATAATTTCTCCCCCTAAAGGGTGGTGAAGGCCACCCATCAGTTTGATTTTCTCAAGAATGTGCTCACTAAAAAGCAATTTAAAAGAAGCATGGGACAGAAGCTGCAATAAAAGCAATTTAAAAAGAAAAAAGCATTTAAGGTTGCTGGATTTATGCCCAGTGCCTTCATGTCTCTTTTGCGCACATCCTTGATACTCAACTTCAATCGTCCAACTGTTCTTTTGCCATCTGCCAGTTGTCCATAGAAGATATCTTTCGGGATCCGACCATCTTCCATGTCGCAGACATGGCCAAGCCAGCGTAGTCTGCGATGTCTAAACAATGTATACATGCTTTGAAGGACAGCATGTGACAACACCTCAACATTTATCTCTTTGTCCTTCCATGAAATACCAAGGATGTGGTGCAGAGACACTGTAGATCAGTGTTTCTCAAGCGGTGTGCTGCGGCACATTAGTGTGCTTCCGCGCCTATCAAAGTGTGCCGCAAAATTTTTGTAAATTTACTACATGAAGTATATTTTTAGTCATTAATTAATGTAAAACTGATCTTACAGCTTGAATTCATTCAATTATAATTGGAGCCATTAACTGCTTTGAACAAAAATAGATATACTTCAAAATTATTTTAAACAATTAAGAGAAAATCAAATTGAGTTTTTCTTTATTCTAAAGTACCCACAAATTAGTGTATTTAATTTAGTATACATCACTGTAATTTTTTATTCAGGCGGGGTCAGATAGATGTGCCGCAAATCTTTAGAAAACTGAAAAGTGTGCCGTGAACACAAAAAGGTTGAGAAACACTGCTGTAGATGAAAGGTATTGCGCCCTCTGCGCCCTCTTTCTTGTTTAGCTTAAGTCGTCCATGTCTCGCTGCCATTTGGAAGCATGCTGGTGACAGGCATTATATACAGTAGCTTTGGTTTTCGTTGAGAGTTTGGAGTTTCCCTAAACATGCATTGTGATGTGGGCAAAGATGGCTGCAGCTTTACTAATGTGGCTGTCAATGTATGTGTTAGTTTTAGATGGCTCGTTCATATTTCTTGAAGTTTTGTTTTTGGCCATTTTCTTCTGCAGGCTGGTGTAACTGGCCCTATGTCCAACCCTCCTTAGTCACCTTCTATGACATGCCTGTTAGGTTACAGTGTTACTATTCTTTGAAGCCCTGGTAACACAATATAACAATAGCTACTTCTAAAAACATGGACTTGTAAACTGATTTAATACTACAAATATCTGCTGCCCGTTGACAAGACCGCTATCCTGAACGTCTGTTATGACAAGAAGTCCACAGCAAAACATGACAAACACATTTACCGTTCAAAAGATTCTCAAATGTCAGCTGCTGTGTCACTGAAGGATCTGTAGCATCAGTGCCAAACTTAGAATGGTGCTGATGGGAGCAAGGTGTGAGAACCGGCAGCACTGTTCTTGTCCAAGACAGGGTCCTTACGAACAGACCTGTCATTTTTGTATAGTCACTGCCTGAAACAGAACACAATATTATGAATATAAAAGGTAAAGATAGTTCCATAGCAGATACTGTCATAGGGGAGTGAATTGTTAGAGACTTCACTATACTAGGTATAGCATCGAGAGGTGAGGTGACCATTTTCCTTCCCTAACACAAGAGGTAAGTCAGGTACCCATTTACAGCTGGGTAGACTGAAGCGTGGTGATACCGTGAATTGAACCCAGCAATTCTGCCGCGAGAAACCAGCGCTCTAACCACTATGTCAATCGGACACTCTTTATGAACGTACATCATCATAATCATTTGACTGGCTAAGCGGTTAGAGCACTTTCCTGTCATGACACGGTTACCTGGTTCTGGAATCGATGTCTGCCAGCGTCATGTTCTTGTCATTTTCTTCTTCACCTTTCAACTCCCAAAGGAGCATAGGCCTTCAAACTTATGCCTAGTCTTCCTGTCCCGTGACATCAACTCAACACCCTCAGCATGTCTTCTTTATTCCCTTCATGTCTGTCTCAAGTTCTCTTCCACCTTGTTTTCTATGGTCCTCCTGTCTACACTCTTCCACCTTGTGTTCTATGGTCCTCCTGTCTACACTCTTCCACCTTGTGTTCTATGGTCTTCCTGTCTACACTCTTCCACCTTGTGTTCTATGGTCCTCCTGTCTACACTCTTCCACCTTGTGTTCTATGGTCCTCCTGTCTACACTCTTCCACCTTGTGTTCTATGGTCCTCCTGTCTACTCTTCCACCTTGTGGTCTATGGTCCTCCTGTCTACACTCTTCCACCTTGTGTTCTATGGTCCTCCTGTCTACACTCTTCCACCTTGTGTTCTATGGTCCTCCTGTCTACACTCTTCCACCTTGTTTCACACAGTCCCAGGAAATTAATCTTGGTCCCTAATTTCTGCTGCCACATGTGCAGTTTTCCCATGTTCATTCCAGGTGCCAAATCTGGAGGTTCTCCTAGAAGAAAGAAGGTTAATCAGCAACACAGACTCCTTTTGGCTTTCTCTGTGTTGCAGCATGCACCTACCTGCTAGAGGATCTTTTTCTGTCTTGGCTGGCCGAGTTTTATTTTCTTTAGCTGACCTGTCTGTGTGCTTGTTGGAGTTTTTGTGTTTTAACTTCTACAGGATGGGGTAACCATCCTCATGCCCAACCCTCCTTAGTCACCTTTTATAACGTTGCTTAGGAGGTTACTGTGTCCCTATTATGTGCTCCCCTTTCGGGCTACGGTAACACATGGGCGTAGCTCCAGTCAACGTAGCTGTAAATGAGTACCTCACTCTGCTCTTGAGTTGGAGAAGACAAAGGGCTCAGCAAAGCCATTGATAGCTTGCCCTCTGGCAAAGCACAAGGCAGTGGTGGAATTCCTCCCGATTGAACACGCTATTACATCCCCTGCATAGGGTGCTGAGCCAATGCTGGGAAGAGACAACTATTCCCTGAGACATGCGAGATGCCAAGATTGTAACACTGTATAACAATAAAAGAGACAGAAGTGATTGCAATAACTACAGAGGCATCTCTCTTCTTAGTATTGTTGGTAAGGTTTTTGCCAGAGTCATCTTAATGCGACTACACAAGTTAGCTGAGCGCATATATCCAGAGTCACAGTGTGGATTCCGAGCTGGTAGATCAACAACAGACATGATCTTTTCTCTCGCCAGCTTCAGGAAAAATCAGAGATGCAGTAAAGAGGGTTAAGGTATCCTAAACCTAACCTTAAACCGAATCCTAAACCTAAAGACGTTACAACTTACTGGGAAGACATCAAAGAAGATGGCCCACTGTGCTTCATTTTAACCCACTTACTGTTTAAAATATATATTTTCAAGCGTGTATCTTGACCGCAAATATAGGATCTGGCCTGGGTGCCAAATAGTTAAGGTTCGTCTATGGTAAGGGTTAGGTTTAGTATTCCTAGTATTCATGTCGTTACATGGTCAACTTATTAGCGTGACATTGAAGAATATGTCCGACTATTTTTCATTTAACCGTCAAATCATAACATGGTTCAAATGAACAACAGTGGGATCTAAATAATTCACTCACATCGTTAGGATTATGGTAAGGGTTTTATTACTGCTCCTCTGAATTCCAATGGCTGGGAATGTGAAGGTCTGATGCTGTTCTTACAATGCTTATGACTTTTAACAGATGAAAGTCAATTAATTATCTGTTAAAGTCAGTTATATAACTGGAACCGCCAGGCCTTTACACCCCTTCACTTTAATATTATTCTTGTTCAGAGTTTCTTCTTGATTTTGTTGGTTTGTTTGTTTATTTATTTAATGTATAAGCACAATTGTGATTGTCCCTATTTACAATGATTTGACAAATGTGATGCCACTTTCTCATATCGGCAGTTTTTCATATTATTTGGAATTGAAAACAATATATATCATAATTATAACCCATCAGAGGTTGAACGGGATATTTTTCTTCATTCATATTTAAAAAAAAAAAAAAAAAAATTCCTTTCTTTTTTAAAGGCCATGTCAATCAGACGTTCTTTTATTCTTCATTTCAATCCCCTAACACTAAATCTTGATGCTAAATCCTTAACCATTTTCTCTTTGGATAAACATTTATTATCCCTTTTTTTTAAATTAGCCTAATGAAGAAAAATATCCCATTCAACCTCTGATGGGTTATAATTAGGATATATATTGTTTTCAATTCTAAATAATATGAACAACTGCCGATATGAGAAAGTGGCATCACATTTGTCATATCATTGTAAATAGGGACAATCACAATTATGCTTCACAATTATCACTCTGAATTTAGTTGGCCTAAATAAAGACTAAACTTAACCCTAACCCTATCTGTGACAAGGTTAAGACAATATGGCTATACACATTAACGTGTAATTCATCGAGATGATGGATTTACAGTAACTGAAGATGAGGTTGTAGAACACACTGGCACAGAAATCACTTCTGCAAATGCATAGGTTACAAAATGTTCTGATGCAGGCTTCATGCAAGGCCAACGGCAGTGGAGGCACCATGCAGCTCACGAGCTAACAAGGGCCATCCATTGACAGATTAATGTGCAATACGAGGATTAAAGAACTATAACAAAATAGTGTTACGATAAGTTCTACATACATCAACGAAATACCTTTCCTTACAGTCACAACAGTATAAGTCAAACTAATGACAGATCAACACAGTTCAAAGTTCACAAAAGTTATTGTAGTATCGATATCTCAACAATATCGTTACATGACGATTGTATATCAATTCCACTTGAACTCAATTGTTATTTTATAATATTTTAGTTTCCTATTAATGTTTGTCTTATCTTGTCTGCTTTTCTTGACGAAGATAGTAATATCTGCATTTAAATATGATAAATTTTCAGTATTATAAGGTACTTCTTTACTTAGTTTTTTAAGAAGTGTTGCTTTTCTGTTGACTTCAGCATGTCCTAGATTTTCCTTAGAACTAACTCTATGGTAGTACCTGGCCAGCACCTCTGCTTTCTGCCAGTCAGGCGATGGTGCCAAAATTTCCTTTCATACAGAATTGAACGAAGAATTCTCCAAAAGCGTTAAAAGTAACAAGTCTGAGCGAAGTTCGGCAAATTTAATATATATATATCTCTGCCTTTAAACTCAATTTATCCAGTACCGACAGAATTTCAGAGAACACCTAAATAAATATTAGACAAACAAAAAGATATGTTTTCAGGCACTCGTAAGAAATAAAGAAGTAGAACACTAGACAACAGAAAAACAACAGACGTGAGTGGCTTACCCAGGATTCGAACCCCGGACCTTCCGTACGACAACACCGCCTAACTATACAAGCGAATCACACTATCCTCCCGGCCAGCTAGGCATCCCCAAAAAAAGATGCTTTAGTTTACTGACCGGTCATTAGAGCGAAACACAAGACAACACCGGAAGTTTATAATGGGCAGCTTAGCCTTATTAATGACGCAATCACTTCTGTCGTTCCTCTATTATACAGTATATGTCAGTCCACACAAGACAAAGACCTTGATACTGTGTCTAGTAAATGATAGAAGACTTAAGAACAGTAGTATAGAACAGAGGGTAGGTTTCTGGTATTGTATAAACATTTATAACATATAAGGAAGGGAAACCCGAGGCCTGTAAACAGTAAATAAATATTAGACAAACATAAAGGTATGTTTTCAGGCACTCGTAAGAAATAAAGAAGTAGAACACTAGACAACAGAAAAACAACAGACGTGAGTGGCTTACCCAGGATTCGAACCCCGGACCTTCCGTACGACAACACCGCCTAGCTATACAAGCGAATCACACTATCCTCCCGGTCAGCTAGGCATCCCCAAAAAAGATGCTTTACTGACGGTCATTAGTGCGAAACACAAGACAACACCGGAAGTTTACAATGGGCAGCTTAGCCTTATTAATGACGCAATCACTTCTGTCGTTCCCCTATTATACAGTATATGCCAGTCCACACAAGACAAAG
This sequence comes from Oreohelix idahoensis, assembly GCA_024509875.1. Taxonomy (NCBI): domain Eukaryota; kingdom Metazoa; phylum Mollusca; class Gastropoda; order Stylommatophora; family Oreohelicidae; genus Oreohelix; species Oreohelix idahoensis. Next base: position 20,096 of record JAMPIV010010749.1, read on the forward strand.
ACCTTGATACTGTGTCTAGTAAATGATAGAAGACTTAAGAACAGTATTATAGAACAGAGAGTGTTCTACTTCTTTATTTCTTACGAGTGCCTGAAAACATACCTTTATGTTTGTCTAATATTTATTTACTGTTTACAGGCCTCGAGTTTCCCTTCCTTATATGTTATAAATGTTTATACAATACCAGAAACCTACCCTCTGATTTGTATTATTGTGTTCAGTTGTACTAACTAGTTTCTTAGCTAGTCTCTGACAGTACCAGCACTTAGATTTATATTATTATATTCAGTTGTACTAACTAGTTTCTTAGCTATGTTTCCGTGTATGTAAACGGCACTAGTAGTTATATTGATTTTATTTGGTCAGAGTTAATCCTTTATATGTTGTTGTAGTTCAAGTGCTAACTGGCCTTCCGCCAGAGATGGTAATACTTGACTTTTGCTCATTTTTCTTCCCAGGTTTGATCTTCCTTTTTGTGTTTAGTGCTAAGCAAAACAGTCTCATCATGACAAGGTATAATCCCAATGAAATACTGTAAAGTTCCCAAAAACAACAATGTAGTATATGTTTATTGACTGTCGTTTGACCAGTACCGGTATTTTCACAATGATTGGTTGTTTATCCACTAGGAAAATATACATATATCCACACGGAAAAATATATCCAACAGAATAAAATATCAACTGGCCTACTTAAAAACTGGTCTTGATATTCTCAAAGACGAAGTTCATCTAACACTACAAACTACCTAGCACAAATTTCTTGTCTATTTGTAATATCCTTCTTCTAAATCTAAAAACTATAAACTCTCTGTAAAAATCCTTCCTAAAGTCCTAAAAATCTGTAAAAGCCTGTCTATCGCCCATATCTCTCCTTTTTATACCCAGCTACTTCTTTTTTTTTTCATACACGACTCACTCTTTTTTCCCACGTTACAATTTTCTACACACGGCTCTCTGTTTTCGATATTTTGCACACGCTTTCTGTTATTTCGACATTTGTCTCTCACGTCTTTGGTTTGTTTTCGACCTTTCACAACTCTCTTTTCTTCCTAAACAATGGAAAAAAAAAAACCCAAATCACAACATTCATTTCCCACTTTCCGCGCTTAGCTCTTATTCATTTTTATCATCTGGGACTGCCCTATATTTGCCCTCTCAGAGCAGTGCCTGCTGACTGAACTTTGAATGATACTGCGTTTTGTGTGAAAACTTCTTATTTGCTTTTAATGTCGGTCATTCCTATATGTACCATATTATAGCACGTATAAATGCTAGTGTCGTAGCAGGGATAATGCTAGCGTGGAAGGCCATGCGGTCACAGCTGGTCTCTGACAGTACCAGTACATAGATTTGTATTATTGTATTCAGTTGTACTAACTAGTTTTTTAATTAGTCTCTAACAGTATCAGTACATAGATTGATATTATTATATTCAGTTGTACTAACTAGTTTCTTATTTGATCTCTGACAGTACCAGTAAGTTCATATTACTTTCTTCAGCTCTCTGACCCTGACATTTAAAAGTGTAGTATCCTCAGGATTAAAGGTATTTCCCCCACCCCCTCATCCTTTTCCTACAGAAAACTCAGAATAGGTCGGTTACAAACGTTCACTAAAATTATAAACTGTGTGAGATAAGAACATGATCTTTTCTTTAAAGTTGACATTTCGGTAAAATATTATTTAGTATGAATGTTTTACCACTGTGTTGATGGGACTGTAGAAAACAGATTATCTGGCAGAGATAAAATTTACATCCAGGCTGTACGCTTTCTAAATTAAAAATATTCGGAAACCTGAAAACAGACATGATTTTTTCAAGGTAGATCTTTAAAGAGCTCAGTGTTTCTAAAGTAGATCTCCATAGCTCTTGAGATACCTTCCGCTACAATAGTACCTTACTAGCAAACAACATTCATTATTACATTCACCATTTCTCACCCCTTTCCTTTATTTTAGATTTTATATTATCACTTTTCGTGACATTTTGAACTGGTGTGAAGATTTAAATATATTGTCATCGTAAACATTGTATATAGATTTGGATTATTGTGTCCAGTTGTATTAATCAGTTTCCAGTCAAGTCTCTAACAGAACCAGTAAGCTCAAAATACTTTCTGCTTATGTGTGAAGTCTTACTTAACATATTAAATTGTCTGAATATATACGAGTACTAGTAAGATGGGATGTTGACAACTAGTTCTTCAACACTCTGGATTTAATTGTAATTCAACTTATTAATCATAATGACAGAAGATGTTATTTAATATCATATCAAAGAACTAATTTTAGACATATCTCGATGTGGGTCAGTGATGTGTTTAGAGACTGGAATGAAACTCTGAATCCTGTGAACCATGTAAACATGTAGCATAATATATGTAAGGGAGGAAATTATCTTCCAAGGGAAACAACAAAATTGTGATAAATCATAATAGTTAAGTGTTATGCATATTTTAATGCAAAATAAAGCAATATTATCTTTTAAAGATATACCAAACCATACCAAGCAATATCAGAATATCATAATACTGTTCCTTTTCTGTGTGGTTTTGTTTTTAAAGAATCTTGTGCTTTATTAGAGCAATAAATTGACACACAAGATTGCTTACTTGGGCAGTCTGTATTTGTTAAAACTTGTATCTCTTTATGCAATGATACAATACCAAAACCATTCTTGAGTTGTCATCGACAAATAACTCCTCCCAGGCACATAGTGCCGTCAACACTATAAAACTGGTTTGGTGTTTTCACATTGTAAATGGTCATAGGTGTACTACGTGTACTGTAGAGCTAAGGTGAACAAGAATTTTCGAGAATTTAATGTTTGACAGCCAAATCTTGTAAGGGATTATAAAATGTACATAAAAGGGGTAGACATGAGTGACCAACTTATTAACTAGTACATTACTTGGAGAAAAACCAATAAATATTGGAAAACTTTACTTTTTATTTCAAGAAGTCAAAAGAAAAGAACATCCAAATTTAAAAGAAATATATTTAAAAAAAACCTGATATATGTTGGATCATGGCGGAACACCAAGAACAGATCTTACCAACGAAGGTTTACAACAAAATATGAAAGTCCTAGCAATAGACCATGGAACATTCAGGATAGGACAACAATCAAGAGACAGGACAATGCGCAAAGACGAATGGTTAGTGTTGGTACGCAAACAGAAAACAAGGAGAGACGTCAGCACACAAACGGAAGTACCGGACCAAAGCGAGAAGTGCACATCACAGAAAAATACTCCCAGGGGAAAACATAGACAATCATCAAGGAGTAGGCAGATCGCAACAACGGCAGGAATGCATGAACAACCCGGGATAAAACCAAGTTGGTTAACCCCACCCCCACAAAACACAAACCAAGTTGGTTAACCCCACCCTCACAAAACACATACCAAGTTGGTTAACCCCACCCCCACAAAACACATACCAAGTTGGTTAACCCCACCCCCCACAAAACACATACCAAGAACAAGAAGAAAAAAGGCCAGATACGCCGGAGGATGACAGGATAGTGACTACGCAGGATGTACAGGACAATTTGTAGGATAATGATATTTCGGAGGAGATACGAAGATTGAGAACCGAGTGGGATAACTCGGAGAATGAGGTAGACATGACAATGATGGAATATGAGCAAAGAATACAGGATGGAGAAGAGAGATTGAGAGAACAAGACAGTTCACAGGGAGACCCTCAGGAGGGTGAGGAAACCGCAGCAGAAGATACACAGGCACAGGAAGAGATGAAACAAGTGATTAGACGAGTGACGAAGAGGTATTGGATGTCATCAGACGATTCGTCCGATTATGATAGGAGCCTGGCAAAGTTGAGAAATACGACACAGCTAGAGCTGAGACCAAATAGAAGGAGAAGGGCAAGAGAAGTAGACAAAGTCGATCATAGACATAACAGGAGAAGTAGACAAAGTCGATCATAGACATAACAGGAGAAGACAACAAGATTTAGACACGTCCATATCAGGGTACTCAGACTGGTCAGAGTCTGACGAAGATTGTGATGGTAGTCGTAGGGATATGGATAGAAGGGCCTATGGACGAAGACATAGTGGTGAAAGGGATGACGAGGAAGAGATAGCTGCACTTTGCAGATATATCGATAGAAAATACAAAGAGTCGAAGAACAAGGAGAACAGAAGGGGAAGTAGAGATCAAAGAGAGTACCGATCTCAGAGTCGATATAGAGAGAGAAATAAGAGAAGTAGTAGTGGAAGAGATGCGGATCGACGTGATTACCGATACACGAGTCCAGATGAAGAGAGAAATAGGAGAAATAACGGTAAATGCAGAGAAAAGGAGCGGCATGGAAAGGCAAGGATTATGAGATACGAGGTAATAGATGAGATGCATAAACCAAGGGAGACGAAGTAAGAAGTAAGGAGTACGAACGAACGAACTTTATTTTCAAAGGCCTAAGAATTGGGTGTGCAGGCCCGTCTAACATTTTGCCCTTCCACTCTCATTTATCTTGCATACTATATCCTTTCATTCCCACATGTTACTTTAAGCATTACTTTAAAGGCATGCAACTTTATAAAGTTAGCATAACAGCATTCATATACAATCATAATAAAAAATGAATTGGTTTTTTTAAACAAAGAAGATAGTAATTGGGTAAAAATAAAAAATAAAATAAAATAAACAAAACAATAAATAAACAAAAATAAAAATTAATAAATTCTGTATACCGACACTCACTCATGCTGTCAAACCGTCTACAATTAATCTGTGAATGTGTCATCAATCATCAATGCAAAAATTACATAAACACATTCTCGCTTATATCCTTACATTCTTGGTGGAAAATAAAATAATAATAATAATTAAAAAAAAAATTATGTATATCTGCTTATTATCATATACATCATCTCATTTAAGCAAACGAAAACATTCACATCTCTAAAGTACAGTGGTATGCGGGTACATTCTCACGATTGACATTTCTAAAGTACAGTAGTATGTGGGTACATTCTCACATACATTACATTATATAATAATATTTTAAATTGAATATAATAATATTATAATATTACATGAATATAAAACAAATTATTCTAGAAAAAAAAACGAGCGGAAGAGGACAAGAAATGTTGACCTATGGATGAGATGTTGACAGGCAAATGCTGTTTCTATGGGGGTAGATAATCAGTGTTGAGGAAGTGTTTGAAAAGTACTTTGTTAAATGAATATTGTGTAGGTAGGCTTTTTAGGTGGTGTGGAAAGCTGTTCCATAAGTAGGCTCCAGAGTAGGCTAGACTCTTTTTGAACAGGTCGATGCTAGGTTTGAGCAGACGTAACAGACGTAATTGTTGTCCCTCTCTTCTACTGGTTTGAAACAATGATCGTAGATACGGCGGGCATTGTTAGATAGCATTGCGTGAGTCAACTTGGCTTTGTTGTAGAGAAGATGTTTTTTTAGGGACAGTATTTTGGGTTTTTTCCTGTCCTTGTGTGTGGTATCGTGCGATTATCGGTGATCAGACGTACTACTCTTTTATGCAGGAAGTGCAGTCTCTTTAAAGTGGAATCAGGGCAACCATCCCATAGTGTAGAGCAGTAATCTAGATGTGTCTGTATATGTGAGGTGTAGAACAATAGTCCAGAGTCTGCGTCTAAGAAGTGTTTTAATTTGGCTAGCTGGTACGTCTTTTGAGCTAAGTGTTTGGTTAAATTCCGTACATGGGAGTTCCAAGTTAAGTGCTGGTCAATCGTGATCCCTAGAACTTTATTGGAGTCACTAATGTAGAAGTTTGAGGACGAACAAAGAAGAAGAAAATGCAAACACAAACAAAATTTCACGTCAGCGATGAAAAGCGCTCTTCAGCAATTCAAATTGTTTGTTATATTTATCAATCTCTACACCTTCCTATCTCCTGTATTGTTTATCAGTTCTACTGCTGGCTTATTGACAGTATCTTTTCTTTCTGTCGGTCAGACTATTGTTCCACAATCTAGGATGGTTGCTCCATGTCCAGACTATAGTTCTACAATCTAGGATGGTTGTTCCATGTCCAGACTATTGTTCCACAATCTAGGATGGTTGCTCCATGTCCAGACTATTGTTCCTCAATCTAGGATGGTTGTTCCATGTCCAGACTATTGTTCCACAATCTAGGATGGTTGTTCCATGTCCAGACTATTGTTCCACAATCTAGGATGGTTGCTCCATGTCCAGACTATTGTTCCACAATCTAGGTCGGTTGCTTCATGTCCAGACTATTGTTCCACAATCTAGGATGGTTGCTCCATGTCCAGACTATTGTTCCACAATCTAGGATGGTTGCTCTATATCCAGACTATTGTTCCACAATCTAATCTAGGATGGTTGCTCTATGTCCAGACTATTGTTCCACAATCTAGGATTGTTGCTCCATGTCCAGACTATTGTTCCACAATCTAGGATTGTTGTTCCATGTCCAGACTATTGTTCCACAATATAGAATTGTTGTTCCATGTCCAGACTATTGTTCCACAATCCAGGATGGTTGCTCCATGTCAAGACTATTGTTCCACAATCTAGGATGGTTGCTTCATGTCAAGACTATTGTTCCACAATCTAGGATGGTTGCGCCAAGTCCAGAATATTATTCCACAATCTAGAATGGTTGCTCCAAGTCCAGACTATTTTTCCACAATCTAGGATGGTTGCTCCATGTCCAGACTATTGGTCCACAATCTAGGATGGTTGCTCCATGTCCAGACTATTGTTCCACAATCTAGGATGGACGCTCCATGTCCAGACTATTGTTCAAAAAACTAGGATGGTGGCTCCATGTCCAGACTATTGTTCCACAATCTAGGATGGTTGCTCCATGCCCAGACTATTGTTAGACAATCTAGGACTGTTGTTCCATGACCAGACTATTGTTCCACAATCTAGGTCGGTTGCTTCATGTCCAGACTATTGTTCCACAATCTAGGATGGTTGCTCCATGTCCAGACTATTGTTCCACAATCTAGGATGGTTGCTCTATATCCAGACTATTGTTCCACAATCTAATCTAGGATGGTTGCTCTATGTCCAGACTATTGTTCCACAATCTAGGATTGTTGCTCCATGTCCAGACTATTGTTCCACAATCTAGGATTGTTGTTCCTTGTCCAGACTATTGTTCCACAATATAGAATTGTTGTTCCATGTCCAGACTATTGTTCCACAATCCAGGATGGTTGCTCCATGTCAAGACTATTGTTCCACAATCTAGGATGGTTGCTTCATGTCAAGACTATTGTTCCACAATCTAGGATGGTTGCGCCAAGTCCAGAATATTATTCCACAATCTAGAATGGTTGCTCCAAGTCCAGACTATTTTTCCACAATCTAGGATGCTTGCTCCATGTCCAGACTATTGGTCCACAATCTAGGATGGTTGCTCCATGTCCAGACTATTGTTCCACAATCTAGGATGGTTGCTCCATGTCCAGACTATTGTTCCACAATCTAGGAGGGTGGCTCCATGTCCAGACTATTTTGCACAATCTAGGATAGTTGCTCCATGCCCAGACTATTTTCCACAACTAGGATTGCTCCATGTCCAGACATTGTTCTACAATCTAGGATGTTTCCATAACCAGACTATTGTTCCACAATCTAGGATGGTTGCTTCATGTCCAGACTATTGTTCCACAATCTAGGTCGGTTGCTTCATGTCCAGACTATTGTTCCACAATCTAGGATGGTTGCTCCATGTCCAGACAATTGTTCCACAATCTAGGATGGTTGCTCCATGTCCAGACTATTGTTCCACAATCTAGGATGGTTGCTCCATGTCCAGACTATTGTTCCACAATCTAGGATGGTTGCTCCATGTCCAGACTATTGTTCCACAATCTAGGATGGTTGCTCCATGTCCAGACTATTGTTTCACAATCTAGGGTGGTTGCTCCATGTCCAAGACCAATTGTTCACAATCTAGGATGGTTGCTCCATGTCCAGACTACACAATCTAGGATGGTTGCTCCTGTCCCAGGGACTATTGTTCCACAATCTAGGATGGTTTTCTTGTCCAGACATTGTTTCCCATCAATCTAGGATTGGCGTCAATTAGGACATTGTTCCACAATCAGGATGGTTGCTCCATGTCCAGACTATTGTTCAAAATCTAGGATTTTGTTCCATGTCCAGACTATTGTTCCACAACCTAGGATGGTTGCTCCATATCCAGACTATTGTTCCACAATCTAATCTAGGATGGTTGCTTCGTGTCCAGACTATTGTTCTACAATCTAGGATCGTTGCTCCATGTCAAGACTATTGTTTATCAATCTAGGATGGTTGCTCCAAGTCCAGACTATTGTTCCACAATGGTAGGTTGCTTTATGTCCAGACTATTGTTCCACAATCTAGGATGGGTTTGCTCCATGTCCAGACTATTGTTCCACAATCTAGGATGGTTTGCTCCATGTCCAGACTATTGATGGTTTTCCAATATCTAGGATGGTTGCTCCATGTCCAGACTATTGTTCCACAATCAAGGATGGTTGCTCCATGTCCAGACTATTGTTCCACAATCTATTTTCCAGTCCCAGACTATGGTTTACACAATCTAGGATGTCCAGACTATTGTTTCCACAATCTAGGATGGTTGCTCCATGTCCAGACTATTGTTCCACAATCTAGGATGGTTGCTCCATGTCCAGACTATTGTTCCACAATCTAGGATGGTTGCTCCATGTCCAGACTATTGTTCCACAATCTAGGATGGTTGCTCCATGTCCAGACTATTGTTCCACAATCTAGGATGGTTGCTCCATGTCCAGACTATTGTTCCACAATCTAGGATGGTTTTCCATGTCCAGACTATTGTTCCACAATCTAGGATGGTTGTTCCATGTCCAGACTATTGTTCCACAATCTAGGATGGTTGCTCCATGTCCACACTATTGTTCCACAATCTAGGATGGTTGCTCCATGTCCAGACTATTGTTCCACAATCTAGGATGGTTGCTCCATGTCCAGACTATTGTTCCACAATCTAGGATGGTTGCTCCATGTCCAGACTATTGTTCCACAATCTAGGATGGTTGCTCCATGTCCAGACTATTGTTCCACAATCTAGGATGGTTGCTCCATGTCCAGACTATTGTTCCACAATCTAGGATGGTTGCTCCATGTCCAGACTATTGTTCCACAATCTAGGATGGTTGCTCCATGTCCAGACTATTGTTCCACAATCTAGGATGGTTGCTCCATGTCCAGACTATTGTTCCACAATCTAGGATGGTTGCTCCATGTCCAGACTATTGTTCCACAATCTAGGATGGTTGCTCCATGTCCAGACTATTGTTCCACAATCTAGGATGGTTGCTCCATGTCCAGACTATTGTTCCACAATCTAGGATGGTTGCTCCATGTCCAGACTATTGTTCCACAATCTAGGATGGTTGCTCCATGTCCAGACTATTGTTCCACAATCTAGGATGGTTGCTCCATGTCCAGACTATTGTTCCACAATCTAAAATGGTTGCTCCAGGTCCAAACTATTGTTCCACAATCTAGAATGGTTACTCCATGTCCAGACTATTGTTCCACAATCTAGGATGGTTGCTCCATGTCCAGACTATTGTTCCACAATCTAGGATGGTTGCTCCATGTCCAGACTATTGTTCCACAATCTAGGATTGTTGTTCCATGTCCAGACTATTGTTCCACAATCTAGGATGGTTGCTCCATGTCCAGACTATTGTTCCACAATCTAGGATGGTTGCTCCATGTCCAGACTATTGTTCCACAATCTAGGATGGTTGCTCCATGTCCAGACTATTGTTCCACAATATAGAATTGTTGTTCCATGTCCAGACCATTGTTCCACAATCTAGGATGGTTGCTCCATGTCCAGACTATTGTTAAACAATCTAGGATGGTAGCTCCATGTCCAGAATATTGTTCCCCTGTCTAGGATGGTTGCTCCATGTCCAGACTATTGTTCCACAATCTAGGACTGTTGTTCCATGACCAGACTATTGTTCCACAATCTAGGTCGGTTGCTTCATGTCCAGACTATTGTTCCACAATCTAGGATTGTTGCTCCATGTCAAGACTATTGTTCTACAATCTAGGATCGTTGCTCCATGTCAAGACTATTGTTCATCAATCTAGGATGGTTGCCCAAAGTCCAGACTATTGTTCCACAATCTAGGATGGTTGCTCCATATCCAGACTATTGTTCCACAATCTAATCTGGGATGGTTGCTTTATGTCCAGACTATTGTTCCACAATCTAGGATGGTTGCTCCATGTCCAGACTATTGTTATGTCAAGACTATTGTTCCACAATCTAATCTGGGATGGTTGCTTTATGTCCAGACTATTGTTCCACAATCTAGGATGGTTGCTCCATGTCCAGACTATTGTTCCACAATCTAGGATGATTGTTCCATGTCCAGACTATTGTTCCACAATATAGAATCGTTCTTCCATGTCCAGACTATTGTTCCACAATCTAGGATGGGTGCTCCATGTCCAGACTATTGTTCCACAATCTAGGATGGGTGCTCCATGTCCAGACTATTGTTCCACAATCTAGGATGGTTGCTCAATGTCCAGACTATTGTTCCACAATCTAGGATGGTTGCTCCATGTCCAGACTATTGTTCCACAATCTAGGATGGTTGCTCCATGTCCAGACTATTGTTCCACAATCTAGGATGGTTGCTCCATGTCCAGACTATTGTTCCACAATCTAGGATGGTAGCTCCATGTCCAGACTATTGTTCCACAATCTAGGATGGTTGCTCCATGTCCAGACTATTGTTCCACAATCTAGGATGGTTGCTCCATGTCCAGACTATTGTTCCACAATCTAGGACTGTTGTTCCATGACCAGACTCTTGTTCCACAATCTAGGTCGGTTGCTTCATGTCCAGACTATTGTTCCACAATCTATGATTGTTGCTCTATGTCAAGACTATTGTTCTACAATCTAGGATGGTTGCTCTATGTCCAGACTATTGTTCCACAATCTAGGATGGTTGCTCCATGTCCAGACTATTGTTCCACAATCTAGGATGGTTGCTCCATGTCCAGACTATTGTTCCACAATCTAGGATGGTTGCTCCATGTCCAGACTATTGTTCCACAATCTAGGATGGTAGCTCCATGTCCAGACTATTGTTCCACAATCTAGAATGGTTGCTCCATGTCAAGATCATAGTTCCACAATCTAAGATGGTTGCTCCATGTCCAGACTATTTTTCCACAATCTAGGATGGTTGCTCCATGTCCAGGCAATTGTTTCACAATCTAGGTTGGTAGTTTTATTTCCAGACTATTGTTCCACAATCTAGGATGGTAGTTTTATGTCCACACTATTGTTCCACAATCTAGGATAGTTGCTCCATATCCAGACTATTGTATCACTATCTAGGATGGTTGTTCCATGTCAAGACTATTGTTCCACAATCTAGGATGGTAGCTCCATGTCCAGACTATTGTTCCACTATCTAGGATGGTTGCTCCATGGCGAGACTATTGTTCCACAACTATGTTGGTTGTTCCATGTCCAGACTATTGTTCCACATCTAGGATGGTTGGTCCATGTCCAACACTAAGCCACTCTATTTAATACAAAAACGTGCAATGCGCCTATTTACAGACAAAAACCTCACACAGTGTGTAGACCCAAATAAATATATTTACATATTACCTCTAAGAAAGCACTGTTTATTTTATTTTAAGTAGTATTTTAAGATACATGTAAGAATAAATAGACTCAGTATGGAAGACGAGAGACAAGAAGGTCAGAATGTTAGACGGGCCTGCGAGTTCAATTCTAAAACCTTTGAAAATAAAGTTCGTGCGTTGATTCGTTGGTTCGTTCTCTATTTCTATTTCTATCAATTTTTGTTTCCACAATATGTTCGACCTTTCTTCTTTTCAAAACACGCCTTTTAATTTAAAACCAAAACGTTAGTCTGTTTAATTAGTTTCTTTCAGAACTGTAATAGTATACATAATGACATAACGTGACGAAAAACTTCCAATTTTTGAAGGTTTTGCATGTATTTTCTTCCCATCTTGTGAAGAAACTTCGGCTGAAAATTACCATATAATAGGAAATTCGCATACATCAGATGCTGCACATTACGTTTGTATTGAGTCCCATATGTACACAGTTTTAATGAGTTCCATATATACACAGTTTGTTTTGAGTTCCATGTGTACAATGTTTGTATTGAGTTCTAAATGTACACATATTTATTGAGTTCCATATGTCCCTAGTTTGTATTGAGGTCCATATTTACGCAGTTTTTACCGAGTTCCATATGTACACAGTTTCTTTGAGTTCCATAACTACACAGTTTTATTGAGTACCATATGTACACAGTTCGTAATTGAGTTCCATATGTACACAGTTTTATTGAGTTACATATGTACAAAGTTTGTATTGAGTTCCGTATGTACGCAGTCGTAGTGATTTCCATGTGTATACAGTTTGTTTTGAGTTCCATATTACAAGGTTTGTATTGAGTTTCATATGTTCAAGGTTTGTATTGAGTTCCATATGTACACAGTTCTATTGAGTTTCACATGTACAGAGTTTGTATTGAGCTGCATATGTACGCAGTGTGCATTGAGTTCATGTGCACACATTTTTTTAGTTCAATACGTACACAGTTTGTAGTGATTTCCGAATGTACACAGTTTGTATTAAAAATTCCAGATGATTTGACAGTACCAAATATCTGTTTGATAGCAGGGAAAGAAAATGTGACGACCAAAGAAAAGCACGTAATTTATTCCACTCAAAAAATGTAACTAAATAATGCCGGAGAGGAAAAGAGATCGATCCAATATTTATGTGACAACAGTTTGAATTAAGTTGTATATGTACCCAGTTTTACTGAGTTCCATATGTACACAATGTGTATTGAGTTTCACATGTACAAGTTTGTAATGAGCTACATATGAACACAGTTCTTATTGAGTTCCATATGTCTGCAGTTTATATTGAGTTCCATATGTGCACATTGTGTATTTAGTTCCATATGTACACAGTTTGCATTGAGTTCCATATGTACACATTTTTTGAGTTCCATATGTGCACAGTTTATATTGAGTTCTATATGTACACAGCTTGTAGTGAGTTACATGTGTACACAGTTGTATTGAGTTTCATATGTACACAGTTTGTATTTAGTTCCATATGTACACAGTTTTATAGATTTCCATATGTACACCGTTTGTATTTAGTTCCATATGTACACAGTTTGTATTTAGTTCCATATGTACACCGTTTGTATTTAGTTCCATATGTACACAGTTTGTATTTAGTTCCATATGTACACAGTTTGTGTTGAGTTCCCAATGTACTGTTATAAATGAGCGCCAAAGCCTTATCGACCTAGACAAACAGAAGTTGACGGAGGTCATTGTGACAATTGGAAGGCGGGTGATTTTCTTTGCTTCTGTTTGTCATACAGCACGGCATTGAAAGTTGTTAGTGAGTGGCCCACCCACTTTTAGACTCACAGGGGACAAGAGATATTCTAGGTACGAGAGACCAGATGGACTCTTAGCTATTGGTTGTATGGGCGGAGTTTAACGTCACAGGCAAGATTTGGGAACATATTGCGTCTTAGGAATGGATGTACCGAGTAGTTCGTTAGAGAGATGAGTCCAGTTTTTTCAACATTGTGGTGTAGAGAAAAATCCCTAAAGCATAGCTTGCAATTAATTCAGTGTGGATAAAATATTTCATATCTGTAGTGTATTGTGTTCTTAATCCCAGGAAATGAAAAAGCCGATAAACTATCCAAAAGTGAAGCAGGACAGCCCTGTTTCCATCAAGTACCACACTGCACACCTGCTAATAGATCCTGAGAAAGAATTATAAGCAAGAATAGCTAAACCAGTAGGATACCTCCCAGACAGGGCGTCCTTTCTTCAAATATTAAGCGAAACCAAACCCTAAAGATCCAGTTAAACAACGGACAAGAAGAGATCAGAGTCTAATATCCAGCTGAGAATAGGCCATGCCCTGTCAGTAAACATTTAAATAGAATAGACCCACTACGTGAACCAAATTGTAGGCACTGCCACCACCATGAGAAATCAGTTGAACACCTGCTGTTACAGTGCTCAAGACTAACTGACCTGCGGCCCCAGCTGTTAAGTTATTTTATATTCATGGGGGGGGGGGTTAAATGTTTGAGGTCCTAACGTGCACGTCTAGTATTTTGTAGACGCACATTTGAGCGCATCTAGGTTAATTGTATGTTACATTACTTGCGTACGACCGTGCACCATTATTAAACTTGTATGACGCGGTTTGTCACGGTGATTTGTTGCTATACAGGCATCGTACTTGAGGCAGATCCAGATAACTAGCGTCGGGTATAGACGTGATTGATTATGGTGTTCTTACCCAAGTCAAGGGAAGACACGAATATGTAGCAATTATGATCATCTGAAAGATGAATACACTCTTCTTGAGGGAGCTATGCCAGGAAGCTTGTAATTTGAATATTTAGCCAGAAACGGCTCGCTTTAAGTATCTTGCCTCCGATACTTGGTCTCCTTTAACGTTATGGCAGAGCTTCAACTTAACCAGTGTCAAGAAGTTGATTTAAGTTTATAGAGTTTGCCTGAATGAAAGCAAGACCCTAGTATGAGAAAGTCTGAGAAGATAGAATTTAGATGAAAAATGACATGCCTGTGGACAGATGAGACTATTGGCTCAAGGGCTAGAACCAGGATTTGACTCTTCCCTTGCCGCTTCGTGACTTCAGAAAAGCTATAGGATCACCCCCTCTAACTACCTTTAAACACAAGGAGATAAGGTGTATAAAACGACCACAGACACCACTATACAGACAACATATAGTAAGTATAGTAAGGTGTAGAAGCTGATCCAGTATATAGATATTTATTTACACAATCAAACATAAAATTTTATCATACATCAATCGAATAAATAGCGTGCCCTGTTGCACGGCCTGAAAAAAAACAAAGTAACAATTAAATTGATATACACTAAAGAAACCCCCAAATCACATTCACTCTTTCTGTCACCCTGCTGAGGAACAATAAAAATGGTTAGTGATTTAAACAAATCTAATTTGGTGGGGCTGACAACTTTAGCCTCCAATCTCTAACACAAATAAGATTTCTACTGTTGCCGTCCTGTTGCCTCTTCATAAAAGAACGTATACACAGCTTCCAACTTGGTAAGCGATCTGCGCCGCTAACTAACACCACTGGAATGCTAAAATAATAGACTTGGCTTACAACGATGGCTCAGTGTCTATCCTTCAAATAGATAATGAACAGACCCTACTCGTCCTGTCTATCTTCTCCCTCCTTCTCTCTCTCTCTCTCTGTCTCTCTTGGTTCAGGGTCTCTAACACTCGACGACTGATGATGCGGCGTCTCCGTTACGCTGTTCTCTCGTTACTTTCAGGACCCAGGTATTGTAACCCTATCCACTGCTCCTGAATTCTGCGATGATGATGGTTTTGGGTATCAAGCATGAAGAACTTGATTAACTGTAGAAACTTCTCTGCTGCTGACTAGCTTCTATGACTTGCACCTTTAACCCGCTCCGGATTTAGGGTAAACCAGCCTTGATTTCTGGCGGTATACAATTTAAACCAGTCTCACGTGCCGTTGCTGAAGACTAATAGCTATGAGCTTTGGGCTGTATGATAAATAAACCCGTTCCCGCGGAAGCATGGGGACTTCCCTGCAAGAGAACTGTTTAGGTCTCGCTGAAGATTTGTACTTCACTGCAAGAGACCGTAGGTTATGTTTCTTTCACTGCTGGCAATATCTCCTCTGACCCCTGAGATATTGACGTTTGCATTAGGTAATTTGTAGCAAATTACGCTCCCCCACTGTTTCGCCGTGACTCGCTGAAATTAAAAGAAAATGCGTCTATTGTACACCAACTCCAACATAACGCATCTCTAACCTAACTCCCCTACTCAATACTTCACTCGTCATGTACAACAATACATAAAATAATATTACCCACGTGGCACTCTCTCCTCCTCCGTCTACTCCCCTTCTCTCGTTCTGAACAACGATACATAAAATAATACTATGCCACGTGTCTCTACAATCTCACTCCTCCTCTCTCTTCAACTTAAATCTGCCAGGTAAGTAAACACAAACTCCCGACCTGTCTGCCTCTTATCTATTAGTTACGCATGGTTAACCACGTGTCCAAACATTTCAATTAGGGAACTCCTTTGTCCGAAATTCCGTGGTCTCCATTTTAACATTACCCATGAGGTTTCCTACTTAAGCCCCAATTTAAATTAAACCTCGTGCTATAGGAATAATTTACTCTCCTAAGCCGTATAATTTACTGGTAACATAAATCTGTACTCTCCGACTGCATTTCTCACATTTAAGGCACGATAAAATTAACGTTCACACAATGGAGATCCCAATAAAATTACATTTGTAGATACACAGGAATAAAGAGTGGTATTACACAACACTCTACAACTATGAGCACACGTGTATCTCATAACTTCACACGCTCCTATCTACTGCCAAAATCATAGAAAGAATTATGCCCACTTTTACATTTACATCGTTCTACAAAGAAAATAATGGATGGCGCTTACTATTTATAACTTAAAGTTAATGTCTCCGATGAAACTTTACTTACGGGCCTAGACTCTTATCAAAGAACCCACTAATAAGTAAAACGATAATAAAGTTCCTACATACCAATTACCGCTGTTGTTCCCGCAATGGAGACGATAATACGAAGTCGTACGGCAGGCAATTATTTCTTCAGAGAGACTTGCCCGCAGTTTAACAACTGATTATATACAAGAGAAACACCCCCGCGGATTCCCTCCTACGCCTATCCTACGCTTTCACTCGGACCAATGGAAACGCTAGAAAAAATAACATAACTAGCGACCTACGCAAATCGATTTGAAAACAACGCGAATACCGCGTGTCAAAAAATTGCGTCACGTTACGCGTCATACAGACGGGCATGAAATGGCGATTTTCGTAAACAACGAATATCTACGTAATCGCGGAAAAATCTATAAGAGAAGGACTGGACGAGTGTAAAATAAACCTACCGTCATAAAATGAACCCGTTTAATTACCTACACAGAAATACCAAACACGATATATATCCAAATGAAAAGAAACCTGGCAAACACCTATAGTTACAAAGAGAAGAAAAATGAGGAAAATTCACAATTGGAACAACAGAATCGGGCCTGTTGAAGGACAGAATTACAGTGCAGCTTCACAACCAGGTATGCCAAGTTGCTAGTGCGTCCCACTAACGCTAGGATCTGATTGAAGCGTAAAGGAATATAGATAACTACGTAAAGAATATTAACATGGTCACTTCGTCAGAACCATGTATACTACCAATCCGTTAACCTTGATGTGGTAACGGTTAGTGCAGTCGGTCAACATCTTTGGTGAATTGTAATTGTGCTCTGTACATTTTCCTACCATGACCATTGCTGATAAAGAATGTCTGTAAACTACTGATGTAAAGTTTCGTCATGAATAAATATGTTGTTAACACTAACTCTTCCAACGAGTATAGTGTTTATCCGTGCCTACTGGTCATCTTGTATTGAGCCATCTTACCTCGTTACCGGTGCCTATTATTATTAACCAGATCATAATCATACGGTAAAGAAACGGCCCACATGATATTCGCGTTACCAAGAAATACGTCGGCCACATGTTGTGAGTCCAACAGCCCTGACAACATCAGTGACAGTCCAGTAAAGAAAAAGCACCGGTAACACTGACACACATTTTCAGTAGGTCTATGCTCCTTCGGGAATTGAAGGATAATGGTGATAATGAGTAAAGAGAAAACGGTAAAAAAGAGTGGGGAAATATAGGGGAAATAAAAAGTATAAAAACACTAACGACAGAAAAAGATAATTACGAAAACGACAGATAACATGAGGTCAAACGAAAACTAAATAAGCACGTAAAGTAGAGACATTTGTATTATTGTGTTCAGTTGTACTTACTAGTTTCTTAGCTAGTCTCTGACAGTACCAGTACATAGATTTATATTTTTATATTTAGTTGTACTAACTAGTTTCTTAGCTAGTCTCTGAGAGTACCAGTACATAGATTTGTATTATTGTGTTCAGTTGTACTAACTAGTTTCTTAGCTAGTCTCTGACAGTACCAGTACTTAGATTTATATTATTATATTCAGTTGTACTAACTAGTTTCTTAGCTATGTGGCCGTGTATGTTATACGGCACTTCAGCCAGAGATGGTAATACTTGACTTTTGCTCATTTTTCTTTCCAGGTTTGTTCTTTCCTTTTGTGTTTAGTGCTAAACAAAACAGTCTCAACATGACAAGGTATAATCCCAATGAAAAACTGTAAAGTTCCAAAAACAGCAATGTAGTATATGTTTATTGACCGTCGTTTGACAAGTACCGGTATTTTCACAGTGATTGGTTGTTTATCCACAAGGAAAATATACATATATCCACAAGGAAAAATATATCAAACAGAATAAAATATCAACTGATCTACTTAAAAACTGGTCTTGATATTCTCAAAGACGAAGTTCATCTAACACTACAAACTACCTAGCACAAATTTCTTGTCTATTTGTAATATCCTTCTTCTAAATCTAAAAACTATAAACTCTCAAAAAAAATCCTTCCTAAAGTCCTAAAATTCTGTAAAAGCCTGTCTGTCGCCCACATCTCTCCTTTTTTATACCCAGCTACTTCTTTCTCCCGCCATTTTTCACATGACTCACTCTTTTTTCACACGTTACAATTTTCTACACACGGCCCTCTGTTGTCGACATTTTCCGTACGGCTTTCTGTTATTTCGACATTTGTCTCACACGTCTTTGGTTTTTTTCGACTTTTGTCACAACTCTCTTTTCTACCTAAACAATGGGAAAAAAAACCCAAATCACAACATTCATTTCCCATTTTCCGCACTTAGCTCTCATTCATTTTTATCATCTGGGACTGCCCTATATTTGCCCTCTCAGAGCAGTGCCCCCTGACTGAACTTTGAATGATACTGCGTTTTGTGTGAAAACTTCTTATTTGCTTTTAATGTCGGTCATTCCTATATGTACGATATTATAGCACGTATAAATGCTAGTGTCGTAGCAGGGATAACGCTAGCGTGGAAGGCCATTCGGTCACATACGCCCCGGGCCGCATAAAGGTATCCCAGAGGGATACTATAAACTAACTACCTCATGCTGGTAACTGTTTTAAAAACTAACCTATTGGTAGAGGCTCTCAGAAAAAAATTTAAAAAAAAATTATTTTTTCATCGTAAAACGATGGATCCCAGTATATTTATAATGCGTAAAACTGGTGATACATAAAATTTGTTAATACACTTCGCCATTAAACAGTATTGATGTACACTACTTCTCAACAATATCAATATGTAGAACGCTGTGAAACATACTTAATGCTAACATTTTCATAAAAATAATTGTATACGATTTTCAACCGTTGTGCAAACAACAATAACAAAACAAATACTTTGGCAATATTTAAAAGAAGTAACTAATATTCATTAAGTATTTAACAATCGTAAATGTAGTAGCTGCAACGAACATCAGCCTAACAGCATAGAACTAATGGTCAAACATCAGACCGTGGGACGCAAAAATGTGTTATATTATAATATATATATATATATATATATATATATATATATATATATATATATATATATATATATATATATATATATATATATATACACTATGACATTGGAATATACCAACAAGGCAATATTAATCTATAATTATGAACTGGAGCTGTACGCTCTCGTAACTGTCAATATAAAACGTGGTAAACATAATACAATCATATGATACAGGCGACCCCATCCTGCCACTGCGGTCAGGGATTTACCAGGATGTATATGGGTCTTAAACACCAAAATCTGGACAAGTTCTGGTGAACTGTCTATGTGTTTGTCGTAAAATCTATTTATAGTTGTTGCATTATATATATGATGTAGCAATATAAATGTATATCTTATTGCTGTAGTGACGATCAACATGGAGATGTCAATAAGGTGGTAAACGACTGTAGACGTTTCCAACAATTTATTACAGGACGTACGACAACATCAAATGCACAGTCAATTGGACAAGGTTCATGGACAACACAGACACGATAATGGTTGAATACATCCGACATCAATAAATCACGAGCAGCTTATACCTCAGAATGCTCATGGTCTGTCAATCTATGTTCCACTGATACTGTAACTCAGGTACAACCGATTAAGCGCGTCAGGTACCTCTATCAAACATGCCGCAGACAAAGGGCGGACTCCCAAGTACTTAACAATAGTCTATGACTCCTCTGACCTAACACGTCAGTAATGAGTGCAGATGTGATGAAAGGGAAGTTATCTTGAAAAATACTTGTTGATTAGAGTGAATTTTGGGTTAGAGTACTTGCTTGCAGATTAGTAGTGGATTAGTTTAAAAAATATCTCCTCTTAGTTTCGTGAAAACAGTATGTCAGATAGCGGGTGAACTCTGGTCATAATGTACTGTGTCTGAACTGTTTGAGTGATGTGTGAATAGCTCTCGCGGCTAGTGTCCGCAGGTATGATTGAGAGCGGTGTGAAGAGAACAGTAGATTCTCGTGACTGTGTGAACGGGGTGTGTTCCCGTGGGATCAGTGTGTGCGGGGTTTTTGACTGAGGTGGTCAGCCCTGATGTGTTTTTCTGTATGGATGCCTACGTAGTGCAGAAGATAAGATGTCGAAGAGTTTTTCGCTATATGTGGATGAGGAAGATGTTTAGCGAAGATTTTGGGAGGCCATGATTTGTGTAGGCCATTTTCTGAGAATGAAGTACTTTAGAGATTTTGTAGGCCATGATTATTATATAACGGCCGTTGATGCAGTCTTTGTGCACTGATGTGAAGAGTAGAGATTTTGTAGGCCATGATTATTATATAACTGCCGTTGATGCAGTCTTTGTGCACTGATGTGAAGAGTAGAGATTTTGTAGGCCTTGATTATTATATAACTGCCGTAGATGCAGTCTTTGTGCACTGATGTGAAGAGTAGAGATTTTGTAGGCCTTGATTATTATATAACTGCCGTAGATGCAGTCTTTGTGCACTGATGTGAAGAGTAAAGATTTTGTAGGCCATGATTATTATATAACTGCCGTAGATGCAGTCTTTGTGCACTGATGTGAAGAGTAGAGATTTTGTAAGCCATGATGTGTATGGGCGTATGGTGTGTTAACTGCAGTATGAAGATTCATATTTCGATGTAACTGTATTCGTCTAGATCTACGTGATGTTATAATTGTAATAAACCATGGTTAAAAATCATCAGACGTTACACCATTCCATGACTCGGTGTGTACGCTACTGTGAGGGACTGTCCCAAAACACACTCACCTTCTTCACCATAAATACATCCAACTGCAAACGATACCCAGTGTATCAAACGATTACAATTGTATTAGGGGTTCCAATCAACAAAAACTGACGGTATCAGTGGTGGTTTACAAATTTAGCGGGATCTAATACCTGCGACACCTATTCGCGTTGATGAACTGTGTGGTATTAATGACAGCATATCCTAGGGACAACAGTGTTTGCTTCTCTATATTTATGAATAGCCTGTGTGGCGCAATTGAGGAAATTACCAATAATACCTTCTACTGAAAGTGACGTCGAGAAAACATTACTAGCTCCTGTAATTGCAGGTGTACAGCGCTTCCAGCCTACTTTTTTGGTATTAAAAGTTGCAAGTAGACTTTGACAGTATTGGTTTGGCATTTGAAAGAAGGACTACAGGAGTCCATGATATTAAACATTTGATCGATACCAGCGTCATTCATGCCATAAGAGTTACAGTGCCTGGTCCAGTCCATATTCAAGTTCAACTATATGTGCAGTATTTTGAGAGTTCGTTGCACGTATACCTCAAGTGATGAGTTGCGGAGTTGCTGTGTTCCAGTTCCTGTCGTCTTGTGCATTGTTGAGCGTATACTGTACTGTGGCAGGGATCTGAAGACAAGAGAGCCTAGTCCTTGAACCTTTCTGCAGTGGAATGTTTTTATCTGCAGAACTTTGTGATATCCAGTGTGTTAGCGGAAAGGAAGGGATTATTTTCAGATAAGTGGTTTTGTTGTGTGTAAATGGTGCCCCTTCTGTCCATGTCAGCAAGCCTCAATCTGCACTATCCTATTCTATTGATAACTATTGTTGTTGTTGTCGATAATTATATCGATTAATTATGGAATATGATGATGCATGACTAATTTATATAAAGGTTCTATGTACAGGAATTGATGATACAGTAATTGAGAAATAATGGCAATTTCTTGAAAAGATAATTGGTTTGGTGAGGTAGAAAGTTTAATTAATACATATATAGTTGACTGAGTAAGCAAGTCACAATGGATTGTGATATAGACCCTGAGGATATGAGGCCTTTATTAGAATATCTGTTTCAAGAAGGGACAGATTTTCAGAAATTAAAAGGCCCAGAGCTTGAGGCACATATTATGGACAGGTTTTTGGTCAGTGCGTCAAGAGCTCTAAGAGAGTTTGCTGATGATAGATTTCAGTCCATTCCTCATTTGAGTATGGCTAAGGATCTAGCGAGGTTGTTGGTTATGGATCTTCGAGTGTTTTCGTACAGCTATATGGGTGTTGAACGCGATCACATAAGGAAGAGTATACGCAAGATAGTGCGCAACGACGTGTCTGATGATCAGAAAAAGGAGTTAGAAGAGAAGAAGCAAATAAGAGACATAAAACAAAGTACAATGGAGCAAATAAGAAAGTACAAACGGAGTGCCCTACAGGAAAGGGACAGTTGTGTGAAGAGTACTGTTGAAGTAAATAGACTACATGAGACAGTGTCTAAGCTCACAAGCGATTTGTATAAATCAAACTCGGAACTTGCTGGTGTGCAAGCAAGTTTGGAGTCAGCATTGTTAAAGATAAGGCAAATGGAAGTTCAGATGAAAGATAAGGAAGTTGAGGTGGAAAATATTACACAGGAGGCCCAGCAAAATAAACAAATGTATGAGAAATTGAAAATTGAGAGCAATGAACATGAGAAGACTTATATGGAAATGCTTCATGATGTAATGGATGATAATGCGATTCTCAGTGATCACATTAAGGAGATGAATATTGCACCCCCCAAGAAGAATAACGAGATTATGAATAACAATGATGATATTAAGATTCAGTCACTGCAACTAGAGTTCACTCAGTTGAGAGCAAATAAAGAGCAGTATGAGAAAGAGACATTAGTAGAGTTGACGGCTGAGACAGAGAAGGTCACTAAGATTGAAAATTTACTAGCAGAGGAAAGCTGCAAAGTTTTAAGAGCTGAAAGTGTAAACAAGAAATTAAGTGAACAGATTGCACTTAAAGATATTGAAATTTCAGAGGCCAGGAAACGGGTGGATGGCCTGCTTGACATTGTTTTGAATAACAAAATGTGGTCTTCTGTCAGTGTTGACGATGATAGACAGAAAGTTTCGTATCATCAGACCACAAAAGCAAAAAGTCAGACTCATACACTTTTTGCGGATTCTAAGGTCGAGAATAATGGACATTTATGTTTTCGTGGAAAATATAACTTTCCACGCACTACCAGTGCTATTTCCAATAATATTGTTTCTTGGCGGTAGCCCAACAAAGAAAATTCTACAGTAATAGTCAGTCCTGTAGATAACGAAAGAAACAGTAATAGATCTCAAGTCAGGGTGTTAAAAAACCAACCGCGTATTTATTAACAGATCTGATAATTGATAACAGGGACCAAACATACCACTCCTTGTTCAGTGAGGGAAACAAATGTTGTGCAAAAAAATAAAGAGACTATCAAACCTTTTACTGACCCAGCTGTTAAATACATTGCCAGAAGCAAAGATAAAAACAGTTTTGATCGGAGACATAACCCTGAGGTTAAAGAGAGTTCATCATATGATAATGTTTCTTCTCCTAAGAACAGGAAGCAATTAAACAGATCTCAACATTTTGATCTTAAGAATTGTAGAGATGATAGTAGAAATAACTGTGGGCAAGACTATCAATCTAGTAATAATTTTTCTGGTAAAAAGCAAATTCTATCTAGTGGACATTTGTATCTAAGAAGAGATGTTAACCCTAACTATGCAAACTGGGATTTGAATCAGTGCAATCATTTCAATAGAGCAAATAACAATGCTCTCAATAGAAATAATAGAAAACGCAACCAGGTTAACTGGGCTCCACATAAGAGCAAGATTATTAGCAATCAAAGTAATAGGAAGGGTAATGAGTTCTTAAATACTTTTGCTTGTCATGTTTGTAATTTTAATAGAGCATCTCGTTCTGGTGAAGGAAGTAATTTTTTCAGCCTACCGCACTGACGACAGTGAATTAGGTCAAGTTGTATCTAAGACTTCTGTGTTGTCTGCTATGTGACGAGAGTTGTTGACATCGCAGAAAGGGCCACAACTTTACACAACCACAGAGTTTGGGTAACTTTTGGTTTGGTGAACTTTTCCGTGTTCTTTTATAATCTTATCATGGATTAAAATAGATATTTTCATTTGTATTGTCTCACAGCGAGCGACTTTGCGAGGGGAGTCACCATTCCTATATTTTACATTACCTGGGAGAGATGTAGGTCACTGTGTGCCATTTGTCCATTCAAGCGAGCCTAGCCAGTATATTAACCCACCGTGCCATGATGTCACCTCGCGTGTTGATGAGATGTTCGCAAGACCTGGGAGGATTTTTTTTTGAAAGGTCCTGTTTATTTGTTTTGTTTACAAACATTGAATGTTATTGTAATCTTTGTATAGAATTGTATATGTTGTTTATGGAATATTATGTAATCTCTTTGTAACATTTGATTGCCGTAATTATTTTTTATTGTTACTTATATGACTGTGTTTTAATTATGCATTATTTCATTCCTATGTACAAACTCATTTACTGGGACAGTGTAATAGTCATTTTTATAGATAGTCCTGAGTGTTCTTATTCACTACTTAAAATTTTGTTTTGTTTTTTCATCATGGGTTTGATACCATGTTTAGTTAACATATTTATACAAAGGTTTTTGGAATTAATTGTTATAGTCAAAGGTAATTATAAACGAAACTTGTATGTATTATTGATGATTTTGCGTTAGAAATTAACGACATATTCTGAAACTTGGTTTCCGGTTTTTTCTAAATTATAACATTTGATAATTTAAACAATTCGATTTTTTGTCAGCTAGAATTAACTTAAAGTTCGGATTAAATGGAATTGGTAGAATTAACAGCGACGGCTGATACTCTTGTTCATTTAAAGAATTTAGATATCTGATTATAATACATAGTTAAGATAAATAATATTACACTTATATATATTTATAACTTCGTATATAGTTAACAGTGTATTACCCCATGTGACGTTTCTGTGATGTATTTTTTTTTTTAAAGAGTAAAAAAAAATTACACGTTTTGATGTGTGTCTGCTTAAAGATAAGATTATTTTTTTTTATTATGTTACCTAGCTGATTTAATTGTTAGTTGTTAATTATAGCTACGTATTACTTAGAAATAAAGATACTATTTTTATTTAACTTAACGTTAAGAAACATTTTTTGTATTGTAATTTTCTTTTTGAGAAATGTGTTTTGGACATTGTGATATTTATTTTTTTTTTCTGCGCCAGCGCTAGACTGTGTGTTAAGGTTACTATTATGTAGTGACATTAGTACTTTGAAAATGTTTGGATGTTTTGAGGTATTTTTTGGTATTTAGCGCTTGACTATGCGTCAGTGCGAAACTTGTGATAGCGTTAATATTTTTGTTTGAGTGATATTTGATGTAATTTATTTTTAGTTATGTATAAGTTTATAATTTGGTTAACTTATTTAATTTGCTGTGTTTGTCATAAGCTTTCTTTTTTGTGTTAGTATATAAATATACTTTAGCATTTTTGTATTTTACAATACGTTGTTACATTTCGATGATTATTGTAAGGTATTGTTATCAACTTTCTTTACATTTGCATCTTTACTTTCATCTCTCTTTGTTGACTATTCGTCATTTCTTTACATCTTTTCTGTTGTCTTTTCAGTATTGTCTGATATTTTGTTTATGCTTCCGTGTTTCTTCTTTGATGTAATTCATGCTTCTTGTATACTTTTTCGTGTTACGCTATTTATACTTTCATTCTTTGTAGTGTTAAGTTAATTATATAACTTTAGATAATGTAATTGGTTCTTATAGTTCTATTTGTTTTATATGTATTGAATTGTTGTCTTCATTGTCATCTTATGATCCTATTTGATTCTTATCATATTCCCATTTCATATTTTGTCTTTTCTCTTACGATAGTTTATTTTCTGTTTAGTTTGTACTATGTATACTTAACTTGGGTTTTGTATTAAATTAATTTTTTGGTATGCTTGAATGAGTATGTTGGATGATTTAGTCGTTATCTTACATTTATTGATGATATTTTTGTAGACGTGCTATGTTCTCTTGTCATAGGTATATTTTTGTAGGTATTTGATAGAATTTCATTAACCATTAAATTTTTGGGAGTCAATTTTCAAAAAAATGATATAATCATTTTTTCCCTGGGGGTGTGGCAAACTGATGAGTGCAGATGTGATGAAAGGGAAGTGATCTTGAAAAATACTTGTTGAGTAGAGTGAATTTTGGGTTAGAGTACTTGCTTGTAGATAAGTAGTGGATTAGTTTAAAAATATCTCCTCTTAGTTTCGTGAAAACAGTATGTTAGATAGCGGGTGAACTCTGGTCATAATGTACTGTGTCTGAACTGTTTTTGAGTGATGTGTGAATAGCTCTCGCGGCTAGTGTCCGCAGGTATGATTGAGAGCGGTGTGAAGAGAACAGTAGATTCTCGTTACTGTGTGAACGGGGTGTGTTCCCGTGGGATCAGTGTGTGCGGGGTTTTTGACTGAGGTGGTCAGCCCTGATGTGTTTTTCTGTATGGATGCCTACGTAGTGCAGAAGATAAGATGTCGAAGAGTTTTTCGCTATATGTGGATGAGGAAGATGTTTAGCGAAGATTTTGGGAGGCCATGATTTGTGTAGGCCATTTTCTGAGAATGAAGTACTTTAGAGATTTTGTAGGCCATGATTATTATATAACTGCCGTTGATGCAGTCTTTGTGCACTGATGTGAAGAGTAGAGATTTTGTAGGCCTTGATTATTATATAACTGCCGTAGATGCAGTCTTTGTGCACTGATGTGAAGAGTAGAGATTTTGTAGGCCTTGATTGTTATATAACTGCCGTAGATGCAGTCTTTGTGCACTGATGTGAAGAGTAAAGATTTTGAAGGCCATGATTATTATATATCAGTCAGGTACTTCTTCTGATGAAAATGTAGGCCGCAAAAGAGCGGGCTGCTATCATATGGTAACCTCTGGGTTATCTCCGACCAGCAAGGCATCAGTCCATGCCTATATCATACCGCCGTACTGTGATCTCTGAGCTTCTTTTAATCAATTAAGACATGTCAGTCTTGGACAGTATATGCTGTACTAATAGCGGATTGCTTAAATAATATCATTCATAAACCCTTCTCCACACAGGGAGAAAATCACCTCAAAATGTCAATCGACCATACATGCTGGCAGCAAAATAATCTGCAGTTCTAGGCATAACAATAAAGATTCAAATGGGTATCTTTACCTTGACAGCATCCTAGAATAATCACCAAAAAAAAACAACACTCACCATCTGTTGAGGCCACTTCATGATGTGATTTTTATCGCGGTAAATTATTATTAGTGCCTTGGTTTTATCACACCGTGTCGTACCTCAACTGAACGCAAGAAATACATGAAAGTGGTCGCCTGTGAGATGTGTATCTAGGTATGACAGAGGAGAGTTGGATGTGACGTCAGAGCGTCAAGATGTGTGCCTAAGACTGGCTTGTGTATCAATCATTATGTTGAAGCATATTCAAGAAATATTCATGGAAAAATGGTAAGCTTTGTGCTTTAAATGAGAGGCATGACAATATGCCAGGATTATAGTTGAAGTCAGTACGGGACGGTGATTCCCAATACAAAGACGTGTGTTGAAATTATAATTGAACAGTGATAACGGGAGGACTCATTCCCCGAAGTTTATGGAATAAAGATTTGATATGCCGGGATGCTCTAATACCCCGATATTGTTGGAAAAAGATATACTGAAGATTTGATATGCCGGGATGCTCTAATACCTCGATGTTGTTGGAAAAAGATATACTGAAGATTTGATATGCCGGGATGCTCTAATACCCCGATGTTGTTGGAAAAAGATATACTGAAGATTTGATATGCCGGGATGCTCTAATACCCCGATGTTAAATAGAATAAAGGAAGGATGTTATAAAAGTATCAACTAGGGAAAAGTTGAGTAACATTGTATAAAAGCGAACCAAGATAATGTTGGACTGAAAGTTAGAGGGAGTATTCATGCCATGTTCGTGATTGTGACATTTTGTGAATTCGTACTTACTGTGTATTAAACTGTTACCAAATCGTCTAAGCCGAGAGGTTCCTTCAATCATTCAAGGTTCAGTTAACCAGTTGATAGCCTTATTTAATAATTGAAGATAGACAGAAGGAGGTATCCAAGAAGATTGATTTCCAGAATATTTGACAATGCAAACCAAATTAAAAATAAAAGAACTTCCACCTCTTTATTCAAACAAATGGACCCTAGACAACAAAATGAAAGAATTCGGGCAATTTCTCTATCCCTTAACAGGAGAGAAATAAAGTGGGGGCTCAGTCCTGTCAAACAACTGGGAACTGTCGTCTTAAAGCTGAGATAACTGATTACATCCTATCGGATAAGCCGTCCGATAACTAGCAGTTTGGTCTACTTGGGACATTAAGAAAAGAATTTTTCTTCTTTCGAAAATGAAATCAACTAAGACTGAACTATTACACTGAACTTCTACGCAGGACTTTTAACATTTGAGGAACGATACGATTGTAAATTTGCGGAAAAAAATGTACATTCACTGAATTTCACGATTGAAGATGACATGTAACGGCTGCTCCATGTAGATGCATCAAAGATCGTTGACCTGACCTTGAGGACTGTCAAGATTCAACGCTTCGACATCAAATTGATTCGGTTCGAACTTCACAACTCTTCATTCAAGATTTTAAACACTGGCAAATCACGCAATTTTCGATCTTGAACGTTAAATGACAATCTGGCAATTTTACGTAGTGACGTCATCAAAGCCGGCAGACGTTCAAAATACCTTTTGTTCAACTTGGAATCAGGCAAGATTTTCGTCCACTTATGGGTTTCTGAGATCAAATGGAAGCACATACACACTGATTCCGTATCTGGGGAGGTTTATTTGAATGGAATTATATGTGTTTCGGGTTAGTGAATGCACCTGCGACATTCGTCCGCATGATGCGCCGTTTGGTTGGCGATAGACCCGATGTCATCACAACATATTGTAGGTTTCAGTTCTTTGCTAGAACAGCTTAGAAAGCATCATTTGATAGTTAGACCTTCGAAAGTACAGATAGGTTTTCAGGAAATATCTTTCCTAGGTCATAAAATCGGTAATCATCGACTTTATCCTTCTGATAGTCTGGTGAATAAAATCCTGAACATTCAGATACCGAAAAATAAGAAAGAGGTCCGTAGTCTGTTAGGGCTCATTAACTATTATCATAAATTTATTCCGGACTTTTCGTCTATCTCTGACCCTCTTTCGGAGTTGACGCGCAAAGGTGCTCCTCTTAAAGTAATGTGGTCAAAGAACTGTCAGTTAGCATTGGATAAGATTAAAAGTCTATTTTCGAATCATCCTATTTTGATTCTGCCAGATATCCATGAACCCTTCTATATTCGCACAGACGCTTCTCAGATGGGAATCGGTGGCAGTTTGATGCAACTTGTCAACGACGTACTCCATCCTTGCTTCTTTGTGAGCCGGAAGTTGTCTGCAGCAGAGAAGAAATATTCAGCGGGAGAAAGAGAGCTCCTTGCTCTCGTCTGGACTATATCAAAACTTTCTCGCTACTTGCTTGGACAAACATTTTACGTTGAGGTAGATCATCATCCTTTGACCTCAATGAAACCAAAAGCATTTAAGAACTCAAGAATCTACAGATGGTTTCTGCTACTGCAACAGTTTTCTTTTGAAATCAAGCATATTCGCGGTGAGGACACTTGGTTAGCTGACTTGTTGTCGCGATTTGCAACTCACCAGGACTGATATATTTCACATGGAACTTTGCATCCAGGTTTATGGTTCCACTTTGTTTGGACATCATAGTGTGTCTTCTGGGCTTGCTATTTCTTCCGGATATATTGACTCAAATTTTACTGCAATTTTGGTTATTTAATAATTGCTCTTCACATTTTTATGTATATGTCTAAATACCTGATACTTCTCAGTAGATTGCTTGTATGCATGTATGTATCTGTACGTAAGATTGTTGGAAGTTATACCCTACAGGATCTTGCGCGTTTCCTGAAGTAAACGCTCGGGAGCGTGAGGGGTAATGTTGAGGCCACTTCATGATGTGATTTTTATCGCGGTAAATTATTATTAGTGCCTTGGTTTTATCACACCGTGTCGTACCTCAACTGAACGCAAGAAATACATGAAAGCGGTCGCCTGTGAGATGTGTATCTAGGTATGACAGAGGAGAGTTGGATGTGACGTCAGAGCGTCAAGATGTGTGCCTAAGACTGGCTTGTGTATCAACCATTATGTTGAAGCATATTCAAGAAATATTCATGGAAAAATGGTAAGCTTTGTGCTTTAAATGAGAGGCATGACAATATGCCAGGATTATAGTTGAAGTCAGTACAGGACGGTGATTCCCAATACAAAGACGTGTGTTGAAATTATAATTGAACAGTGATAACGGGAGGACTCATTCCCCGAAGTTTATGGAATAAAGATTTGATATGCCGAGATGCTCTAATACCCCGATGTTGTTGGAAAAAGATATACTGAAGATTTGATATGCCGGGATGCTCTAATACCCCGATGTTGTTGGAAAAAGATATACTGAAGATTTGATATGCCGGGATGCTCTAATACCCCGATGTTAAATAGAATAAAGGAAGGATGTTATAAAAGTATCAACTAGGGAAAAGTTGAGTAACATTGTATAAAAGCGAACCAAGATAATGTTGGACTGAAAGTTAGAGGGAGTATTCATGCCATGTTCGTGATTGTGACATTTTGTGAATTCGTACTTACTGTGTATTAAACTGTTACCAAATCGTCTAAGCCGAGAGGTTCCTTCAATCATTCAAGGTTCAGTTAACCAGTTGATAGCCTTATTTAATAATTGAAGATAGACAGAAGGAGGTATCCAAGAAGATTGATTTCCAGAATATTTGACAATGCACACCAAATTAAAAATAAAAGAACTTCCACCTCTTTATTCAAACACATGGACCCTAGACAACAAAATGAAAGAATTCGGGCAATTTCTCTATCCCTTAACACCATCCTTGGCGCTCAGAATAAACATGGGGAAAAATCCCAGACATCTTTGTCACACAGAGGATTTCATTTCCCCATAAATATCGCCAGAGAAAATCTCCGACCTCTTGTCCGCTCAGAAGATCCAGGTAGACTGCCCCGATAGGAAGTCTAACAATCCCCGCACCAAAACCTATCGCATGCCCAGTAAGCACTTCCCTGAGTAGAGCTAACATACGATCTAGAGCGTTCCCCGAAAAGATAGCTGAAGCGCTCCTTATATGGACATCTGAATAGCGACTTGGGGAATGTCAACTATTTAAAACATTTCCCTGAAACAGAGCACAATCGATCCTTATAAGGATAGATGAATAAGACAAGGGAGATAACCACAAAATCTAACTTGACTCTAAAAAGTTAACAGCCAGTTCTTTCTCTTTGACCACAAAAAATATCAAACAGGCTGACGTCTAATATAGGAGAAAATGACAGTAACAGTTTACCGCCCCCCCCCCCCCCCCCCCCCGGGAAAAAAAATGAAACTTTTTTTTTGGACCTACATCAATGAGCATGATAAAAAAAAAGCTCATAACGCATGAGTAATGCGCTGATGAAAGGTATCAATAAATATAACGCCCTAATGTCATTGACGCTAAATTAACGCACAATGTAGCGTCTGGTGAGAACAAAGATATCTCACAAGAGAAATTATTTTCTCAAGGTATAAACATATCCAGGGAGGAGCTACCAATGCACCCTAAGGTGCCGGCAATGTTACTATCAAGCAAAAATTACATACATATATCTCTATATAATACAATATCACCATGTGTAGCAACCATAGCGGAGTCATTACTCTAATGTATTTTTCCCCAGTATTTTCCCGAAATACAGTGATACAAAACCATCATTATCTAAAAGGTGTATCATAACTAAATGTAATGTCTTTTAATACAATTATGACTACACGTTCGCTGAGAAAAAATACAAATGACACAATTCTATGATAATCGAAGGATGTTATAATATACTATAATTAATCCTACATCTCTACGTATCAAAAGTGGCCGAACTAATTTCCGACCTTTATATCGTGATAACCAAACTGTAACTGTCTTTTTTTTCTTGCTGAGGTGATCACTGGCCCAAGACAGTTTACATGTTGTTAGATGTGTAGTGCGAGCGTATGATGAGTTGAGTGTGGGTGCGAATGAAGACGCGAATGTGTTTAGGCTCGTATAGATGTAGATCCTGCAACCCATACTCTCACATGCAGTAATCAAGGATGCTTTGACACTGCAGGCATGTTTCAAGACATTTATTGACGGGAACACACATAATATCAACAGGAACAGTCAGTGTAACAAGGTCATGCTGACCTGACATCGATAGGTATACATTTGGCATTCAAAAAGGTAAACATCAGAATAGACGTGCATGGTCAATAGCAAAGTTCTTCAATAATGACAGTTCGTAGCGTCGCCCTTGGCGTCTCTGACTAAACGCGTCAGATGCCTTAGTTACCTTGACACACAGGTGCAACTTGGCACTCCCTGCCAATTGCACATATCAGGCTGTAGTATAATAGCCGGAAGCACAGGCCTCGTCCTAACGTCGGCCGTGTACTTCTGTTAAATAGGTTATCACCAACCCTGCAGTAATACTTATTGTAGATAGAAGTTCCGCCAATCTGCGGCTCCCACAATATATCTTCGTCACTGGATTTCTGGACAATATAAGACTAACAGTCTTGGATGGCTACCTCGAGCACAAATATGTAAGTTCTGAAATGGCGGATCCGTGAACTGCTGTTCACCCTAGGTAATCCTTTACATGTTCTGCCACCGAAAAGCGTAATAATGCATGAAGGTCGGTATTACCTGGTAAATGAATCCTCAGAACTACACAAGGAATTCTGTCGTCATCCCGACGCACAGAGATTCACTGGGGAAAACTGCCATAGCAGTTACTTCGAAGATTCTCCCCGAAAAACAATGGACTCTTGGTCCCTTCAGAAAAACAGGACCTCCCGGCTTCCTGGAAGTATATCTCACTCCCGCTTAAAAAACCTTCCCATAGGCCCACGCCGAACTGTCAACCTCTGACCCTAAAGGTCAAACACAATGAATGAATAAACAAGGGAAGACAACCCCTAATCAACCTGACATCGCAGGTAAAGACACAATTATACTTATGATACAAACATAAGCAAATAACTTGACAGATGACTCCGTCGAAAATGACAGCAACATTACTACCACCCCCCTGTAAAAAAAAAATGCAAATTTTTTTTTTTTTAATATGTTCATGAGCAAGATAGCACCAGTATCACTTCTGTGCCCATGCAAACAATGAACCTAATATCAGGTACAATAGAAGAGGGTACAAATCATCTCCCAACATAGGAGAAAATATTTCCTTTAAGCCAAACAAACTAAGGGATACCATTCAAGAAACCTAAGTTGCTGGCAATACCAATCATATATCAAACATTACTAAATAATATAATCATAGCAATATACAAATGTCAATGCTATTTTAGCAACATATCACTGATGGATGGACAAAATGAAATTTGTTAAATTATCTAAACATCATCCAAATACATTTGTATTACAACATATTATGATATTAAGGACAGACCTAAGTCTGAAAATATATCAGGAAAAACTAGGACACAAGATTTAACTGGAATCATGTGGGCATCTAGACAATATGTCCGCCATCACATTATCCGAACCACGGATAGCTCGTACCGTGAAATGGAAAGGCTGAAGAGCAATAGCATAACGAGTAGATCTCGAGCTCTTCAAATCCTTACTTTGCATAGCCGTAAGAGCTTTTTGGTCGGTTTCCATAAAGAAATGCGCGCCCAGAAGGAACCTTTGTAGCTTAAGAATGGACCAAACCATAGCTAACAGTTCACGGTCCAAAACCGAGTAATTCCTTTCTGCCGCATTCAGCTTCCTAGAAATATACATTACAGGATGCAGAGTTCCTGAATATTCCTGCATTAGTGCCGCTCCAATGCCAGTGGAAGAGGCATCACTACGAAGGACAAAAGTCTTATCAATCGTCGGTAGTCTTAAGATAGGATGAGATGAGAACAAATTCTTAACCTGATCCAATGAAGATTGGCATTCTTGGGACCAACGCACCATATTAGGAGAACCTTTTTTCAATAACGTTGAAAGTGGTGCCATAATGGAGGACAGATTCTCAATGAATCTTCCATAGAATTGTATCAATCCCAAGAGACTACGCACTTGCTTTTTTGTCTTCGGAACCGAGATATTTAATATCTTTGAAATGTTTTGGTCCTCTGTCTTCAACAGACCAT
Source organism: Oreohelix idahoensis (assembly GCA_024509875.1). NCBI lineage: Eukaryota > Metazoa > Mollusca > Gastropoda > Stylommatophora > Oreohelicidae > Oreohelix > Oreohelix idahoensis. The sequence goes on from JAMPIV010010749.1 coordinate 54,908, forward strand.
GACCAACTCGATGACCTAGGAAGGAAATTTCACTAAACCCAACAAAAGCTTTAGAGGGTTTAGCAGTCAAACTATGCTCACGTAGAGTAGATAGCAATTCCTTCAGACCCACATAGTGTTCTTCCCAAGTATCGCTGAAAAGACAGATGTCGTCTAAATATGCAATGACATCTGCACGATCTGATAGAATTCGTCGCATCATGCGCACGAAAGTCGCTGGGGCGTTCATAAGCCCGAAAGGCATAAAATTCCATTGAAACAGACCCCTAGGTGTCGAAAAAGCAGTGAGAGGTTTGGCGTGTTCCGTCAATGGGACTTGCCAATAACCTTTCGACAAGTCTAGTTTAGTAAAGAATTTAGCTTTAGAAAGTCTAATAAGTAGATCATCTAATAACGGCATAGGTTCAGCATCGAACTTCGTAACTTGATTTAATTTGCGATAATCAACGCAAAGACGTATGTTATTGTCTTTCTTTCGAACAATAACTATCGACGAAGAATAAGCTGAAGTGGATGGTTCAATTATTTGTAGTTGAATCATTTCATCCAATTCTTTCTCGACTTGTGCTTGAAAATGAATAGGTATTGGGTATGGTCTTACTCTGATCGGATTACGATCAGTAAGTATGATGTCATGTTCTATGACATCTGTGTGTCCAGGAATGTCGGTAAGGACATCCTGATATGATTGTAACGTAGAGGATACTTGACGCTGTTCCTCAAAAGACAAGTTAGAAGAGACTGTAACGTCTCTCCACGATTCCGTTGAAATAAGTGGAATCGTAGGAAGAGGTAAGTTCACGTCAGAAAAAATAGTTTCCTCATCCTGTATAACGGACAGGGATGAGATGTGACCATGTTGAACTGGAGAGTCGTCCGTCGCCTGGAAAATAGGCTGTAAATAGTCTGGACGTTCAATAAACTCTGTTAACATATTTATATGGAAGGTTTTATGCCTTCCATCCACATCGACAATATAGTCGACATCAGAAATTTTCGAGACTATAGTGTATGGACCCTTCCAAGAAATGAGAAGTCTATTCTCTCTTGAGGGCAGTAAGACATATGCTTTGTCTCCAGGACAAAGTTGACGTAGGCGTCTTTTCTTATTAGCAAATCGCCTAGCTTTTTTTCTTTCGCAAATTCGGAAGATGAAGTTGCTAACCTGCACGATTCGATAATCTTTTCTCTAAGAGCTATAACATATTCATATGACGATTGTGTATCATCGTCAATATTATCGGAAGTTATCAAATCGTGTAACAAGGACATTGGCCCGCGCGGTTGCGCGCCAAAGACAAGTTCGAAAGGAGAAAACCCTGTATGCTCGTTGGGAACCTCTCTATAGGCAAAGAGGACTGCAGGTAAAACCCTGTCCCAATCTTCAGGATGATCCTCCGTTATCTTGCCAAGTAAGTTCTTTAGTGTCCTGTTAAGACGTTCTACCAATCCATTGGACATTGGATGATAAATACTACTGAGAGACCTTTTAATGTCTAGCGTAGCCATTACCTGAGACATAACGTCCGAAATTAACTGAGTGCCGTGATCCGACAGTATTTCTCCGGGGAATCCCAGACGAGAAAATACGAGCCAAAGAGCATCAGCGATATCGACAGTTGATATGCTCTTCAGAGGAATAGCCTCTGGCCAACGCGTGCACATGTCCACGCAAGTGAGGATAAATTGGTGTCCTCTGGCTGACTTAATTTTGAACGGACCAATGATGTCTATAGCCATTTTCTGAAACGGCCGAATCGGAATATCTGCAGCCTGAATAGGAGCAGCATGTCTCGGACCCCTAGACTTGACCTCTTGACAAATTTTGCAAGATCGGCAATAAATTCGGATGTCTTTATTCACGAATGGCCAAAAGAATGACGCAAGGACTCTAGTTTTAGTTCTGGAAAAACCCATGTGTCCCGCACACTGAGAATCGTGTGCATGCCGAAGAATTAAGGCTCTCATACACTTAGGCACAAGAATTTGCGAGTGCATAGACTTGTCCGAGTGTTGTACCATTCGTACCAATATACCATTCTTCATAGTGATATACGATTTGTGATTCGTATTTTGATTGGGATCCCCTTTCTTTGCAAGAAGGAAGTATTTCTTCAAAGAAGGATCCTCTTCTTGACGTTTAACAAACGAGTCATGGGAAATCACCAAGTGCTCGTCTTGGCTATCAACTTCATTACTATTATCAGATGAAGTTGGGGGATTAAGAGCTTGAGCTCTTGTCACCACTGCATTGACCGTTTGAATGTTTTTTTCTTCCCAACTAGAAATTTGTTGCGGGGTGCATTCCTTAACCCATGAATACGACCGATTATAAGATCCGCAATAGGATTAGGAAGAAGACATGCATGGACATCTCCTGTGAAGAAAGGAGTGTCAATCCTAATAATAGCAGTAGGATAGCTTTCCATAGTACCACCAAATGTAACACATTTGATTGTTTTTCCCGTGGCACAGCAAGGATCTATCAGAGACTCCTTAACCCCGACGGTAGTACATCCCGAATCGAAAAGTACTGAGACTAGCCTATCATTTATTAGACCTTTATGTAAGATGAGAGATCCTCTCCCATCATGCGCAACTGTAGCAGGTAGAGCAGGAAGAGGGTGACCACAACTTAGCGTAGATACAGTTGATGAGTCAAACAATGTTAAGCATTGGGGGCATTCAGTTGCTCTCCCAAAATCGAAAGCACAACCAGTGATAGCCCTAGAGTTACCACTATCATTTACTGTATTACAGGCTCCATCAAACTCTTGTTGCGCAGAGTTTGCCTGTTGGTAAGGTCTTTTTTTGTTAAACCTAGGTCTACCTCGATTATCATTTCCCCTGTAATTATTTCGACTATCATTTCCCCTGTAATTGTTATCATATTGCCTATTGTAATCATCATTCCGGTTTGAATCCCGGTTTCTAAATTCACCATCGTCATAATCTTGACGTCGAGAATGATTACCTCGAAAATTTGAATAGTTATTATTTGGATAGCCTTTACGAAAGTGTCTCAAATTATTACCACTAAAATTACGAGAACTACCATCTTGTCTCCACTGCATAGACGAAGAACCATCATGTGTTGGATTACTCCGCTTCTGAGTGTAATTTTGATTACTTCCCCTATTCCAATTTTGTTGAGCACCCTGAAATTTTTTTCTGAAATTAGGGCCATATGGTGTTGCCGAAGCAGCTGGCAACCCTTCTTTCACTTTAGAATTGCTAACTGTAGCATGGGGATGTGCTGTGGCATACTGACAACAGTATTCCTCCATTTCTTTTAAGTTTTTAGGCTTACGCTCATGAAGGAATGCAAGAAAAGAATCATTAACAGATGACAAAACCTTATCTCGCAATAATAAGTCCATTAGACCTTCATATGTTTTCTCAATCTGAGACAACTCAACCCATCGTGTAAATGTACGACGTATCTTTGTAACAAAATCAGAGAAATCTACTCCATTTTCTGGCAACATTGTCCTAAAACGAAGACGATAGTCTTCTTGTTTTAATTGGTATTTCTTTAGTAATGCTGCCCTGACAACATCATAATTAGTCCTCTCATGTTCGTCTATTGTCATAAGAGTAGTCACTGTGTCACCTGTAAAAAATGGCATCAGTTGTTCAACATATTTTTCCTTTTTTATGTTATGCGTATCGCACAAAAATTGGAATCTATCTAGATAATCTGCTACGTCATCCTTTAAAGGATTGAAATGAGGCAATTTAATCCTACTAACAAACTCCTTTGTCGTACTCGAAGTTGTTTGCTGAGCACCCGTACTCGCCAATTTCAATTTCTCTAACTCCAAAATTGCGAGTTTTTCATCAAGTTCCATCTTCTGTTTTCTTTCCTCATGTTCCATTTTTCTAATTTCAGCCTCAGCAGCAGCTTGAAGTTTTTTTTCCTCTGCAGCAGCTTGAAGTTTTTTTCCCTCTGCAGCAGCTTGAAGTTTTTTGTCTTCCATTTCCATCTGGAATTTTCTTTCATCAGCTGCAGCTTGAGCTTTCCTCTCCTCAGCAGCAGCTTGAGCTTTTCTCTCCTCAGCCTCTCTTTGATACCTTCTTTCTTCAAGTTCTAATCTTCTATTCTCAGCTTCTAGCTTCTTTAGTTCAGCTTCTGCTTTCAATTTAATTTCCTCTTTTTGTTTCTTTTCTTCTGACTTTAATGCAATGGCGAATTGAGCAGATGAATATTCTTCCAATTCTTTACCAGACTTACCAAGGGTCAACCCTTGCTGGATGAAGAAATCCAATGTAGACATTCTGTCTAATGAGATCAGAAACCTGAAAAAAAATTAAATAAATTACCTTATCCCACTTCAATGGGAGACAAGTCTGAAATGCTAGACTTGTATACTCACTTCACTTTATTTTACTGTCTCAATCTTTGTAGATAACAAGTCTTTTATCAAAGAACTTGTATAAATATCTTATATAATATTATTTAACAAACTCTATATGAAGAGTCTACCTTATCAATAATATCAAAACATGACCAAGTATGTGTATGTAGACTGTGCATGACAGTAATGTAGTACAACCAAAAAAAAATACAAAGACAAAAATACAAAACAATACAAATGGCAACACTGTTTTAACCAAAAATGTGTAGAGAAATACACAAGAAAGGAGAGACCTACAGAATACAAACAAAACAAATCGACAATCAAAACTGAAAAACAGACAAAATATTACAAAAACAACGTTAAGTACAATTACATCACAGCTAACATCAATAGCGACCAATTGTCACTAGCAAATTTCCAAATTAAGAAAATTTGCACCTACAGACCGCTTACAGTAAGCCTCGATCAAGTGGCATATTTACCGTAAGACCCACCAACCGAAAAACCCGCAGAAAAATACACAAAACAGTAGAAGTGACATAAACATATAGCAATCAATTTCAATGTGTTGCAGAACAAGTTCAGTCACAGCTGAAACTAAAATAAATTTCTTGCTCCTTGCGAACACAGAAACGAAATGTCAAACGCGCACTGAACGTCAAATCCACTGTAACATAAAGTGGTATTCACGAACCAAAGTTACTATGACCTTCTCAAATTAGGGCTTGCACATTGAATGTTTACAATTTCACGTACTGTTTACAGACACTTGACCTCCAACAATGTAGCTTGAATGCTCTGACCTAGAAAAGTCTGTTGTTGAATGAAACGTGTCACAACCCGCAGTACTGTTTACAATAGGAACCCGCCTTCTATGCAGTTATGGTCCACGTAGCAAATGCCTAGATGTTACCTTCAGTACATGTCTTGTTATGGTTTATGTAGCATTATGATATAAATGCTCGTACTGTTTATTTGGGTCAACCGTTAATGACCTATATCTGTCCTGTTGTAGCCAAAACTTGCAAGTGTAGAATTAGCGTTGTGTGTTACGGCTGTCCCGTGTGTAGCTTAGACCCACAGATCAGAAGTGTAATGTGTACTTGTCCTTCTTGTAACTTTCTCGACAAAACTGGAGACATCATACATGTAACAGCCAACCAGGAATGTAAATTTCTGGATCCATAAATGTCAACAATAATGTCAAATGCTCGCTCTGTTCTTTTTAAACCCACAGATCTGGTCCATCAGAAATGTAAGTTTCTAGGCCACATTGGCGACAAGAAATGTATCATAAGAGCCCACGTAACTGGTCCACCAGAAATGTAACTGTCTTTTTTTTTCTTGTTGAGGTGATCACTGGCCCAAGACAGTTTACATGTTGTTAGATGTGTAGTGCGAGCGTATGATGAGTTGAGTGTGGGTGCGAATGAAGACGCGAATGTGTTTAGGCTCGTATAGATGTAGATCCTGCAACCCATACTCTCACATGCAGTAATCAAGGATGCTTTGACACTGCAGGCATGTTTCAAGACATTTATTGACGGGAACACACATAATATCAACAGGAACAGTCAGTGTAACAAGGTCATGCTGACCTGACATCGATAGGTATACATTTGGCATTCAAAAAGGTAAACATCAGAATAGACGTGCATGGTCAATAGCAAAGTTCTTCAATAATGACAGTTCGTAGCGTCGCCCTTGGCGTCTCTGACTAAACGCGTCAGATGCCTTAGTTACCTTGACACACAGGTGCAACTTGGCACTCCCTGCCAATTGCACATATCAGGCTGTAGTATAATAGCCGGAAGCACAGGCCTCGTCCTAACGTCGGCCGTGTACTTCTGTTAAATAGGTTATCACCAACCCTGCAGTAATACTTATTGTAGATAGAAGTTCCGCCAATCTGCGGCTCCCACAATATATCTTCGTCACTGGATTTCTGGACAATATAAGACTAACAGTCTTGGATGGCTACCTCGAGCACAAATATGTAAGTTCTGAAATGGCGGATCCGTGAACTGCTGTTCACCCTAGGTAATCCTTTACATGTTCTGCCACCGAAAAGCGTAATAATGCATAAAGGTCGGTATTACCTGGTAAATGAATCCTCAGAACTACACAAGGAATTCTGTCGTCATCCCGACGCACAGAGATTCACTGGGGAAAACTGCCATAGCAGTTACTTCGAAGATTCTCCCCGAAAAACAATGGACTCTTGGTCCCTTCAGAAAAACAGGACCTCCCGGCTTCCCGGAAGTATATCTCACTCCCGCTTAAAAAACCTTCCCATAGGCCCACGCCGAACTGTCAACCTCTGACCCTAAAGGTCAAACACAATGAATGAATAAACAAGGGAAGACAACCCCTAATCAACCTGACATCGCAGGTAAAGACACAATTATACTTATGATACAAACATAAGCAAATAACTTGACAGATGACTCCGTCGAAAATGACAGCAACACAAATCAATCAATTTATAACCATGAATTCAAGTAAGGTGACAACAAACGTGCTACTGTAATGATATTTATGGTACTGTCAAAATCTAGACGTGTATTAGGAATCTAGGACATAAGAGTTAAGTAGAGTCATGTGGGCATCGCGACAGTATGTCTGCCATCACTTTATCCGAACCACGGATAGCTCGTACCGTGAAATGAAAAGGTTGAAGAGCAATAGCCATATCGATTCGATCTTGAGCTCTTTAATCCTTACTTTGATTAGCTGTACGAGCTATAAAACAATAATTTTGGTCGGTTTCTACTATTAAAAGCGCGCCGATTGAGAAGGAATCTTTGAAGTTTAAGAATTGCCCAGACCATAGCTACAAATAATTCCCGGTCTAGGGACAGAGTAAATTCCTTTCTGCCGAGCATTCAGTTTCTAGAGACATACATTACAGGATGCAGAGTTTCTGAATCCTCTTTCATCAGTGCCCGCCCCGATCCCTATTGATGAGGCGTCACTACGCAGAACAAAAAAGTCTTATCAGTAGTAAGGTAGTGTTAAGATATGAGGAGATGAGAATAAATTGCCTTAATCTGATCCAATGAAAGATTGACATTCTTGGGACCAGGTCAAACCATAATTTGGAGACCCTTTCTATCAATAGGGTTGAGAGAGGTGCCATGAATAGAAGAAAGGTTCGGAATGAATCTTCCGTAGAATTTTAATTAATCCTAAGAGACTACGGATCTGCTTCTTCGTCTTAGGAACAGTTGATGTTCCAGTATCTTGGAAGTGTTGTGGTCCTCAGTAACGCAACAGACCATGGCCAACACGGTGACCCAGAAAGAGAAATTTCACTAAACCCAACATAGGCTTTAGAGGGTATTTGCTGTCAGATTATGATAGCGTAGAGTAGACAACAGTTCATATAAACCCAAATAGTGATCTTCCCAAGAATCACTGAAAAGACAGATATCGTCAGTATGGCAATGACATCTGAACGATATGAAAGAATTCGACGCATCATAGCGTACGAAATTTAGCTGGGGCATACATAAGGCCGAAAGGCAAGAAGTTCCATTGGAAAACAAACCCCTAGGTGTTTGAGAAAGTCAGTAAGAGGTTTGGCGCGTTCAGTGAGAGGAACTTGAAAGTAACCTTAGGACAAGACTAACGAGTTTGGTAAAGTACCGAGAATTAGAAAGTCTAATAAGTAGATTCTCCAATAAAGCATAGGTTCAGCAACCGAATTTCGTCGTTACCTGGTTTAGTTTTACGGTTTAATCGAACGCAAAGGCGTATGTTCTTGTCTTTCTTTCGAACAATAACCCATAGACGAAGAGTATGCCGAAGTGTGATGGTTCAATTATTTTTCAACTGTATCATATCATCTAATTCTTTCTCGACCTGTTTTTGAAAATGTATAGGAATAGGGTAAGGTCTGACCCCTGATAAGATTATTGTCAGTAAAGTTATTATGTCATGTTTAATGACAGATGTGTGTCCAGGAATGTCCGTAAGAACATCCTGAAATGTTTTGTAACATAGAAGAGACCTGTACAGCTATTCCTCAGTAGATAATTTAGGAGAAACAGTAACATTTTTTTTTTCCATGATTCCGTAGAATGAATGTAGTGGAATCATGGAAGAGGAAGGATTAACGTTCCGAGAAAGTAGATTATTCAACCTGTATAACCGACAGAGATGAGAAATGGGGACCATTGTGGTGCAATAGGATCGTCCGTCGCCTGGGAAAAAATAGGCTTTAGGTAGTGTCGCAGGATATTTTTTGATTGTGCACATCCAATTGACGGAGATGCGAATCCAATTGTCGCATAAGAGATTTTGGTAAAGTATGGAAGATGTGTAGAAAGCACATAGACCTATAGGACACTAGTTTTCACAGAGGTGGAGCTAGTGTTGAGAGGAAAGAGTTAACAGAAAGGGCACAGGTTGGTTTTCAGTGATTCTCCTCACCTTTTAGGAGACTACCAACTCATGTATTTTTCAGGCGTCGGACTAACCTCTTTCTAACTCAAAGTCTTATTTGAAGAGGGAACAAGTAGTAACAGGTAATGAATACAAAGAGTTTTGAGAAAGGTTTTTCTGAACGGAACACTACAATCTACTAAGTTCAACCTCAGAATGATGTGTGGAGTTTCCAGTGAATTGTACATAATTACGTTATCATTACAGTGGATATAAATAAATCAATGTAGACATGTATTTTGAAAAGAAATCCTAGGAAATTTAAAACTGTCACATGTCTTTGGTTTCAGATAAGGAATAAGAGGTCTATTTCCTCACGGAACGAAAGTTAATTCCTATGGTATTTTTCTTGGAAATAGTGAAATCCTGATTTTGGTCGGGGTTTTAAGTAGACTTATCTGCCTGTCAGTCCAAGGAGATGACTAGGCTTTCCGTTAACCTGGTTTGTGAAGTTTGCGTATGAAGGTCAGGTGCGACGATGTATTTACAGCTGTAAATCGGTATACTGCACAGGGATGCTGACTAGTGATATCACCGCTAGGTTTTTTAGAGACGTAACACTAGTCTCTCTTAGCATAGAGCAACTATGCGGTTACTCGCAACAATTGACAAGCAATCAAAATCCAGAAACTGGCTAGTATTCTGCAACTGGGCTGTGGAAGATAATGCAGGTAATCATCTTCTGTTTGTTTTTACAGATATATTACTACATCCAACTCTGTACATTTCGTCTCAGAATTTGTGCCTAAATATATATTTACCTGAAACCCATAACAGTCAGTACTCCTTAAAAGCGACTGTCCGTTTGTTTACAAATTCCATGACTAGCGTATTCCTCACAATAAGGTTCGGGTCAGTTAAGAGTCAACAGCTTTGTTATAGAGCGCAAACGCCTGGCCGTGTGCGTATCATAGCGAGACTAGTTGCATAGGAGGAATTCTCATTTCATTCAGTCTCCGTTTGAACAACACGGTTCTTCTCTCGTTCACAACAGCTTGCTTGCAACCATTCCTTAATACAATTATCTTGGTAGTACTTTCTCAAATCAGTCAGTACTTACATCATTATAATGCAATCAATAACATTTCATAATAAATAAATGCAAAATCGCTAGATCAATCTAATGTAAAAGAAAAAAAACCCATTAGTAGTTCAACACTTACATCCATTAACTAATCCCTTGAAATTAGAGTTAGCTATTAAGCGAATACCTGAGAGTTTTGGCTTACCGCTCAGGGACTTATCCACAGCTTAAGAAATTAGAATTTGAGTACCTTAACTCTCAAATCACATATACCTGTGATATTAAGTAGCTAGATACTTCTATTCTAATAAGCGTGGTTTTTCTCTTTTAGCGTTACCAACCAAGTGATCTTAAACTCAGCATATGTTCGCATGAAGTAAAATATTTCCTGATTCCCACCAAGAGTTAATTATGTCCCGTCTCATGCTAAAAAAAAAAACCCACGTAAAAGATTTATCGTGCGGTCTCCCAGTTGACCACTGAAACAACTGAAATATGATACACTGAGAACACTGTCGATTCGACTAAGCTATAATAATCGTATAGACATCTTTAAAGAAATGCTTTAAGTGCCTTGGATAAGAATTTGGGATCGTAATGAACAGACCTCTTATGAAACTTGAAAAAACGCTAAGCACAGATACGCAGTGCAAATATTTCCGTAGAGAACACAGACAAATGTGAAGGAATAGAAAAGTAAAAGTAAGAGAATTTTAACATAATCCTAGACAAAATCGTCGAGCACCTCCGTGACAGAAACTCCCCAATTGAAAATAGTTGCACAACTTTCAAGAGAGAAGGTCTTGTGTCCTAAATTATAAACTTCCTTCTGTCACCCAACAATTTTCAATTCTCGTCGACCTCTGTCCGGCTTGCTAACAGCTTCCACTTGTCCAACTTGGGCACTACATTATGAGATTACCTTTTCCCTGAATTCTGAGTTTCTCGAATGAGCTAACTTTCGTAATTTCTTCAGGGCCCCGTTCTGTTCCCGGCCAAAAATAGCAGATACTCATTCCACCACTTCATACAAAAGAAATTTCATAAATGTAACCTAGTGGTAGAAGTGCAACAATCTGTTTGTCAGTTCACTGCGCTTTGTCCCTGCCATTGTTCCGTGGTCCGCTTTGAATGGCGCGTGCAAAAACCATCCTATAGTCGACGGTAACAACGTAAAATTCTTGCTTGTGTGCCGTCCTTAAGAAATGGGACATCTCATGGTATCTCCCTAAACATCTGCTTCTACGTTTTGACCTGCTCAGGCCGGTCAATATTCTTTGTCTTTTCTTTCTGGATTGAATTAGTTAAATTTGCAACCGAGAGTTACAAACGTCCAAGATACCAAGGATTTCCCGAAAACAAACCAAGTTTTCAAATAACTTGTTCATTGAATAAATCACACCGAAGTATTTGTGAGGGTAACTGGCGTTTCAGTGTATGAACGAAGGCTGTTTTTCGATGGGTTGGAAACTCAACTATTATAGCTGAGAGCCTCATAGGGGGGTAATAGTGCGAGAGTCATTCCACATTATCTTTCTTTTCCCTTCGTCGAGCACAACGTATCTTAGTATCTCAGCCTGGGTTTTTCCTATCACCTGTTGTGCTATTGATCACAAGCAAAAATTTTGTTTGGATCTTTCAATTGACCTGGCGTATCCTCCTCATAACATGAAAATATGCAATCTCCTGAAAAACTAATCGTCTCCTTGAGAGATAGGAGAGAAACTGTTTTTTAGAATGGCATTCTCCAGCAGAAGTATGAACTCTCACATTTTCATCCGTGGCACTGAGTCAGCATGAAAAGGGTCAGGCATGGAGCTGACAAGCAAGGCGCGTTCCATTGTTTAGGTAGCAACGGTGTGCTCCTCTCTACAAAATTTCCGTTTTGCCTGAGGTTTTTTCACAGAAGAACCTTTGGTCCACACCGGGCACTTGTGAATTATGTTCGCAAGTGTGCCATGTTCTGCTTCTCTCTCACAGAGAAGGGGAGGGGGTTTTTTTGGTGCTGTGTAAAACACCAGTGATCATTGAGGCAAGTTCTCTATCTGCCGATTATATCCATTTTCCACCATTCCAGTGGATAAAGAGACACAGGTAAAAAAGTTTTCCTCCGAGAACCTGGTCACCGACCCTAATTAAAGAGCCCCATTGTGTCAACCTATGAAGTCACATGTTTTTATCCAGGACCCTTTGTCGTGGATCCGTGCGTGTAACCATCAAAGGCTGTTTTCAGTTCTCCTAAGAACTATGTAAACTTCCCCTTGTCCGTTTCATCTCCGTAGTGTCAACAATGAAGTAACTCTGGGCTACTTTTAAGCTCTCTGTCCTTTTGTTTCCCATAATGACATTAATCGCGGATGGTCCGTTACAGAAATTGTCTGTCTTCTAACAGACGTTTCTGTACAGTCCTCATTCATCCAGTTTTCCTTCTTGAAGGTGCGGGGGGGGA
>JAMPIV010010751.1:0-67186 GCA_024509875.1 Oreohelix idahoensis
ATATAATAGACACCAGTCATGTTGTATCAGAAATATAATAGACACCAGTCATGTTGTATCAGAAATATAATAGACACCAGTCATGTTGTATCAGAAATATAATAGACACCAGTCATGTTGTATCAGAAATATAATAGACACCAGTCATGTTGTATCAGAGATATAATAGACACCAGTCATGTTGTATCAGAGATATAATAGACACCAGTCATGTTGTATCAGAGATATAATAGACACCAGTCATGTTGTATCAGAAATATAATAGACACCAGTCATGTTGTATCAGAAATATAATAGACACCAGTCATGTTGTATCAGAAATATAATAGACACCAGTCATGTTGTATCAGAAATATAATAGACACCAGTCATGTTGTATCAGAGATATAAAAGACATCAGTCAAGTTGTATCAGAGGTATAATAGACATCAATCATGTTGTATCAGAGATATAAAAGATATCAGTCAAGTTGTATCATAGATATAATAGACATCAGTCAAGTTGTATCAGAGATATAAAAGACATCAGTCATGTTGTATCACAGATGTAATAGACATCAGTCAATTTGCATCATAGATATAATAGACAATAGTCATGTTGTATCAGATATATAATAGACATCAGTCATGTTGTATCAGAAATATAATAGACACCAGTCATGTTGTATCAGAAATATAATAGACACCAGTCATGTTGTATCAGAAATATAATAGACACCAGTCATGTTGTATCAGAAATATAATAGACACCAGTCATGTTGTATCAGAGATATAATAGACACCAGTCATGTTGTATCAGAGATATAATAGACACCAGTCATGTTGTATCAGAGATATAATAGACACCAGTCATGTTGTATCAGAGATATAATAGACACCAGTCATGTTGTATCAGAGATATAATAGACATCAGTTATGTTGTATCAGAGATATGATATATATCAGTCATATTGTATCAGAGATATAATAGACATCAGTCATGTTGTATCATAGATATGATAGATATCACTCATGTTGTATCAGAGATACAATAGACATCAATCATGTTGTATCAGAGATACAATAGACACCAGTCATGTTGTATCAGAGATATAATAGACACCAGTCATGTTGTATCAGAGATATAATAGACACCAGTCATGTTGTATCAGAGATATAATAGACACCAGTCATGTTGTATCAGAGATATAATAGACACCAGTCATGTTGTATCAGAGATATAATAGACACCAGTCATGTTGTATCAGAGATATAATAGACACCAGTCATGTTGTATCAGAGATACAATAGACATCAATCATGTTGTATCAGAGATATAATAGACACCAGTCATGTTGTATCAGAGATATAATAGACACCAGTCATGTTGTATCAGAGATATAATAGACACCAGTCATGTTGTATCAGAGATATAATAGACACCAGTCATGTTGTATCAGAGATACAATAGACACCAGTCATGTTGTATCAGAGATACAATAGACACCATTCATGTTGTGTCAGAGATACAATAGACACCAGTCATGTTGTATCAGAGATACAATAGACACCAGTCATGTTGTATCAGAGATACAATAGACACCAGTCATGTTGTATCAGAGATACAATAGACACCAGTCATGTTGTATCAGAGATACAATAGACACCAGTCATGTTGTATCAGAGATACAATAGACACCAGTCATGTTGTATCAGAGATACAATAGACACCAGTCATGTTGTATCAGAGATATAATAGACACCAGTCATGTTGTATCAGAGATACAATAGACACCAGTCATGTTGTATCAGAGATACAATAGACACCAGTCATGTTGTATCAGAGATACAATAGACACCAGTCATGTTGTATCAGAGATACAATAGACACCAGTCATGTTGTATCAGAGATACAATAGACACCAGTCATGTTGTAGCAGAGATACAATAGACACCAGTCATGTTGTATCAGAGATACAATAGACACCAGTCATGTTGTATCAGAGATGCAATAGACACCAGTCATGTTGTAGCAGAGATGGTGTTAGGCCCATATTTTCTTGACCATCGGCACACTAGGGGTGATGTGGTCAGCATCACGCCTGCCGCCTTAACCTTCCCAGAGTTGCTCTGGTACCCATTTGGGGCTGGGTCGACCCAGGAGCCGTTTGTGGCCTAAAAAAATCCCACCTCATCTGGGGATCGAACCATAGACCACTGCGCTAAGAAGTAGAAGTCTATCGTAAACTATCTCCCATTGTTTGTTCTCATGTCCATGTTGATGCTGAATTGTTTGCCTGTTGGTAAGCAGCCTATTGGTGTGCAAGGTCTTTCACCCGTGAGGTCTAGAATTCTTATCGGCACAGGTTTTCTGCCTTGAATATCACCTTGATTTTTCTACCTGGAATATGACCTTGATTTTTCTGCCTCTTCACGCGTCTTTTTCGTCTACTTTTCTTTACATCAATTATTGTATTTGTTAGTTAAAGTCTTCAAAATCTTCAACATCGCATCAGTGCATCAGTAACATCATATCAGCGCACCACTAACATATCAGTGAGTGAATAACATCATATCAGTGCACTACTAACATACCAGTGAGCGAATGACATCATATAAGTGTACAAGTAACATAGCAATGCACCAATAACATCATATCAGTGCATACTAACACTATATAAGTGCACCAATAACATCATATCAGTGCATACTAACACTATATAAGTGCACCAATAACATCATATCAGTGCATACTAACACTATATAAGTGCACCAATAACATCATATCCATGGGCAAACAACATCACATCAGTGCACCAGTAATACCACATCAGTGCACCAATAAGATCAGATAGTCAGTGGACATAATTTTAATAGCATGACCAGACATGTATGGTAGTCAGTGAATGAATGACGTCATGGAACAGCTCAATTAAACAAAGGCAGACACTAGAATATGTTGTCCAACATGACTATCTCCCTGAGAGAGGAAGCTTGACTGTATTGTCTTCATCAAACCCTGTCAGAGAATGTAAGATATGTGTCCGAGAAAAGGTTTTATTTCAAATTGTAAGTTTCTGTTATCTGTTCATTTATTTGTTGCTGTCATTTTTTTTCTCTGAAGCAGGAGAAGCGGACGTTGTGGGAGAAGTGAGAGCAGATTGAGTTCATGGAAGAGAGTGTTTTTGAGAGACGTTACTCATATTTTTTACTCAATCGTAATCAGGACCAGCCTGAGCTCAACTTGACAAATGAAGAACTGGCGTTTATTCATTCTACATCTGAAGACATCCGGCTCATCTACAGTTACTACCCACTATTTTTGTTTGCCACCGGCATACCTGGCAACTTGCTGACCATATATGTTCTACGCTCGTCCAAGTCGTTGAGGAACAATTTTGTGTCCCAGTTTTTGGTCTATCTGTCATTCGCCAACTTAATGAACACCTCAATAGGCCCGACCCGGTTCTGGATCTACGGAATGTACAACATGGATATCAAGTCAACGTCAGCAATGTTTGACAGGTACCACTTTGATTTTTTAAACTAATCTACTTCTTGTTTGTAAATCTTTTTGTCGTTATGCCTGTCCTGTCTTAACCCTTCCCGTTCCCCCCTCCAATTAATTTTTTTCCCTCTACAGCTATCAATTCTTGCAAAATCATTCTGTTACTTTTTTGTAACTAACATTCTGTTCCCTTGTTTGGCACTATAGTTGTTTATTAATCTTAGTAGTGTAAAAGCCCGCCATAAGACGGGAATTAAATTCAAAAGCACGAATACCTAACGGCACTTTTACTTATTCAAAAGTATTTAAAAAAACCACTGTACATCACCACAGTTCTATAAATATTTTTGTGCACACCATCATTTTCGCACGTTTCTTTGTCGAGTGTTACTATTTTCGGGAGAGTACATCTCAGTGTTGTGTGGTTGTTAGTGTCTGTGGTGTCTCAGTTTTATGTGGTTGTTAGTGTCTGTGCTGTCTCAGTGTTGTGTGGTTGTTAGTGTCTGTGCTGTCTCTATTGTATTGTTGTTAGTGTCTGTGGTGTCTCAGGGTTGTATGGTTGTTAGTGTCTGTGCTGTCTCAGTGTTGTGTGGTTGTTAGTGTCTGTGCTGTCTCAATATTGTATTGTTGTTAGTGTCTGTGGTGTCTCAGGGTTGTATGGTTGTTAGTGTCTGTGGTGTCTCAGTGTTGTGTGGTTGTTAGTGTCTGTGCTGTCTCAATATTGTATTGTTGTTAGTGTCTGTGGTGTCTCAGGGTTGTATGTTTGTTAGTGTCTGTGGTGTCTCAGTGTTGTATGGTTGTTAGTGTCTGTGGTGTCTCAGTTTTTTGTGGTAGTTAGCGTATGTGGTTAATGATAACTGGACCTCCACTTGTATTCTATCAAATAGAATGTTCGGAACATTTTTAATGTACCTTTTAGTGCATTTGGTAATAATAATTAAAGAAGATTCCTAAAATGAGGTTCTTTTCATTGACTGACTTTGTTGTTGTTGATCTCGGTGGTTTTTGTCTATTTTGTTTCCTTGTGTCTGCTCTTTTTTGTTGACATAGATTTTTTCTGGTTTCTTGTCATCTTCAATGTTTTTATTTTTGCGTGTTTTTTGTTTGTTGTATGCCTGCTTTTGACGTGTAATGGAAAATAGTCTACAGTAATCTAAACAGCCTATTGTAACCAAATAGCTACTCTCTGATTTGCTAACTAAAACATGCATTAAAACTACCTTTCCTGTCTTTCTGCAGCTCACCCTTTTGTCCCCGCCCTCATTTCTTTAAACACTGGCAAACGCGGTGTTTACAATCTTCTTCTACCTGTCAGTCATAGCAGGAAATAAATCCTGCTATAGTTATACTTCTTTTCACTCACGCGAGCACAGCTGTCAATCATATAATACTTGACCACTGAACAGCTAGAGAGCACGTGAGAGTAACGGCAAACGGAGCAGAACCTTTGAAGTTCACACAGGGAAATCTAGAAACCCCTATTCCCCGTTTGATCCCGAGCACGAGCATTCCAGAGGAAGCCCGCTATAAGAACAAAAGACTTTTGATCTCGGTCAAAGCTCGAGACGAAAACTCTGAGAGACCGTGATGCTAAGCCTTTCGTCTTTGTAACTCTAGCTCCTGAATTTTGTTTCCCCCCCCCCCCAGGAGTGCGAAATAACGCCATTAGAGATCAATCGAAGTCTATTATATATATATATATATATATATATATATATATATATATATATATATATATATATATATATATATATATATATATATATATATATATATATATATATATATATTGCTGTCTCTAAAAACCAGCCATCAGTCAGAATTTGAAGAGTCTAGCTCGTAGTCCTTAAACAAATTTCTTTTATGGAATACTGTGTATAAGTGATATCGTGGAGATTTCATTCTGAATTCTGACCTGATCCCCAAGTAGACTACCAGCGGTCTTTAATTTATAATGTGTGTACTTGTACATTGGTACATATAAACTATCTATCAACAATTGTGTAGGATCCATAAGCCTGCTAGCCCGATTATATTTTTGTGACTAAATTATAACGACTGGACTTACCAAATCCATGATATTATTTTTAACAGCCCACAGCGGCGGAGACAAGGTATCCTAATTCCCCCCCCCCCCGACACCTGACAGTTGTATTCAAGTGGAGTACCTAGTTTATACACTGTGCAGAACCGGCACTCTGTCAAAGAGTCGGCCGTTAAAATCAATCATAATCAACCTTAAAAGTAGGAGCAAACAGATTTATCCGGATACTAGAGGTATCACCTCACTTGCATGGTCAAATCATCAACGATTCTCACACTAGTCACCTGTTTGTTTTGACACCAGTACCCAGATAGAATCCCATACCGAGCGGGAAACTGAAGCCTATTTCTCCCCCGCCAGCCCATACACTGCAAGCGTTGTCGCACCGGATTTATCCAGGTGCAGTACCTGTGTCTAGATTTATTCCTCTTTGTGGACCCCGATCGGAGGAAAAGTGGATAGTTTAGAACAGTGACGATAACCTTTAGGATTTATACCTTTACCAGGATTTAGCGAGGATTTAGCAAATTCGGCGTTCACCCCATTAGTATTTATTTTGGGACGAACTGGGGCCAATTTGTACCCTCGACAGCTGGAGTTGGTACACAGATCACAGTCAAAAGGATTTTCGAGGGGTATTCTATATAAACAAGGGATACCACAGACTCACGGTTGAAAGAAAATAGGTGAGAGGTGGCCACGGAAGGAGAGAGTGTGTGATGATTTTTTTTTTTTTTTTTTTTTTGCTGGGGAAAGATCTATTAAGTTGGTTGTTTGATTTTTTTTTAACTTGGTCTTATATCGCACCAAGATTATTTATTCCTGTAACCAAGTGCCAACCTTCAACCTTTGGGTAATTTTTTTGGTTTTCTCCATACGGTGAAGGCGCACCATTCTTCTTTTTTTCCCTCTATATGTATGATTCTTGATATCTTTGGGTATTTGATGTAATAAGTTTTAGTGATAAATAAACAACGAGGAATTTAACTTGCGTGTTGGTCAGACCCTACCCATTTACCTTAGTTTTTTTCACGTGTATGTGTCTTGTTGTCACATAGTGGTGTGTGTGTGTGTGTGTGTGTGTGTGTAGAGTAACCTGTCTTATTGTAGATAGGGAGGCAAAGATCGTCTTGGAAACGAAGCTCAGTCGCACGGATATGCTGGAGGAGAGAAACCTACTCACTCCACAGAATATCTTTCCCTCAACCTACCACCAGTGAAACCTAATTTCTATACCTTCTCGTTGTAGCGAAATCTGTGAAAACAATCGCTAAATTCAGTAAGATTGTACTTCTATGATAATATATAAACCCGACCGTGGTTGTTTGCTTATCTGCTTCCCCAACGCCAGTAGAGAATAAACTTATAAAAATGTAACCATTGTGTGACAGCCAGCAACAGGATCACAAATTACTTGTCAGAATTATAAACTAGTAGTAAATAAAGGAGATATTGACAGAAGACAGATGGACGAACAGACTACTTCTTTCTCAGCTTGACAGATAGTGGGGGAAGGGTAAGGGTAGTCCAAGATTTGAAAATTTGAGTTCAGTTTGAAAATAAGACGCTAGAATGCCAAACAGATCCTGATTGGCTGGAGTCAAATATACTATGAGGGTGATACAAATCATTTGGGAAAGGCGTTCGGTGCCACTTTAGAAAATTGTTTCTACTATAAAGTTGTGTTAAAAGCAAGATCATAGTACGGTATTGGCTTTGCTGATCTGCACCAGCAAGCGATCTGGATTTGACCGTATATATCGCAATTAACCTTATTAGTAGGAAATTTTCATTTGATGCGGTAAGAAATAAAACCTTTGTATCATTATTATGATTATTAAGATGTATGTATTATTGAATATGTATGAAAATTATGTGGGGAAAAGATTATCTAGAGTGAAGCCAACATCAAACTTTGTGTTGTTTCACAGAGTTGTTAAGAAATATAGTAACAGGTTGTAGAAAAGCCCGACAGGTTTTCTGACACTTTGGGAGAAAATAAAATTGTTGTACAGTATTG
Source organism: Oreohelix idahoensis (assembly GCA_024509875.1). Taxonomy (NCBI): domain Eukaryota; kingdom Metazoa; phylum Mollusca; class Gastropoda; order Stylommatophora; family Oreohelicidae; genus Oreohelix; species Oreohelix idahoensis. The sequence goes on from JAMPIV010010751.1 coordinate 7,551, forward strand.
TGACATAAGACCAGGAAAACCACTGGCCGTCTTCTTCAGCAAGTCACCGTCTTTGTACATGACTTGATATTATTAACTTAAAATGTTTCCTTTGTCCAGGAAAGTGTCAAACTAGTTTGAAGTTTATTTGACTATGAATGGGGTAACAAACCAATTAAGAACGTTAACTAATTGTGTAGTTACCATGCTGAATCTGAATATAATTGAAAATGTTTAGTTAGGGAAAGAGAGAGTATATCAGAGGGTGATGTAGGACGCATTTATATTGTTCCAGGGTTTCATCTTTGACTCGAAGTGAGCCCAGGTCAACTGAGATCTGTATATTTCTGCATCTAAAGAAGTGAGGCCGTATCAACTGTGTGCCTCCTTGTTATTTCAAGTTCAGAAGCCTGACTTGTTGTTGGAAGCTGGTGTTGTGACTATACTTCATCCTGCACATCAGAAGCCACAAAGTTAAGCCAGTGTCTGCAGGCATTTGATAGATCAAACCAAAATTACTCTCATTTCCCAAGTGTTTAATAAATTATTCAGATTGTGATGAACTCAGACGTTCTTCCTAACAGTACCCATTCATAGGAGCAATAGTACAGTGACATTGTCCCAGATTGACACATGTAATTAAATTTGTGAATAATAATATATACAGTTATAACGTGAATCATTTTGATGTAAATATTTTGCTTGATCATTTTGAAGTTCAATTCCAGTATACACAAAATTGTGATACTGGAACAATAAATTGTAAAAAAAAAATTCACATTTTAACCTTAACTCTGGGTGTTGTTAATTACTTTTCCTATAGACTTAGGTGTATTTGTTGTCATATTATTACATCACACTTTACATTACCCTAGACACTAGCCAGATAACATACATACACCATTATTTTACTTAGAAGAAAATACGTCGCAGGTTGAGGTCGTAGGGGTGGTAGCAGCAAGGTTCTCTGAAAATACATACCCTATTAGTTATTAGACTCAGGGGCCTTCACAGCTTGACCTCACATCTGCATAAATTCACATTTTAGCTATTTAAACTTCTTATACCACCACACTCGTGTATCAGTCAACAGTCATTTTCTACTTAGACGGGCCAAAATAAAAAAAAAATTACCCAACGTACGACACTGCTGTTCTGTGCTGTGACATTTTAGTGTGTGGTTGGTTGTCACTTTGATTTGTGTGTGTTTATTTCTGTGTTCTGCTCTCTGCATTGACAGTGTGGCCATGTCAGGGTGGCTGCTTCGTTCTGTGGCAAGTTTTTTTCTGTATGTGTGTTTGTGTGTATGTTTTTTTCTCGGTTTTTCTGTTCTCCTGTATTGTCTGTTTGTGCTTTATGTCGTATTATCTGTTTTCCTCTGACATTTTATCTTTCTCTTCTTCTTTACTCTATTATGTGAGTCCGTGACCTACTTGCTGCTTTGTTTGAGTGATCAGCATCAACACACTTTTAACTCCTCAAGGAGCATAGACCTTCAACAAACTGATGTCGCATCTTCCTGTCCTGTGCCATCAGCTCGTCCTGCCATGTCTGTCTCCAGTTGTCTTCTCCATGTGTTCTTTAGTCTCCCTTTACCTCCCTTAACCTTTGGATTCCAGAACACAGACTGTCTTGTGATGTTATCAACGTGTTTCCTCGTCTGTGTGTCCTATATATCTCCAGCGTTTCTTCTCATGTCTTCTTCCACTGGCATTTGTCTTGCTCTTGTCATCAGTTCCACATTAGTGATGTTGTCATCAGTTCCACATTAGTGATGTTGTCATCAGTTCCACATTAGTGATGTTGTCATCAGCTCCACATTAGTGATGTTGTCATCAGTTCCCCATCAGTGATCTTGTCATCAGTTCCACATTAATGATGTTGTCATCAGTTCCACATTAGTGACGTTGTCATCAGTTCCACATTAGTGATGTTGTCACCAGTTCCACATTAGTGATGTTGTCATCAGTTCCACATTAGTGATGTTGTCATGAGTTGCACATTAGTGATGTTGTCATCAGTTGCACATTAGTGATGTTGTCATCAGTTCCACATTAATGTTGTTGTCATCAGTTGCACATTAGTGATGTTGTCATCAGCTGCACATTAGTGACGTTGTCATCAGTTGCACATTAGTGATGTTGTCATCAGTTCCACATTAGTAATGTTGTCATCAGTTCCACATTAGTGATGTTGTCATCAGTTGCACATTAGTGATGTTGTCATCAGTTGCACATTAGTGATGTTGTCATCAGTTGCACATTAGTGATGTTGTCATCAGTTCCACATTAGTGACGTTGTCATCAGTTCCATATTAGTGATGTTGTCTTCAGTTCTGCATTAGTGATCTAGTCATCAGTTCCATATTAGTGATGTTGTCATCAGTTCCATATTAGTGATGTTGTCATCAGTTCCACATTAGTGATGTTGTCATCAGTTCCACATTAGTGATGTTGTCATCAGTTCCACATTAGTGATGTTGTCATCAGTTGCAAATTAGTGATGTTGTCATCAGTTCCACATTAGTGATGTTGTCATCAGTTCCACATTAGTGATGTTGTCATCAGTTGCACATTAGTGATGTTGTCATCAGTACCACATTAGTGATGTTGTCATCAGTTCCACATTAGTGATGTTGTCATCAGTACCACATTAGTGATGTTGTCATCAGTTGCACATTAGTGATGTTGTCATCAGTTCCACATTAGTGATGTTGTCATCAGTTCCACATTAGTGATGTTGTCATCAGCTCCACATTAGTGATGTTGTCATCAGTTCCCCATTAGTGATCTTGTCATCAGTTCCACATTAATGATGTTGTCATCAGTTCCACATTAGTGACGTTGTCATCAGTTCCACATTAGTGATGTTGTCACCAGTTCCACATTAGTGATGTTGTCATCAGTTCCACATTAGTGATGTTGTCATCAGTTGCACATTAGTGATGTTGTCATCAGTACCACATTAGTGATGTTGTCATCAGTTGCACATTAGTGATGTTGTCATCAGTTCCACATTAGTGATGTTGTCATCAGTTCCACATTAGTGACGTTGTCATCAGTTCCATATTAGTGATGTTGTCATCAGTTCTGCATTAGTGATGTTGTCATCAGTTCCATATTAGTGATGTTGTCATCAGTTCCACATTAGTGATGTTGTCATCAGTTCCACATTAGTTATGTTGTCATCAGTTCCACATTGGTGATGTTGTCATCAGTTCCACATTAGTGATATTGTCATCAGTTCCACATTAGTGATCTTGTCATCAGTTCCTCATTAGTGATGTTGTCATCAGTTCCACATTAGGGATGTTGTCATCCACTTCAATCCTTCTCTTCTACGCAAGCACTCATTAATGAAAATCTGTAGTTTTTTGGTTGGTTTTTTTGTCTTGAAGATCTTCGTGTATTTCCCAATGAAAGTTCCTTTTGCTTTTTTGTATTCTCATTTTGATAGCCTTTTCTGTCCTTCCTCTAGTCTTTTGTATTATTTATTCAATATCATTGTCTGTCCCTGCGAACATTGGTTTGGTTTGGGTGAAGACCATCTTAGTTGCTCACGGACATAAGTGTTCTGATCTCCTCCCTTAGATCACACTAGGAGGATCTCAGCACAGTGCATGAACTTTGTAGCACCAGCGAGGATGCCAATGTGTGTATACTGGAATCACACATTCTATAAAAAATTTTGTGGTGGGCAGGTTTCTTAATTTTAAAATTTTACGACGGTATCGGCCGTGTGGCCTACTCTTTACTATTTTCAACTCTCAAAGCATTTTTGACGTGCGCAACCTGCACACGGGACCTTCTGTTTCTCACCCTTACCCGAGAAGGCTATGCATCTACTCTTCACAACCAGGTCAGCAGATCAGAGTATGACATTAGGAACAACTGGTTCTGACAAAATTTCCACCAAATATATTGCCAGTACTGGGAACTGAAACCAGTCCCTTTAGAATAAGAGGTGGACGCCATACCTCCTAGCCACTCCAACGCGAAGATTTGTGAATGATTCTACATCTTGTAGTGGTGTTTCTTCAAGTATTTGTGAATGATTCTACATCTTGTAGTTCTGTTTCTTCAAGTATTTGTGACTGATTCTACATCTTGTAGTGGTGTTTCTTCAGGTATATGTGAATGATTCTACATCTTGTAATGGTGTTTCTTCAAGTATTTGTGAATGATTCTACATCTTGTAGTGGTGTTCCTTCAAGTATTTGTAAATGATTCTACATCTTGTAGTGGTGTTTTTTCAAGAATTTTTGTGAATGATTCTACATCTTGTAGTGGTGTTTCCTCAAGTATTTGTGAAGGATTCTACATCTTGTAGTGGTGTTTCTTCAAGTATTTGTGAATGATTCTACATCTTGTAGTTCTGTTTCTTCAAGTATTTGTGAATGATTCTACATCTTGTAGTGGTGTTTCTTCAAGTATATGTGAATGATTCTACATCTTGTACTGGTGTTTCTTCAAGTATTTGTGAATGATTTTACATCTTGTAGTTGTGTTTCTTCAAATATTTGTGAATGATTCTACATTTTGTAGTGGTGTTCCTTCAAGTATTTGTGAATTATTCTACATCTTGTAGTGGTGTTCCTTCAAGTATTTGTGAATGATTCTACATCTTGTAGTGGTGTTTTTTCAAGTATTTGTGAATGATTCTACATCTTGTAGTGGTGTTTCCTCAAGTATTTGTGAATGATTCTACATCTTGTAGTGGTGTTTCTTCAAGTATTTGTGAATGATTCTACATCTTGTAGTGGTGTTTCTTCAAGTATTTGTGAATGATTCTGCATCTTGTAGTTCTGTTTCTTCAAGTATTTGTGAATGATTCTACATCTTGTAGTGGTGTTTCTTCAAGTATTTGTGAATGATTCTACATCTTGTAGTGGTGTTTCTTCTAAGTATTTGTGAATGATTCTACATCTTGTAGTGGTGTTTCTTCAAGTATTTGTGTATGATTCTACATCTTGTAGTGGTGTTTCTTCAAGTATTTGTGAATGATTCTACACCTTGTAGTGGTGTTTCTTCAAGTATTTGTGAATGATTCTACATCTTGTAGTGGTGTTTCTTCAAGTATTTGTGAATGATTCTACATCTTGTGGTGTTTCTTCAAGTATATGTGAATGATTCTACATCTTGTAGTGGTGTTTCTTCAAGTATATGTGAATGACTCTACATCTTGTAGTGGTGTTTCTTCAAGTATTTGTGAATGATTCTGCATCTTGTAGTGGTGTTTCTTCAAGTATTTATGAATGATTCTACATCTTGTAGTGGTGTTTCTTCAAGTATTTGTGAATGATTCTACATCTTGTAGTGGTGTTTCTTCAAGTATTGATTCTAATGAGTGGTGTTTCTTCAAGTATTTCTACATCTTGTAGTGGTGTTTCTTCAAGTATTTGTGAATGATTCTACATCTTGTAGTGGTGTTTCTTCAAGTATTTGTGAATGATTCTACATCTTGTAGTGGTGTTTCTTCAAGTATTTGTGAATGATTCTACATCTTGTAGTGGTGTTTCTTCAAGTATTTGTGAATGATTCTACATCTTGTAGTGGTGTTTCTTCAAGTATTTGTTAATGATTCTACATCTCGTGGTGGTGTTTCTTCAAGTATTTGTGAATGGTTCTACATCTTGTAGTGGTGTTTCTTCAAGTATTTGTGAATGATTCTACATCTTGTAGTGGTGTTTCTTCAAGTATTTGTGAATGATTCTACATCTTGTAGTGGTGTTTCTTCAAGTATTTGTGAATGATTCTACATCTTGTAGTGGTGTTTCTTCAAGTATTTGTGAATGATTCTACATCTTGTAGTGGTGTTTCTTCAAGTATTTGTTAATGATTCTACATCTTGTAGTGGTATTCCTTCAAGTATTTGTTAATTATTCTACATCTTGTAGTGGTGTTCCTTCAAGTATTTGTGAATGATTCTACATCTTGTAGTGGTGTTTTTTAAAGTATTTGTGAATGATTCTACATCTTGTAGTGGTGTTTCCTCAAGTATTTGTGAATGATTCTACATCTTGTAGTGGTGTTCCTTCAAGTATTTGTTAATGATTCTACATCTTGTAGTTCTGTTTCTTCAAGTATTTGTGAATGATTCTACATCTTGTAGTGGTGTTTCTTCAAGTATTTGTGAATGATTCTACATCTTGTAGTGGTGTTCCTTCAAGTATTTGTGAATGATTCTACATCTTGTAGTGGTGTTTCATCAAGTATTTAGAATGATTCTACATCTTGTAGTGGTGTTTCTTCAAGTATATTTGAATGATTCTACATCTTGTACTGGTGTTTCTTCAAGTATTTGTGAATGATTCTACATCCTGTAGTGGTGTTTCTTCAAGTATTTGTGAATGATTCTACATCTTGTAGTAGTGTTTCTTCAAGTATTTGTGAATGATTCTACTTCTTGTAGTGGTGTTTCTTCAAGTATTTGTGAATGATTCTACATCTTGTAGTGGTGTTTCATCAAGTATTTGTGAATGATTCTACATCTTGTAGTGGTGTTTCTTCAAGTAGTTGTAAATGATTCTACATCTTGTAGTGGTGTTTCTTCAAGTATATGTGAATGACTCTACATCTTGTAGTGGTGTTTCTTCAAGTATTTGTGAATTATTCTGCATCTTGTAGTGGTGTTTCTTCAAGTATTTGTGAATGATTCTACATCTTGTAGTGGTGTTTCTTCAAGTATTTGTGAATGATTCTACATCTTGTAGTGGTGTTTCTTCAAGTATTTGTGAATGATTCTACATCTTGTAGTGGTGTTCCTTCAAGTATTTGTGTATGATTCTACATCTTGTAGTGGTGTTTCTTCAAGTATTTGTTAATGATTCTACATCTTGTAGTGGTGTTTCTTCAAGTATTTGTGAATGATTCTACATCTTGTAGTGGTGTTTCTTCAAGTATTTGTAAATGATTCTACATCTTGTAGTGGTGTTTCTTCAAGTATTTGTGAATGATTCTACATCTTGTAGTGGTGTTTCTTCAAGTATTTGTGAATGATTCTACATCTTGTAGTGGTGTTTCTTCAAGTATTTGTTAATGATTCTACATCTTGTAGTTCTGTTTCTTCAAGTATTTGTGAATGATTCTACATCTTGTAGTGGTGTTTCTTGTATGGTAGTAGTGTTTCTTCAAGTATTTGTGAATGATTCTACTTCTTGTAGTGGTGTTTCTTCAAGTATTTGTGAATGATTCTACATCTTGTAGTGGTGTTTCATCAAGTATTTGTGAATGATTCTACATCTTGTAGTGGTGTTTCTTCACGTAGTTGTGAATGATTCTACATCTTGCAGTGGTGTTTCTTCTAAGTATTTGTGAATGATTCTACATCTTGTAGTGGTGTTTCTTCAAGTATTTGTGAATGATTCTACATCTTGTAGTGGTGTTTCTTCAAGTATTTGTGAATGATTCTACATCTTGTAGTGGTGTTTCTTCAAGTATTTGTGAATGATTCTACATCTTGTAGTGGTGTTTCTTCAAGTATTTGTGAATGATTCTACATCTTGTAGTGGTGTGATTCTACATCTTGTAGTTGTGTTTCTTCAAGTATTTGTGAATGATTCTACATCTTGTAGTGGTGTTTCTTCAAGTATTTGTTAATGATTCTACATCTTGTAGTTCTGTTTCTTCAAGTATTTGTGAATGATTCTACATCTTGTAGTGGTGTTTCTTCAAGTATTTGTTAATGATTCTACATCTTGTAGTGGTGTTTCTTCAAGTATTTGTGAATGATTCTACATCTTGTATCTTGGTGTTTCTTCAAGTATTTGTTAATGATTCTACATCTTGTAGTGGTGTTTTCAAGTATTTGTGTGTCTTCTTGTAGTGGTGTTTCTTCAAGTATTTGTGAATGATTCTACATCTTGTAGTGGTGTTTCTTCAAGTATTTGTGAATGATTCTACATCTTGTAGTGGTGTTTCTTCAAGTATTTGTGAATGATTCTACATCTTGTGGTGTTTCTTCAAGTATATGTGAATGATTCTACATCTTGTAGTGGTGTTTCTTCAAGTATTTGTGAATGATTCTACATCTTGTAGTGGTGTTTCTTCAAGTATTTGTGAATGATTCTACATCTTGTAGTGGTGTTTCTTCAAGTATTTGTGAATGATTCTACATCTTGTAGTGGTGTTTCTTCAAGTATTTGTGAATGATTCTACATCTTGTTGTTGTTTGTATTGGTGTTTCTTCAAGTATTTGTGAATGATTCTACATCTTGTAGTGGTGTTTCTTCAAGTATTTGTTAATGATTCTACATCTTGTAGTGGTCTTTCTTCAAGTATTTGTGAATGGTTCTACATCTTGTAGTGAATGTTTCATCTTCAAGTATTTGTGAATGATTCTACATCTTGTAGTGGTGTTTTTTTAAAGTATTTGTGAATGATTCTACATCTTGTAGTGGTGTTTCTTCAAGTATTTGTGAATGATTCTACATCTTGTAGTGGTGTTTCTTCAAGTATTTGTGAATGATTCTACATCTTGTAGTGGTGTTTCTTCAAGTATTTGTGAATGATTCTACATCTTGTAGTGGTGTTTCTTCAAGTATTTGTGAATGATTCTACATCTTGTAGTGGTGTTTCTTCAAGTATTTGTGAATGATTCTACATCTTGTAGTGGTGTTTCATCAAGTATTTAGAATGATTCTACATCTTGTAGTGGTGTTTCTTCAAGTATATTTGAATGATTCTACATCTTGTACTGGTGTTTCTTCAAGTATTTGTGAATGATTCTACATCTTGTAGTGGTGTTTCTTCAAGTATTTGTGAATGATTCTACATCTTGTAGTAGTGTTTCTTCAAGTATTTGTGAATGATTCTACTTCTTGTAGTGGTGTTTCTTCAAGTATTTGTGAATGATTCTACATCTTGTAGTGGTGTTTCATCAAGTATTTGTGAATGATTCTACATCTTGTAGTGGTGTTTCTTCAAGTAGTTGTAAATGATTCTACATCTTGTAGTGGTGTTTCTTCAAGTATATGTGAATGACTCTACATCTTGTAGTGGTGTTTCTTCAAGTATTTGTGAATTATTCTGCATCTTGTAGTGGTGTTTCTTCAAGTATTTGTGAATGATTCTACATCTTGTAGTGGTGTTTCTTCAAGTATTTGTGAATGATTCTACATCTTGTAGTGGTGTTTCTTCAAGTATGTGTGAATGATTCTACATCTTGTAGTGGTGTTTCTTCAAGTATTTGTGAATGATTCTACATCTTGTAGTGGTGTTTTTTCAAGTATTTGTTAATGATTCTACATCTTGTAGTGGTGTTTCTTCAAGTATTTGTGAATGATTATACATCTTGTAGTGGTGTTTCTTCAAGTATTTGTAAATGATTCTACATCTTGTAGTGGTGTTTCTTCAAGTATTTGTGAATGATTCTACATCTTGTAGTGGTGTTTCTTCAAGTATTTGTGAATGATTCTACATCTTGTAGTGGTGTTTCTTCAAGTATTTGTTAATTATTCTACATCTTGTAGTGGTGTTTCTTCAAGTATTTGTGAATGATTCTACATCTTGTAGTGGTGTTTCTTCAAGTATTTGTGAATGATTCTACATCTTGTAGTGGTGTTTCTTCAAGTATTTGTGAATGATTCTACATCTTGTAGTGGTGTTTCTTCAAGTATTTGTGAATGATTCTACATCTTGTAGTGGTGTTTCTTCAAGTATTTGTGAATGATTCTACATCTTGTAGTACATCTTGTGTTTCTAAGTATTTGTGAATGATTCTACATCTTGTAGTGGTGTTTCCTCGAGTATTTGTGAAGGATTCTACATCTTGTAGTGGTGTTTCTTCAAGTATTTGTGAATGATTCTACATCTTGTAGTGGTGTTTCTTCAGGTATTTGTGGATGATTCTATCTTGTAGTGGTGTGTTTCTCAAGTGTGAAGTGTAGTGGTGTTTCTTCAAGTATTTGTGAATGATTCTACATCTTGTAGTGGTGTTTCTTCAAGTATTTGTGAATGATTCTACATCTTGTAGTGGTGTTTCTTCAAGTATTTGTGAATGATTCTACATCTTGTAGTGGTGTTTCTTCAAGTATTTGTTAATGATTCTACATCTTCTGGTGGTGGATTCTACATCTTGTAGTGTTTCTTCAAATAATTGGGAATGATTTTACATCCTGTAGGGGTTTTTCATCAAGTATTTGTGAATGATTCTACATCTTGTAGTGGTGTTTTTTCAAGTATTTTTGTGAATGATTCTACATCTTGTAGTGGTGTTTCTTCAAGTGAATGATTCTACACCTTGTAGTGGTGTTTCTTCTAGTATTTGTGAATGATTCTACATCTTGTAGTGGTGTTTCTTCAAGTATTTGTGAATGATTCTACATCTTGTTGCCCAATGGGCTCAAGTATTTGTGAATGATTCTACATCTTGTAGTGGTGTTTCTTCAAGTACATGTGAATGATTCTACATCTTGTGGTGGTGTTTCTTCAAGTATTTGGGAATGATTCTACATCTTGTAGTGGTGTTCCTTCAAGTATTTGTGAATGATTCTACATCTTGTAGTGGTGTTTCTTCAAGTATTTGTGAATGATTCTACATCTTGTAGTGGTGTGTTTCTTCAAGTACATCTTGTAGTGGTGTTTCTTGTGAATGATTCTACATCTTGTAGTGGTGTTTTCTTCAAGTATCTTCAAGTGAATGATTCTACATCTTGTAGTGGTGTTTCTTCAAGTATTTGTGAATGATTCTACATCTTGTAGTGGTGTTTCTTCAAGTTTCTTTATTTGTGAATGATTCTATTTGTTGAATGAATCTTGTAGTGGTGTTTCTTCAAGTATTTGTGAATGATTCTTCTGGTGTTTCTTGTAGTGGTGTGGTGTTTCTTCAAGTATTTGTGAATGATTCTACATCTTGTAGTGGTGTTTCTTCAAGTATTTGTGAATGATTCTACATCTTGTAGTGGTGTTTCTTCAAGTATTTGTGAATGATTCTACATCTTGTAGTGGTGTTTCTTCAAGTATTTGTGAATGATTCTACATCTTGTAGTGGTGTTTCTTCAAGTATTTGTGAATGATTCTACATCTTGTAGTGGTGTTTCTTCAAGTATTTGTGAATGATTCTACATCTTGTAGTGGTCAAGTATTTGTGTGTTTCTTCAAGTAGTGGTGTTTGTGAATGATTCTACATCTTGTAGTGGTGTTTCTTCAAGTATTTGTGAATGATTCTACATCTTGTAGTGGTGTTTCTTCAAGTATTTGTAAATGATTCTACATTTTGTAGTGGTGTATTTGTGAATGATTCAAGTATTTCAAGTATTTGTGAATGATTCTACATCTTGTAGTGGTGTTTCTTCAAGTATTTGTGAATGATTCTACATCTTGTAGTGGTGTTTCTTCAAGTATTTGTGAATGATTCTACATCTTGTAGTGGTGTTTCCTCAAGTATTTGTGAATGATTCTACATCTTGTAGTGGTGTTTCTTCAAGTATTTGTGAATGATTCTACATCTTGTAGTGGTGTTTCTTCAAGTATTTGTGAATGATTCTACATCTTGTAGTTCTGTTTCTTCAAGTATTTGTGAATGATTCTACATCTTGTAGTGGTGTTTCTTCAAGTATTTGTGAATGATTCTACATCTTGTAGTGGTGTTTCTTCAAGTATTTGTGAATGATTCTACATCTTGTAGTGGTGTTTCTTCAAGTATTTGTGAATGATTCTACATCTTGTAGTGGTGTTTCTTCAAGTATTTGTGAATGATTCTACAAGTATTTGTGAATGATTCTACATCTTGTAGTGGTGTTTCTTCAAGTATTTGTGAATGATTCTACATCTTGTAGTGGTGTTTCTTCAAGTATTTGTGAATGATTCTACATCTTGTAGTGGTGTTTCTTCAAGTATTTGTGAATGATTCTACATCTTGTAGTGGTGTTTCTTCAAGTATTTGTGAATGATTCTACATCTTGTAGTGGTGTTTCTTCAAGTATTTGTGAATGATTCTACATCTTGTAGTGGTGTTTCTTCAAGTATTTGTGAATGATTCTACATCTTGTAGTGGTGTTTCTTCAAGTATTTGTGAATGATTCTACATCTTGTAGTGGTGTTTCTTCAAGTATTTGTGAATGATTCTACATCTTGTAGTGGTGTTTCTTCAAGTATTTGTGAATGATTCTACATCTTGTAGTGGTGTTTCTTCAAGTATTTGTGAATGATTCTACATCTTGTAGTGGTGTTTCTTCAAGTATTTGTGAATGATTCTACATCTTGTAGTGGTGTTTCTTCAAGTATTTGTGAATGATTCTACATCTTGTAGTGGTGTGTATTTGTGAATGTGTTTCTTCAAGTATTTGTGAATGATTCTACGTCTTGTAGTGGTGTTTCTTCAAAGTATTGTGTAGTGGTGTTTTTTCTTCAAGTATTTGTGAATGATTCTACATCTTGTAGTGGTGTGTCTTCAAGTATTTGTGAATGATTCTACATCTTGTAGTGGTGTTTCTTCAAGTATTTGTGAATGATTCTACATCTTGTAGTGGTGTTTCTTCAAGTATTTGTGAATGATTCTACATCTTGTAGTGGTGTTTCTTCAAGTATTTGTGAATGATTCTACATCTTGTGAATGATTCTACATCTTGTAGTGGTGTTTCTTCAAGTATTTGTGAATGATTCTACATCTTGTAGTGGTGTTTCTTCAAGTATTTGTGAATGATTCTACATCTTGTAGTGGTGTTTCTTCAAGTATTTGTTAATGATTCTACATCTTGTAGTGGTGTTTCTTCAAGTATTTGTGAATGATTCTACATCTTGTAGTGGTGTTTCTTCAAGTATTTGTGAATGATTCTACATCTTGTAGTGGTGTTTCTTCAAGTATTTGTGAATGATTCTACATCTTGTAGTGGTGTTCCTTCAAGTATTTGTGAATGATTCTACATCTTGTAGTGGTGTTTCAAGTATTTGTCAATTATTCTACATCTTGTGTGAATTTGTGAATGATTCTACATCTTGTAGTGGTGTTTCTTCAAGTATTTGTGAATGATTCTACATCTTGTAGTTCTGTTTCTTCAAGTATTTGTGAATGATTCTACATCTTGTAGTGGTGTTTCTTCAAGTATTTGTGAATGATTCTACATCTTGTAGTGGTGTTCCTTCAAGTATTTGTGAATGATTCTACATCTTGTAGTGGTGTTCCTTCAAGTATTTGTGAATGATTCTACATCTTGTAGTGGTGTTTCTTCAAGTATTTGTGAATGATTCTACATCTTGTAGTGGTGTTTCTTCAAGTATTTGTGAATGATTCTACATCTTGTAGTGGTGTTTCTTCAAGTTTTTGTGAATGATTCTACATCTTGTAGTGGTGTTTCTTCAAGTATTTGTGAATGATTCTACATCTTGTAGTGGTGTTTCTTCAAGTATTTGTGAATGATTCTACATCTTGTAGTGGTGTTTCTTCAAGTATTTGTGAATGATTCTACATCTTGTAGTTCTGTTTCTTCATCTTGTGGTGTTTCTTCAAGTATTTGTGAATGATTCTACATCTTGTAGTGGTGTTTCTTCAAGTATTTGTGAATGATTCTACATCTTGTAGTGGTGTTTCTTCAAGTATTTGTGAATGATTCTACATCTTGTAGTGGTGTTTCTTCAAGTATTTGTGAATGATTCTACATCTTGTAGTGGTGTTCCTTCAAGTATTTGTGAATGATTCTACATCTTGTAGTGGTGTTTCCTCAAGTATTTGTGAATGATTCTACATCTTGTAGTGGTGTTTCTTCAAGTATTTGTGAATGATTCTACATCTTGTAGTTCTGTTTCTTCAAGTATTTGTGAATGATTCTACATCTTGTAGTGGTGCTCCTTCAAGTATTTGTGAATGATTCTACATCTTGTAGTGGTGTTTCCTCAATTATTTGTGAATGGTTCTACATCTTGTAGTGGTGTTTCCTCAAGTATTTGTGAAGGATTCTACATCTTGTAGTGGTGTTTCTTCAAGTATTTGTGAATGATTCTACATCTTGTAGTGGTGTTTCTTCAAGTATTTGTGAATGATTCTACATCTTGTAGTGGTGTTTCTTCAAGTATTTGTGAATGATTCTACATCTTGTAGTGGTGTTTCTTCAAGTATTTGTGAATGATTCTACATCTTGTAGTGGTGTTTCTTCAAGTATTTGTGAATGATTCTACATCTTGTAGTGGTGTTTCTTCAAGTATTTGTGAATGATTCTACATCTTGTAGTGGTGTTTTTTAAAAGTATTTGTGAATGATTCTACATCTTGTAGTGGTGTTTCTTCAAGTATTTGTGAATGATTCTACATCTTGTAGTGGTGTTTCTTCAAGTATTTGTGAATGATTCTACATCTTGTAGTGGTGTTTCTTCAAGTATTTGTGAATGATTCTACATCTTGTAGTGGTGTTTCTTCAAGTATTTGTGAATGATTCTACATCTTGTAGTGGTGTTTCTTCAAGTATTTGTGAATGATTCTACATCTTGTAGTGGTGTTTCTTCAAGTATTTGTGAATGATTCTACATCTTGTAGTGGTGTTTCTTCAAGTATATGTGAATGATTCTACATCTTGTAGTGGTGTTTCTTCAAGTATTTGTGAATGATTCTACATCTTGTAGTGGTGTTTCTTCAAGTATTTGTGAATGATTCTACATCTTGTAGTGGTGTTTCTTCAAGTATTTGTGAATGATTCTACATCTTGTAGTATTTGTGTTTTCCCAAGTGGAATGATTCTACATCTTGTTGGTGTTTCTTCAAGTATTTGAAACAACGGCAATGATTCTACATCTTGTAGTGGTGTTTTCTTCTATTTGTGAATGATTCTACATCTTGTAGTGCGTGATCAAGGGAAACTACATCTTGTAGTGGTGTTTCTTCAAGAGAATGATTCAATCTTGTAGTGTTGCTTCAAGTATTTGTGAATGATTCTACATCTTGTAGTGGTGCTTCAAGTATTTGGAATGATTCTACATCTTGTAGTGGTGTTTCTTCAAGTATTTGTGAATGATTCTACATCTTGTAAGTTTCTTCAAAGAAGAAGATTTGTGTTAATGATTCTACATCTTGTAGTGGTGTTTCTTCAAGTATTTGTGAATGATTCTACATCTTGTAGTGGTGTTTCTTCAAGTATTTGTGAATGATTCTACATCTTGTGGTGTTTCTTCAAGTTGTGTTTCTTCAAGTATTTGTGTATGATTCTACATCTTGTAGTGGTGTTTCTAATTTCTTCTGTATGATTCTACATCTTGTAGTGGTGTTTCTAATTTCTTCTGTATGATTCTACATCTTGTAGTGGTGTTTCTAATTTCTTCTGTATGATTCTACATCTTGTAGTGGTGTTTCTTCAAGTATTTGTGGATGATTCTACATCTTGTAGTGGTGTTTCTTCAAGTATTTGTGAATGATTCTACATCTTGTAGTGGTGTTTCTTCAAGTATTTGTGAATGATTCTACATCTTGTAGTGGTGTTTCTTCAAGTATTTGTGAATGATTCTACATCTTGTAGTGGTGTTTCTTCAAGTATTTGTGAATGATTCTACATCTTGTAGTGGTGTTTCTTCAAGTATTTGTGAATGATTCTACATCTTGTAGTGGTGTTTCTTCAAGTATTTGTGAATGATTCTACATCTTGTAGTGGTGTTTCTTCAAGTATTTGTGAATGATTCTACATCTTGTAGTGGTGTTCCTTCAAGTATTTGTGGATGATTCTACATCTTGTAGTGGTGTTTCTTCAAGTATTTGTGAATGATTCTACATCTTGTAGTGGTGTTTCTTCAAGTATTTGTGGATGATTCTACATCTTGTAGTGGTGTTCCTTTAAGTATTTGTGAATGATTCTACATCTTGTAGTGGTGTTTCTTCAAGTATTTGTGAATGATTCTACATCTTGTAGTGGTGTTTCTTCAAGTATTTGTGAATGATTCTACATCTTGTAGTGGTGTTTCTTCAAGTATTTGTGAATGATTCTACATCTTGTAGTGGTGTTTCTTCAAGTATTTGTGAATGATTCTACATCTTGTACTGGTGTTTCTTCAAGTCCATTACAGTTATGGTTTCCAGCATTTATTCTCATTGTCTTTGTTTTCTACCTGTGTATTTTCGGACACTGTGACCTCTCGTCAGGCACTTTCATTTTGTCTTGCATCTGATTATGGTTATGGGAGAGGAGAGCTAGGTTGTCGGCAAAATCTAGATCATCACCCTGTTTAGTTATGTGTACTGGATTCTATTTTTGTTGGCTGATGTTTTCATAACCCAATCTATAGCTAATATGAAGAGAAATGGTGACAATAGGCATTCTTGTCACACACCAGTTCTTGTCCCTAAATGATTCTGTAAGTTGTCCTTCATGAAGAACTCTGCATGTCATGTCTTTATATGTTTTCTTTATGAAGTTAATAATTATCAACGGGATTCCATAGTGCCTCATCAATTTGCAAAGATGATTCTTTGTCTACATTGTCAAGTGCCATTTCATACTTTACAAATCCAATGTTTAGCTGTGAGTTCCATTCCAGACTTTGTACATCTATTACTCTAAGTGAGACTATTTAGTCTGTACAGGATCTGCTGTGCCTAAAACCTGCTTGTTCATTTCTTAGCTGTCTGTCTATGGACTCTGTTATCTCTCAAGGATGATCCTGTTTAATATTTTTTCCTGGCACTGATACTAACATTGTTTCTATGTAGTAAATCTCTCTTCTTAGGCAACTTGACTAGATGGTATTTCTTCTCTCTCCCATACTTTGCCAACCGTAGTTTGCATACTATCTCTGCAGCCGTGTCAATATCTGCCATGATGGCCTCTGCAGGAATAACATCTGGACCTGCCGCTTTTCCATCTTTTAGACATTTTATGACTTTCTTGATTTCTTCCTTGGTTAGTCTTTCGCAGTAGACTTGCAAACTCTTCTTCAGCCAGCTGGGTGTCTGGGGGAATTTATTGGACCTTGTCTATTGAGAAGTTTCCTCAAAATATTTTGTCCACCTCTTCATTTGCTGTTGCACATTGCTAAGCGATTTTACATTCTTGTCTTTAATGAGACTGCTTGCTTGTATTTTCCCTGTTCTGCCCTCACTGGTGTCAATACTTTGTCGCGGTATGGCAGCTTGAGTACCCTGACAAACCTTAGAGCTATCCCAGCGGGAGTTTTACTCCTGGCAGGTTTTACCAAGCTGGACAGGTCTGCGTGGGTTGAGGTCAGACTAAAGCAAACACTCTGGTCCTCCAGGTTGGGATTTTAGCACTTATAACACATAAGGAAGGGAAACCCGAGGCCTGTAAACAGTAAATAAATATTAGACAAACATAAAGGTATGTTTTCTGGCACTCGTAAGAAATAAAGAAGTAGGACACTAGACAACAGAAAAACAACAGGCGTGTGTGGCTTACCCAGGACTCGAACCCAGGACCTTCCGTGCGACAACCCCGCCTAGCTATGCAAACGAATCTCCTATCCTCCCTGCCATCTAGGCATCACCAAATAATGATGCTTCGATTACGGGTCATTAGTGCGACCCGCAATACATGACACTGGAAATTTACCATGGGCAGTCCAGCCTATTAAGAGAAATTTATTTCTGGAGGTGGGAATATAATGTTAGTGTGAGTAAGACGAATTCGGGTACAACTATATTTTTATGAGATCGATTTTTATGATTGAAAGTAAATTTGTAGTCTAAGGGAAATAATCCAGAATACATTGAAGAAAGGAACAAGAGTACGGTTGGCTTCTCTTGATTGCAGACCAGTGCGGCTGACCTTGGCCGAGAATTCAATAAGTAAGTTTTCCTGTTTTATTTTTTCTGAGTGAGTTCGACTACGGGACCTGAGATTCACGGGTTTAGGTGAACTGTTAGTGAGACAACATTTGTTCTAGAAGGTTCGGAAATAGTTGTGGTGGTAAATCGTTGTTCAAAACTAAATCAGCCAGATTCGAAACGCGATAGCGTTAAGGTGCTAGTTTGGGTTTTCGGTACTTGTGTGATATTTCACCGCTAAAATAAAATTTTCCAAATTTATTACCCAAACTGACAACCGTACTCTTTCCTTACAATTTTTTCTTTTTTTTTCCCCGCCTGCGCGGCTTTTTTTTCCGCCTGCGCGGGATTAGTCCATTTAACAGGTAGGGGTTGTGGGTTAGTATTTGAGGGCTGCCACCTCGGGGGCGCATTCCCATGGTCAGTTATGACTGAAGGGGCTATTATTATTATTATTATGTATTTATTTTTTTTAATGTAAAATTTTTGCCTCGTCTTGGCGGGGCGCGTCCCGTTCAACCTAGTCATCATCATCATCATCAACAGCTTTCAAGTCCCTAAGGAGCATTTGCTTTATACCAAGTCTTCCTGTCCTGTGCCATCAGCTCAAGGTCGTTCCATAATTTCTTCATCCTCTTCTTGTCTGTCATCAGTTCTCTTCTCCGTGTATTCCTCGTCTTGGCGGGGCGCGTCCCGTTCAACCTAGTCATCATCATTATCATCATCAGCTTTCAAGTCCCTAAGGAGCATTTGCTTTATACCAAGTCTTCCTGTCCTGTGCCATCAGCTCAAGGTCGTTCCATAATTTCTTCATCCTCTTCTTGTCTGTCATCAGTTCTCTTCTCCGTGTATTCCTTGGTCTTCCTCTGCCTCTCTTACCCTGGGGGTTCCAGACCAAGGACTGCCTGGTAAAGCTATAAGCAAGTTTGCTCAGTGTGTATCCTATCCATCTTCAGCGTCTTCTTCTCATGTCTCGTTCTTCTGGCACTTGCCTGGTTCGTGTCATCAGTTGCACATTAGTGATCTTGTCATACCACTACAATCCTTCTATTTTAGACAAGCAACCATTTATGAGGGCGTCCGTGGTTTCAGCGCAGGCTTCTCTCGACAAAGGTAGTGGGCTGGAGACATGATGGCGTCACGCTACAATCTACCCAGCTGTAAGTGGATGGATACCTGACTCTGCTCTGAAAGGTAAAGGCAGCCAGGAGGGGAGCTGGTTATAGCACTACTCTGAGATCATCCAGGTCTGTATTATTTTGGCTTTTCAATGCCGCAATTACTGGCTGTGCATCAGAAAAGAAAGCAACCTTTCTCTCTGCGCTTTCTTCTGTCAATATAACCTCTGCTACAGTTTTCAGGGCCTCTGCCTCTGCTCTGAAGTTGTTGGAGAATCGTCCTGTCGCCACTGACAGCATTTTTTTCTGCACCAGTGCTTAAGGTCAGAAAGACGCCCCCACCTCCATTTTCTGTTGCATTTGTTTCTGATCCATCTGTGTATGCATGGGTCCAGGTGTTGCGTGGATAATGTTTCTCTATGTATTTTGTAAACGACTGTGACTGACGAAGGAATCCAAATACATCATTCAACTTTTGATAAGCTTTCTGGCGTTTTGACAAGGTAGCAAGCTATCAATAAGGACAAGAAATGTTCGGCTTTTAAACTGCTGAGAAGGCGTTTGAGATTCATCAATTGTGCTGGAACCACTGAAATCATCATACTCTCGATTTCGTTTGTGTTTCCTTCGAGTTTGTTCTTGATAATGTTCACACTCAGTCACATCCTTGGCCTTTTGCTCTATGTCTGCAAAAGTAGACCGCATAGCTTGAATATACCCCCGCAGGGATTCATAGAGTGCACAAGCCGTATTCAAATCTTGGTCAGAAGATTGCAAAGAAGCACTGGTCATTTGAAAACGGTGTAATACTTGATCCCACAGTATGATCATTATTCCTGTTTCTAACTTCATCATGGTTGAAAGTAGACAACGAGCCTGTTGACGACACTCTGCCTTCTGATCATTGTTATCTGAAATATCATCCAAGACTTGTTTTATTGCAGAAAAGCTGTGTAAAAGTGCTTTTGTCGCATCTGCCCAAGCGGACCATTTCACAAAGGGCAAATGGGACTTATTATGACTACCGCCAGCACATAATGCAGTAGAAAGGAGACCCCACCGGTAGGTAGAAGCAGAAAAGAAGGTGTACAGGCTTTCAACAAATCCAAAGAAAATGACTGCTTCTGTCCGCAAACAGTTAAGATAAAAGTAATAAAGAGTCACACTAAGTGACCCTGTTATGCTCTTTCTCTCACAA
The DNA here is from genome assembly GCA_024509875.1 of Oreohelix idahoensis. NCBI lineage: Eukaryota > Metazoa > Mollusca > Gastropoda > Stylommatophora > Oreohelicidae > Oreohelix > Oreohelix idahoensis. The sequence goes on from JAMPIV010010751.1 coordinate 27,539, forward strand.
TTTCGTGACATCAAATGAAAAGGCGCTAAAGATGGCATACATCACAAGATCATTGGTTTAACGCTCGTATTAGAAGATGACCAAAAAATGATGTACATATTTATTGGCGCGGGGCCCTAAAAGCGCGGGACTAGGTTGTCACATTTTTGCCACCCCCTTACGCGACGTCACAAATCTCTTACCCACCCCGTCCCCTTTTTTGTCCTTATTTTTTGTAATCCTGAAAAAATACAACTTACTCGAATTTTTATTTTATTTTAAGTTTTGGCGGTTATATTAGGGCGCATGTCCAAATATAAAGACCCTTAAGTCTAGGGAATTGCTAGTCATAGTAATCATCATCATCATCAGCTTTCAAGTCCCTATCAGAGTCAGGTACCCATTTACAGCTGGTTAGACTGATGCGTGACACCTGTTCCCGTCCTCGTTGCTGTTGCCTTCTCTAACTCAAGATGAGAGTCAGGTACCCATTTACAGCTGGTTAGACTGATGCGTGACACCTGTTCCCGTCCTCGTTGCTGTTGCCTTCTCTAACTCAAGATCAGAGTCAGGTACCCATTTACAGCTGGTTAGACTGATGCGTGACACCTGTTCCCGTCCCGTTGCTGTTGCCTTCTCTCTCAAGATCAGAGTCAGGTACCCATTTACAGCTGGTTAGACTGATGCGTGACACCTGTTCCCGTCCTCGTTGCTGTTGCCTTCTCTAACTCAAGATGAGAGTCAGGTACCCATTTACAGCTGGTTAGACTGATGCGTGACACCTGTTCCCGTCCTTGTTGCTGTTGCCTTCTCTAACTCAAGATGAGAGTCAGTTACACATTTACAGCTGGTTAGACTGATGCGTGACACCTGTTCGCGTCCTCGTTGCTGTTGCCTTCTCTAACTCAAGATCAGAGTCAGGTACCCATTTACAGCTGGTTAGACTCTACCAAGCTTTGAACCAGAAACCCGGTAACTTATCGCGGTAGTGAAGCACTGTTGACGCATCTTAGGTCCCAATTCAATACCGTTTTATTGCTTATAAACTTAAAATACCGGGGGGGGGGGGTTTGAGGGCGGGTCTGTCTTAAGCGTGTCAACTATGAATGCACGACGAACTTGCCCTCCCAAATCACAATGTGAAATCAACCTTTTTCAGTCAAGAAAAAGTACGGTTGTCAGTTTGGGTAATAAATTTCCACAATTTGATTTTAGCGGTGAAATATCACACAAGTACCGGGTTTTCTCCCAGGTGTGTAACGTGATTTTGAAGTAGCAAGCTGCATTGGGGGTTTTCATCGAGAGATAAGCCAAAGGAATTTTGGTTGATTCTTTGGTGACAGAAACGTTATGACTATCACTCAGACACTCAATTGCTTGGTACGCCACATGTAGATACGACAGTTCATTATTTTATTCTGTGGACAAGATGCCAGGCTTCATAATCAGAGAAAATGTGTGTATTTTTTAATACCCAGGTACGTTGAACATTTTAATCTCATAGCAAATAGAGAAGTACAATAGACAAGTGACTGGCTAGTGAGGAGAAAAATAACTTGGTAAAGCAACATCCCTGACGGTCAGGCAAGTCTGACTAAGTCACGCCAAGTTAACAAAAATCAGAAATCAGAAGAAATAAGTCAGAAAAAATATAACAAACAGAGAGTACATACGAAGAATATTATGACAAGAAAAATAAACCCACGACTTCATTAACCACTAGAGACACTATGAATATAGAAGCAGCGCAGAAAAGGGGGGGGGGGGGGATAAAAGAAAATAACATTTTATTATTGCCCACTGAAGTTCTTGCTGTATAAAGTCTGTCGCCCTCACTAGGAAGGTTAAGCTTATCATTTCTTCAACATTTTTTGGATCATGTAAATAAAGTTCAACATTTGACTGTTACTGCTGTCGGCGTGAAGTCATTCATCAACTCGAGAAGTCAGTCATCAACTCGTGAAATCATCCATCAACTCGTGAAGTACAGTGTTACTGTTGTTTTGGGTCATCCCTTCTATTACAGGCCATCACTTCTGTTGCATGACTCTTTTGGCTGCCATTTCTGTTGGTGTATGTGTGGTGGTTGTATGACAGAGATAGTGCTATTGTCTCTCACAGCTGACAATGTTGACGTCAGCAATGTCGGGCTTAATAGCAGTGGCCGACAGTGTTTAATATGTGAGCGAATGTCATGAGTTCTTTAGGTTTGTAAACGTCTGATGTAAACCCACACAACAGTAACGTTAGGTCAGGAAACAGACCAACGGGTAAGACGAATTAGTTTTCAACTTATACACAGTTTATTTACGACAGTAACGTTGACATCATGGACAACAGATCACAGCAAATCACAAGATATGATAGTAGGTATAATCCATAGATAAATTGAGTGCAACACCAGCAACTCATCATAAATCGACATATAATACAATCCGTCAGAAAGTTGAGTGCATCACCAGCAACTCATCATAAAAGGTAATAATATATAATCCGTCAGAAATTGGTTGCATTAACAGCAATTCATTATAAATGGTAATAGCCGGTATAATCCATGGCATTAATAATCTATTGAATCTCTTCCCTTCAAAAAACACTCTGGACACACTAGCAAGACTACAAAAACCGTCTCCAAGCTCTGCCAGATACCTAATGACCGAGATTATTGTTTCTCAATACAACTCAGTACATCTTCACTCAAGCGCGAACTAACAGCTTGAGATGTAAGCTCAGCTCACCCTATCTTTCCCCCAACTACTCAGAACATTTGAATACTTTCTTTATGTTTAAAAAAAACTAACACCTACTCAGTTGACCTATGTTCAAGCACCCAAATAAAAAATCATCTCATAACTTTAAACGTGCTTACTAGCGTGTTTATAAAAAATCAGACCCGTACATAAAAATCCCAAACACTTAACTCCCACTCAAAAACATGACTTAACATACAGTCATCAACTCGTGAAGTCATTCAGCAACTCGTGAAATCATCCACAACTCGTGAAATCATCCATCAACTCGTGAAATCATCCATCAACTCGTGAAGGCATCCAACAACTCGTGAAGTCATCCATCAACTCGTGAAATTATCCATCAACTCTTGAAATTATCCGTCAACTCGTAAAATCATCCATCAACTCGTGGTCATCCATCAACTCGTAAAATCATCCATCAACTCGTGAAGTCATTCATCTACTCGTGAAGTCATCAAATCAACTCGTGAAGTCAGTCATCAACTCGGAGCATCATCCATCAACTCGTGAAGTCATTCATATCCTCGGGTCTATTTCAACTCGTGAAATCAGTTATCAACTTCGTGGTCTCATCAACGCCCCTGCCATTTTCGTTCGCATGATGCGCAAAATTCTGTTCACATCGTTCGGATGTCATCGCATACTTAGATGACATCTGTCTCTTCAGTGATACCTGGGAAGATCACTATTTAGGGTTATATGACTTACTGTCCACTCTACGTGAGAATAATTTGACAGCAAAACCTTCTAAAGCTTTTGTTAATTTTGGTGAAATCTCTTTCCTGGGTCATCGTGTTGGTCATGGTCTCTTGAAGACAGAAACACAATACACAAAATACTGATACATCTCTGTTCTTTTAAAACGAACAAAACAAGTTAGGAGTCTCTTTTCTTTAATTCAAAGAAAATGGGCACATTTATTCCAAATTTATCTTCGATCATGGCACCTCTCTCAACATTGTTGAAGAAAGGTTCGCCTAATCTGGTCCGTTGGTCTGAAGAATGCCAATCTTCCCTAGACCAAATCAAGAATATATTTTCTTCTCCTCCCATCTTAAGATTACCTACTCTTGATAGGACTTTTGTTCTTCGGAGTGATGCTTCATCCACTGGGATTGGAGCAGCACTGATGCAAGAATATGCAAATACTCTGCATCCTGTTATGTACATTTCTAGAAAACTAAATGCGGCAGAGAGGAACTACTCGGTTTTAGACCGTGAGTTGTTAGCGATGGTTTGGTCAATTCTAAAGCTACAAAGATTCCTCCTGGGCGCACATTTCATTCTAGAGACTGATCAGAAAGCTCTTACAGCTATTCAGACTAAGAATTTGAAGAGTTCGAGATCCACTCGATATGCTATAGCTCTTCAACCTTTTCACTTCACGGTACGAGCTATCCGTGGTGCGGATAATGTGATGGCTGACATTTTGTCTAGATGCCCACATGACTCCAACTAATACTTCTGTCCTATATTTCTATATATTACAGAGTCATAACACACCTATATTACTACAATAGATTAGCACATCTGTACTTACTTTATATGTACACACTATCGTGCTTTGTTATCATCTTCCACGTTGTTCGTTTTTTTAAGATGATAGAGGAAGACTGAGTGGTTAATATAAGGGCCGTTAGTTTACTAAACAGCCACAATTATTAATAATGTATTGTACCTTATGAAGCATATTAGTTATTAATTAGCATTATATTGCTTGTACTTTCTCAGAATGTCATTGATGAGCTGAGGACTTACCTTACACTTATCAAGCATGACGAGTTCTAGATTGTGTACTTACCCTCGGAATGCCAGAGGATATGTCCTGGATCGTCATGTAGTTTAACTTTACTATGTACTTATGTCATTACATGTCAAATAATGTACTAATTAAATTTTTTCTATCAGATTTGTACATCCATATTTTTAAAGACAATATTAGAGTATGCTATTTAATGATGATTATGGTAACTTGCATACGTATATTGTGTTTACATGCTAACGTGATGTGTTTTGGTGACACCTCCCCGATGTGAATATTTTTTGAGACATATTTATTTTTCTGTTGAGGTATATCCTCACCAGACACTCTATATTTAGCCTCATGTTAGGCAATTTAATTAATTATCAGCGCATAATTCGTGCGTTTTGAGCCGCTTATCGCATGCACTTTGATATTTAAAAAAAAAATATGTTCCACATTTTTTTTTATCGGGAGGAGGTGGTGATATGTTGCGTGAGAAATTCTCGCAACATCGTTTTATTACAATATATATTTTGTAACGCAAGGGCAACAACTGCTTGAAATTTATAGTCACTTTTCTCGGTAAGCAGTTGTCTCCTCGCGTTGGTATTGAATGCAGTTAAGTTTGCTATGCGTTCTTGAATCATGTCCATGTATGGACTGGCTAGGCCGTTTTCTCAGAAAACGGTTGGCAACCTGTTGGGTTATCCTTTTAAGGTAATCATTCTTACGCTGGTTCGTAGTAAAGGTCCTTGCGTCTTAAGTTCTGAGCTGTGGTCAATTTGCGCTGGACTGCGCATGACTGGTCTTGCTTCTTTGTCGATCGATTTCCGCCCACCAGTCAGTGAGCGATTTGAATAGCTAGGAAGATGCCTCGCTGAGAGAGGATCTCCGCTATTTTTTGTTCTGTCAGGAATGTGAAGTCCTCTTAATGGATATTTCGTTTATTCGAGATAATACCTCTAGTGTATTTCCACATGCCGGGAGGCGTAATATTTCTGTGTATTTCCTGAAGGCAAGGTAAATTAACTTTTCATTAACTCTATCGATTTTTGGTCGTGAGCGACGTTTGATTCATAGCCTGTCTTCGAAGGTCGTCGTCACGAGATGTTTTCCCAGCTCACATGTTGCTGCATTGTACCGCTTCGGTTGATGCATGTCCCAAGGACCATTACTTGCTACTTTGTTACATGAACTAGGTTTGGAAACCTTTGTTATCTAGAGGATATTTTTGAGGACATTATTTATACTTCAGCAGACGTGCCTGTCCTGCTGAAGTCAGATTAAGGAGAGTGAACTGATCTCATACATCTGGTTATCTCCTGGCTGTTATAGAAAAGGATGGAGTTTTTCCACCTGACTACATTTACAGCACTATGAAATATAACATGCATCTGACTCATCATTGTAATGCTGTCTACCGTCCATTGCTGTATTGAATATGTTGCTGTGATAATGACTGTTTGATGTGCCTACATATTCGCGTAACCATTTTGTCACTGTGGCGTCCACAATAAATAATGAAGAAAAACGTCATCGGCTGTTACAAGAATCATTGACTTTATACGTCGTGAGTTTACTGACGTCCTAATGTGGATTGCCCTGTTATTTTGTATGATCATTGTTTGACTGAACACATCTGCACACTTCACAAAACCAGACCACGGGCACCATCACTCAACCCATGGTGCACGCGTCATTTGGCGGCCAATTACTCAATCATAATATAAATTGGGCGTCATCATAACGATGTAAGACATGTCAGTATGTTATCGAAACACGTTCAGTCTCGTTCCCTAACGCCAAGTTCCCCATCACACATGGCTTCACATATGAGTCACGCAACGTCATCTATGCTATTATATGCAAACGTTGCACCATTACTTACATCGGCCAAACGGGCACACGACTGGGCGACCGATTCTGCAGACACCTCTACGACATCTCTCAGTTTAAATCCACACCTGTGGCCATCCACTTCAATGGCCCGGACCACCACGGTGCCACTGACATCCAGGTGACAGCCATCAGATCCTGTTCCTCGGACGCCAACAGTCGGTTTCGCCAGGAACAACGCCTTATCCATCTTATGGGTTGCCTTAAACCACACGGCTTGAATACCCATCGTATTTTTTTTTTAAATTTGTTTTATTTTAAAATTTTTTTATTATATATATATATATATATATATATATATATATATATATATATATATATATATATATATATATATATATATATATATATATATATATATATATATATATATATATATATCAATTTTATTTATTTTTTTATTATTTTTTATTTATATCTATTTATTTTATTATTTTTTTTTCTAAATCGCTTTTCCCTCACTTTATATATTATTATTATTATTAATTTTTTTATTTTTTTTTATTTTAATTTTTTCCTCCCTCTTTTTCCGGTCCTTATTTCATTATTTCTTATTTTTTGTTTTTAATGTACTTTCGACTTCCGTTTTCCAGTTTAGTGGCAGCCATCTTGTTTCTGTGACTGGACATGTGACTGGACACAAGGAAGTTGTTTCTCTCTTATTTTTATAGTTTCATGTTCTCTACTTAATTCTCATTTTCTTTCTTTCCCTCCTGTCTTGTTTGTCTGTCCCTGACGAAGGGCTTGTGGCCGCAACGTAGGTTTTTCCTGTCCTTTCTCCTTGTAAGACGTATTACTATTTGTGTTTGTTTTTTTTTTTTTTTTTCCCAATTCAACTGTATAAAAGCATAGTTATATTAAATATGTGTTTAAGTACGGAATTATATTCTCCACAGGTTTATTATCCTTGAATTACAAATTGGCGGAGCAAGTGATATAAAATTAGTTCTTACAACTCTATAACTATCATAATCATATCATTTTAATAGCGCCTAAATGACTGCATATATATCTTCAAATCTGAATATTTAAGCCTCTCCTTATGTAACCACATGAAAAAATTTGAAAAATTATTAGTTGATAATAATGATATAATTATATAAAAATTCACTTACTAATGAAGCTTAATGAGATCCTTGCACTTGGTGTGACTCAGCCAGTTTTGTAATATTTGATTCCAAGTTTGTTAAAAGAAGTCTCAAATCTCCTTTTACAAATCTGCGGTCGGTTTCGTTGCTTTTGTAGTAGGAACACTGCACTGAACCACTTCTCCACCACATACGACGTTGAGAATGCTGTAATTAGCAATTTAGTTTCACGCCAAAGAACGGGATACGCAAGCCTCTGCTGGATCCACAATTTTTCGTAATTTGTGTGACTGAATCGTGCTTTTGCCTCGAAGTCATTTTGTAGCTCAATTAATTCTTCTTGTAAATGCTGACTAATGTGTTCCACGTCTGATTCAAACAGATTAATCACCCAGTCCGGTATTATTAGTTCTTGCAAGTCCTTAAATCTTATGCTCATATCATTTTAATAGCGTCCAAATGACTGCAATAAACCTATGAATCGGAATCTTTAAGCCTGTCCCCACCTAACTGTAGTAAACATGGAAAATGAGAAAGTTCTCGGCGACTAAGATTATTTTTATATAGTATATCTTAAATATAGGCCACATCGTTTCGCAATGCTTCTCTTTCGATGCTAAATTCTTTTTTGATTGAATTCAAAAACTCTACAACAGAATTAAATAATGCCCATAACCTTTTTAAACAGTTACCTTTGAACAGCCATCGTACTTCCGTGTGTAGGAGAAGACGTTCAAACTCTTCACCATTATCACAACAAAGTTTACGAAATAATCTATCGCTATTTTTAAGTAGGCCTGAAACCCACGATGATGACCAACCATAGCTGGTGCTCCGTCTGTCGCACATGCGATGACATTGGAAAAAGGAATTTGTTTCCAACAAAAATGTGTTTCCAGAAGAAAATATGTGTCGAGAGTGGAGAGAGAAGGTTAGCTTGGGTGTGACGAGAGGCTAATGAATGTTTCGAGTGTTGAAGGGGCATAAATCTCCGCCTACTGTCTCCTGACAATGGTAACATTCCAGGTACTAAAATTTTGCGTTTGGAATCCTTGAAACACTATGGGACGCAAGGCAAATAAAAACTATCGTGTTACACGCTATGCGAAAGGGAATATCTTTTGTAATTGTTCCATATTGATTCTTGTAAAAATGTACCCATCGCCCCCCCCCCCGCCCCCTGAATGGAAGCAGTGACCCCCAATCGTTGCGATCCATCAGAACGCCCCCAGACATCTTGAAAACGCCCCCAGGGGGCGGTACCGCCCCCGTTGAGAAACACTGCTCTATCGGAAGTGATATAAGTGATCAGAATGGAATTATTGTGAAAAGGATTTCACCTTTGATTCTAGGAGAGGTTTGTGAATAAATTTATATAAGGAACAACGGCAGGATTTTATCATTTACCTAGAAAAATGCTGATTACTGCTGTCTACAGTTGAGTTGGAAGCATGTAAACCCACATCTGTTGTAAATAGAACATTCCAGAAGTGACAGTTTGTGGCATTACATGGATAGGAATATAGAGATAAATCGGCTGTATAAAATAAGATAGGGTGGAGCAGGATTGATAGTATACAAGCCGAGAATGAGAAAGGGAAAGTTTCAAGTAATGCACACATCGAATGGAATATCTGGTTCGGGAAGAACATTTCAGGTCTAGTTTTAGACTGTGACGTCAGTACCCCTTAGTCGTCCGCCAGAGCCAATAAAAAGCGGAGCGCTAAATTGAAAGGACACACTGAAAGAAAGTTTGAGACAGACTGGATGCAGAGTTTGCCACTACGTATTTGCCATTTGAAGTGTGAGCAACCTACAAAGCAATTTCAAGTCCAGTGTCTGGTTTCTGAAGACTAAGGGTAAGCTGAAATTATGATAACTATCATGTATATAATTTAATTATTGCAGGGTAATATATGATGTGTATTAATTTTGTGTAGAGGCTAAGAATTGCCTCAGTATTTCCATTGTGTACCTGATGTAAAGGATCAACCATATTAAGGAATATTAGAAGATCTGTGGTTAATATTTGGAAGGATCAAACTATAAAAAAAATTAAAGGATGTACAGGAGAGGAACAAACCAGATGATGGTTAATACTTATAATGTAAATACTAATCCTGTATCATTGAAATGATGTCCTTGCTTACTATGAATGTATAACTTTGACATCTGATGACTGACTAGTCTGACATCTGTGCTAGTCAGTTACGATTAATTAAAGTGTTAATGCTTCTACTGTATCACTGAAATGATGTCCTTACTTACTATGATTGTATAACTTTGACATCTGATGACTGACTGGTCTGACATCTGTGCTAGTTAGTTACAAGTCTAGCCAGATACTAGCCAAGGCTGATATGATGTTTCAGGTTCCATGTCATAACTCAAACCAGACTGTCAAGTATCAGAAGCCAGTGTTGTTCATCAGAGGCAATCCCACATAAGTGCAGGACCCCAAAGAGTGAACTACAGCTGGTCATTGGTACCCCTATTGCTGGGTCTGCCAATGCTGATAAATTCTGTGATAGTGTCAGCACTATCAAGATAGTGTCAAATAAGGCACTGACAGAATCCATATTTGAAACAACAGCCAATATTTGTGATATAAAACAAACTTCTACACAGTATTAAAATTATTGTAGAATTCAGTCAAATGATGACAGTAATCTGTAAAGTCACAGGACTAAGAGAACAGTGATATGGTAATAGTGATTCCAGTATTCATTAACTTTACTCTACAAGAGGATATTGTTCAAGATCCAGAAGTCTAAAGGACAATAATACTTATTAAAATTGCTGAATGACTTTGTTTTCAAGTAAATAAATTTTCCATAAGCAAAGACATTCCTACTAACACATTAGTTAAGAAATAACAATAATTGTGTGAATATTTTGTGTATATTTTAATGCTCATTTCCAAATAGCAGAAAAAGAAGATTAATGTAAATATTAAAAGATTATAATTGTACCTGAGGACTTATTCACTTTTTACAATTATGTTTAAAGTAAATGTTCATTTTAGTTATCCCCTAGAAATGAATTAATCATAGGATAGTCACAGGGAGGAGACACCTTAAATCCTGGTACTAATTCTTACCATCTGGATCAGGATTTTCACAGTCTGACTATTTCTATGATATCCATACACCAGTGCTTATTTCTAAGACTGGGGTATCTTTTGAGACCAGAACTCTTTACTGGCATACTATCCTGGTATCATATGATACACCTGGATATCCATCTACTATCAACTATAAAATACTTATAAACTTAAAAAAACCTCCCGTTACATTAACTCGTGAAGTCAGTCATCAACTCGTGAAGTCAATCGTCAACTCGTGAAGTCAGTCATCAACTCGTGAAGTCAGTCATCAACTCGTGAAGTCAGTCATCAACTTGTGAAGTCATCCATCAACTCGTGGTCATTCATCACTCGTGAAGCCATCCATCAACTCGTGAAGTCAGTCATCAACTCGTAAAATCATCCATCAACTCGTGAAGTCATTCATCAAGTGATGTCAGTCATCAACTCGTGAAGTCAGTCATCAACTCGTGAAATCATCCATCAACTCGTGAAGTCATCCATCAACTCGTGAAGTCAGTCACCAACTCGTGAAGTCATCCATCAACTTGTGAAGTCAGTCATCAACTCATGAAGTCATCCATCAGCTCGTGAAGTCATCCATCAACTCGTGATGTCAGTCAACAACTCGTGAAGTCACTCATCAACTCGTGAAGTCAGTCATCAACTCGTGAAGTCATCCATCAGCTCGTGAAGTCATCTAGAATACGAAGACGATATGGCACTACTCGCACATTCACATCAGCACATCCAAAAAAAAAATCAGACAGACTGAATAAATATAGCAAAACAAGTGGGACTGAATATCAACTTGAAGAAAACAGAGGTCATGACACCCAATGTAATAAATCCTGAGCCCATAAAAATAAGGATACAAAAGCTGTAACAGACAAATACATTTACATATCTAGGAAGCATAGTAACACCAGCCGGCGGAACAAGCAAAGACATCAGTAACAGAATGACTAACGCCAGAACAGCCTTCGCCAACTCAAACAACATTTGGAAATCTTCTCAGTACATCACAAACACGAAATAAGATTATACGAGAGTTGCATACTTGCTGTGCTTGTGTATAGTGTGGAGGTGGTGCTGGAGTCATTGGTTGACGCATAACACTGCATGATGTTTATCTTTATTTTCTTTTTGGCTGTTTTAAACATTACTGTTATAATTCTGGGACAAATTGCTTTCAATTCTATGAGTGCGTTTTGGCTTCCTTAGTTAACACTAGAGCAACCCCTTCACTGTGATGGGCACTTTTGTTTGTCATGCACCATTTCTCATGTGATCAGTTTCTTCCTGTCTGTTCCCTTCGACCTTGTCTCGCAAAGTCCTAGAATATCTATCTTATAATTCTTATTTATGCTTCCCCCTGTGCAGCTTTCCTTTGTTCTTTTAAGGTACGAACATTCCAGTTGCCAACTCTGGTGATCTTTCTGGCAGAAAAAAGAAGGTTAGTAGGCAACCCATATTCCTTTCGGTTTTCGCTGTATTGCATTACTTGCCACCTTACCAGACAGCCATTTTCTGTCTTGGATGGCTTAACTGACTTTTTGTTGAGGTTTTTGTAATTTTAATTTTTTATAGGATGGGGTAACCAGCCCCATGCCCAACCCTCCTTACTCGCCTCTTGCAACATGGTTTGTATGTTGCTACGTAACTATTCTCTGCTCTCCTTCCAGTAACACAGACACAAAGCGAACCTTACTTACTTACTTAGTCGTTCCTCTTCTACCGTAATGCCATATTATCCTATCGGCTGTCTTCTTCCTGGCCTGGTTCCATTCTAGTCCTCGGTAATTCAGATTGTCTAATACTGTCCTCCTGTTGAACTCTGGGTCGTCCTGGAGGTCTGGATCCCTGGCTCTTAGCATCCCATACCTGCCATGGCAGTGGATCTTCTCCCATTCTGCAGACATGGCCAAACCATCTTAGTAGGAACTGTCCTACTTGGGTCTGCAGGGGTAGGGTTTTTAGGCCTTGGCGTATCGTCTGGTTGCGGACCGTGTCTCTTCTTGTTACTTCAGCCACTTTTCTCAGATACTTCATTTCTGAGGTTTGGATCTGACTTTTGTGGGTAATAGTCATTGCCCAAGACTCACATCCATATGTCAAGACTGGGGGGACATAAGTGGAGCGGTATACAGTCATTTTCGTTGTCTTGTTAACTTCACTTTTGCTGAGAAATTCTCGATTTATGGCATAAAAAGTCTCCCAGCTTCTGCTCTTCGGATAGTCAAATCTTCTTTGATGCCTCCCTTCCAGTCTATGACAGTTCCGAGGTGGTTTACCTGCTCCAAGACCTGTTCTCCCAGCTTAATCTAATGATTTCTTTCCTTTCGTGATATCACTTTGGTTTTTGTTTTGGAGCTGCTGATGACTATCCCTCTCTTCTCCAGCTCTTCCTTCAAGATTTGCAGGTTGGACTGAAGATGTGCCTATGATTTAGCAATCAGGGCAACATCATCAGCAAATGCCAGCTCTGAGATACAAACCCGTCTCATCTTCCAGCACCCCACTGAATATTTTCTTGTTCTCTCCTTACATGATTTCATGACATCATCCATGAGGAGTAAGAACAGATATGGTGACAGGATATCACCTTGTCTTACACTAATAGTAGTCCTGAACTCCTCTGACTTATGGTTTGCTGTCAAATGCCTTTTCCAGATCCAAAAAACAAAGGTGCATCTCACCTTTGTACTCAAAGGCCTTTTCACTCAGATGTCTGAGTGGGAAGGTCTTGAGTATATCAGTTTGCTCGGAAGCCACAATGAACCTCTTTCATTTGTGGCTCAGCTACGCGTCTGGGTCTCTGCTCCAGAATTCTAGAGTAGATGTTACCAAGGACACTTGGAAGTGATATGCTGTGGTGGGTTTAGATGTTATGAATGTTGGTGTTGTATTTAACTTGTAACTGAGTGGGGTCAAGCTGTGAAGGCCCTGAGTCTAACAATTGATGGGGTGTGTTCTCAGGGAACCTTTCTGCTACCACCCTATGATCTCACTCAGAGTTATATTTTACTCTTATAATAAATGATGACTACGTCTAAATGTCTAGGGTAATGTAAGTGTGGTGTGATGGTAATCCAATACACAAAACACACACACAGATATTTAATTCCTATGATCAACTCAACTAACTCAGTGTTTTAAATTTGGTATTTAACAAATCTTTTTACAATTTATTTAGTCCTGAACCTAATATTATTTTGGTCAGGACTATCAAATCAAATGAAATCTATATATATATAATTAGATTATTGTATGGTGGATAGTTGATGAATAGTTCCGTGCCAGGGCTTATTCACTTATCTGGCACGTGAAGCTAGATGATAGTTGTCTTTCCGGCCAACGGCCACTGTCTCAATCTTCCTGGGGTAATCTTGGTAGAGAGCTTGTACCAAGACTACAGTTCCAGTGGTAGAGAGCTTGTACCACTACAGCAACTCTACTGTCTCACTGGTTATTATAGACAGGAAGCTGGCACTAGCGTAGTGCCAGAAAAAAACCCTGCAACATGAAGATTATGATTTGTCTTAACATAATATCTAATCCACCAACTTCACAATTAAAATGCATTCAAAATAAAAGAACAGGGTCAGATCTCTCTGACCAACCCAGCTCATCCAATCTAGATTGATGGAGCAACTTGTACCAGTTTTCTTTTTCCTCTCCCCTAATGGCTGCAACACCTCTGCCATTATCCTTGATCTTTTTCCATATGATGGGTGATATGATCCTTGATGACAACCTATATAATCTTTTGGATCTACCTCTCTGGTAGTTTGTTATATGATGGATCAACATCTAGGCCCTGCATAAGTCTGCTAGGGACCTATGTACTTACAGTCGTAAAATATTTTTCATATGGCAGTATCTCACACTCAAATTTTTAAATAAAATATTAATAATTTCGTTCTTACCACAAATTCAATGAAATACACACAGGTACGATGATTTGGCACAAATTTAGCTGCGCCGCTGTGACTATGACTGCTTTTCTTTATTTATGTATTAATTATATGGTGAAGCAAGTCAAACTTCTGGTCTATCAATCGACCTGTTTAAGGGAACGTGTTTATTCAAATGGCGTCCAGCCTTCCAAGTTTTTTCTCAATATCCCCTAAGCTGGCCAATAGAAATCGGCGTCTATCAAATTTTGAATTCAAAGTAAAAAAAAACCCACTGCAAAAATACTGTGTGTTTTCCGGTACGTTTGTTAGTCTGCCTTAGGTTTCACTTTGCAAAAATATATTTTTAGTTTCGGGCCAACCAATAATCTCTCTCCCTCTTTCTAACTCCACCCAATCACAAGACATGTACCCTCTTCTTCCTCATTTCAAATTTGCGTTCAAAAAATGTTATGGCCACAATAAGCAGGCATGAGTGTTTGTCAGTCTGTCCTAGAATATATAGTATTATTGCAATATCTTGGTTATTTAGTGGACGATTTTGTAAAGTAAAATATATTATTGATCAGGAGATCCTATTCCACAAAACTATCTAGGTTTTATGGCCCTAAGTATTATATTTCGTATTTCCATATTTTTTCCATGTTAGTCGTCAATATTATTTGAATCTAGAAATCCACCATCTTTTTCCCCTCTCTCTATCGTTTCATTCAAACTAAAAACGACAATGTCTGGGTATTGCGTAAGAATTTACGCTACAATACAGGAAATGAGAGCTGTGTGTGTGTTTATACATTTCCACTGCGTGAATATAGGGCGATGCAAGTATGGCCTTGCGTCGTATTTTCAAATCTGCCAAAAGCCATCTCGCGCGTTCGTTACAATTTTCGATTCGAAACCACGCGTGCTGCTAGTAGCGTTCTTCTGTCTCTCCTTTCCCCCTCCTTCTTGTCTCTCATTCCGTCTTAGAACAAATATTACGCCTCGACCTTGCAAAAATGTTATATTTAATTCTCAAGGACGACTTAGAAAAGCTAGTACCATTCACTTTACGTTAAGGCCTGTCAAAACCGACACGATTGCGGGCGCGGGTGAAGAAGCTGATCGCAACTCCACTATTTTATGTCTACCTTATTTTGACCTTATACTCTATAATGTTTTATCTAATTTATCGATTGTATTGAGGATATCACTACACATGCCTCTATGATTTCCACATTGTCGGTTGTCACCCTTTTTGAAAATTGGTGCTATTATGGAAATCTCCCAATCCTTTGGTATGGTCTTGTTGCACCACGCTGCCTGTTGGACTCTCAGGAGTAATAGGTCGCCTGCTGCTCCCAGGTACTTAACCATTTCTGGTGTTATACCATCATGCCCTGCTGCTATGCCCATCTTGATTTTCTCCAGTGCTGCCTTCAGTTCTTCCATCTTTAATGCCATCTTCGGCACCATTGGTTTCCTCTTCTGTGCTAGTGGTTATCATATCTGATGTTTGACCATGCTCACCATCAAGGAGTTCTGAGAAATATTCTTTCTTTCCATTACTTCCTTAGGGGCAGTAATCTATTTGCCTTGCTTGTCCTTTATAAATTTGAGAGGGCATTGTTTTTCCTTCCTCATGTTCTTTAGGGTCTTATAGAACAATTTCTGGTTTTCTTGAGCATCTTTTTTCTTTCTTTTTTTTCCAAATTCTTCTCAGGACTTCTGTTTTGCTGCTAATACGTTGTTCTTTGCTTCTGTTCTGAGTATCACATATTCTCTATATTTCTCTATATGTCCTTTTGTGTTTGTAGCTCCTAAGTATTGTTTCCATGCCATTTTCTTCTCTCTTATTTTCTCTTTAATTTCTTCTGTCCACCAAGGTGTCCTCTTTCTCTTGTTCCCAAGTCGTACTTCACCACATGCTTCTGCAGCAGCTGTCTATGATGTCCTTGAATTTAAGCCAGAGAGTTTCCAGGTCATCAGGTTCTTCTGTGTTTTTCACTGCAGTAGCAATAAGCCCCTGATATCTGGTCTTAACATCTGACTCTCTCAGCTTGTAGGTCTTAATGCTCAATTATCCTGTTTGTTTACTTAGCTTCTTGTGTGATGGTAGGCAATTCCTAAGCTGAGCAACTCTTTCAGTTGTTCTTTTAATTGTTAGCAGGTAGTGATCACTTCTAATCTCTGGCCCTCTCCAGACTCTAGCATCCCGGACTTACTTGAATGAGCTCTTCCTAACTATGGCATAGTGGATCACTGACTTCTCATTCTTTGTTAGTTCACATCTAGTGTATGCATGTATGCGCTTATGGAGGAACTTTGCGTTTGTAATGATCATGTTTTGCTCAGTGCAGAATTTAAGGAGTCACTTTCCATTGTCATTGAGAGTATCTTCTCCATACATTCCAATAACTCCACCCCATCTAACTTGGTCATTTCCAACTCTGGAATTGAAATCTCTGAGTAAGATAATTTCATCTAGGCTGTCGTCCACTGTCTTTTAGAGCAGCTCGAAGAATTCCTCCTTGACCTCTGCTCGCTCATCTTCATTTGGCCCATACACAGTGACAAGGTTGACTATGGTTTCTCCTTTTAGCTTTAGCACCATAATGCGCTCTGAGACAAAGTTCCTACCTTGATGCCTTTTGGTTTTTAGCCACGATACAACCCACGCCCCCTTTATCTCTTTCAGATGTGGGGACTCCACTGTAGAGCAGCGTGTTGCCATCGAGATCCTTAACTCCTTGTCCCTTTTTCTTCGTTTCCGTTAAAGCCACGATTTCTATTTTCGCTTTCCTCATCACTTCCACCAGCTCCTCTTCTTTCCCATTAGTACTCCTTATATTCCATGTTCCATAAGTCGTAATCTATAGTCCGTTCCAGTTCTTCGCCTTTAGGATCAGTCCGGTTTTCTCTCTTGCGTTTCGTGTAATCATGTTGTAAGGAAAACAGGTGATTAGCCTGTTGTGCTTTTGCAAGGTGGAAGGGCTGCCTCCTTACGGCCTCCATGCAGGCCGTCCTCCTCCTTTTTAAACCGGGCTTGGGACCGGCCTAGGCGGAGTTAAAAGTAAACCTAAACCCTAAATAGCAGAACGACAGAAGTAGTGGCCATCTTGAAGAAATACATTTCCCCAGGACCATCAGAAATCAGCTTAAAATAAATCAATAAATTCAAATACAAGATGTTTATAAAGTCCTTGTGCAACTTTAAACGTTAATAACTTTGGATGTACACATAATAGAAATAAATTGTAAAATGCATATAAAAGCTTTATTTATACAGTTTTACTGCAAGACAGCTCACATTTCTAACATTCAACATGACCACTATCTTTCTAGCATTCAACATGACCACCATCTTTCTGACATTCAACATGACCACAGTCTTTCGTGACACATCGTGCAAACCGGTTTTCCAACTCGTTGAAAACATTCCTCAGTTGCTGCTCAGTGATTTCATGGATTGCTTCTGTGATCCTGACACTAAGCTCATCTAAAGAATGTGGCTTTGATGAGTTGACAATTGTTTTGACATGACCCAATAAAAAATAGTCCAATGGGGTCAGATCAGGCGAACGGGGTGGCCAAGCAATTGGTCCAGCCCTACCGATCCACTTGTCTGGAAAGACGTCATTCAAAAACCGTCACACACCCGAAGCATAGTGGCAGGGTGCGCCGTCTTGCTGAAAGAAGGTGCTATCTGAAAGATTTAATCATCTTAGTCAAGGGACGAAGAAATTCTGCAACATTGCAAGGTAACATTCACCGTTGATTGTTGCTTCTTCAAAAACGAAGGGACCGATAATGCATGACTTCCTGAGGGCGCACCAGATATTGCTTTTTGGAGAGGCTCTTTCATTTTGCCAGACTTCTTGAGGTTTCTCTTTTTCCCAAATGCGGCAATTGTGGCGATTCACTTTATCAATAATGTGGAAAGTTGCTTCATCAGAAAATGTCAACTCGTCTAAAAACTCATGGTAACACTAGTCAACAACCAAAATGTACCAGAAATGAAAATAACTGATCTTAACTAATTTTGGTGTGCTGAAAACGAAAATGACATTAAAAAATGTTGATTGGCTCTAGTTTTCAAGATATATGCTACTAGTTTATTTAATTACGGTCAATTTATATATATGACGCAACTGTTGTGGGCGATTGCATAATTTTTTTCTAATGACCAATAAAAATGTAACTAGAAGTTGATGATGCAATCCTACCTATGATTACATCACCTTTGTGTATAAATATCTTATCTCTGATAAAATTTTGCCATTAGTTAGTGCATTTGTCCTTATCAAAAGTATCGAAGTTAGAAATGCCTAGGACATCTGTGAACAGTGCTAATAATTTCTGTGATATATGTGGTGAGGTGACATTTCATCACAAAAACGAAATATAACTAAAGTGATTAAGAAGGCGTACAGTTTGTATTTTGGCTGCAGAATAGGAGATCAAGATAAGAGCTGGGCGCCACACATATGCTGCAATACATGTGCAGCACATCTTAAACTGTGGATGACTGGCAAAAAGCAAGCTATGCCTTTTGCAGTCCCAATGATTTGGAGAGAGCCCACTGATCATCTCAACAACTGTTACTTTTGCATGGTCCCTCCAATTGGGAAAGGCATATCAAAGAAAAAAAAATGGACTCTGGAATATCCAAACATCCCCTCTGCAATACGTCCGGTACCACATGGCGATGACCTACCAGTTCCCAAAGTGCCAGAATCATTTTCACCTGCTTCCACTGATGAAGAAGAGGACATTGGTGGTCCTGAACCATCAACCTCATGCGACCCAGATTTTGAGCAAACTACATCCACTAAACCACACTTAATAACCCAAGGTGAATTGAATGATCTTGTAAGAGATCTGAATTTACCGAAGAACAAGGCGGAGCTTTTGGGTTCCAGATTGCAACAGTGGAATCTCCTGGCAGAAGATGTTACAATTTCTGTGTATAGGAACCGCCAGAAGCCGCTTATTACATTCTTTTTTCAAAGAGGGTGACCTTTCTGGTCACGCAGTTCATATGAAAGAAACTTATGAAAACATTAAGCAGCTTTTGAAGTGTATAAACTACGATCATCATCATTGGTCACTTTGCGGTGATTTAAAAGTGGTCGCTCTTTTGCTTGAACTACAGGGTGGATACACCAAGTACTGTTGCTTTCTATGTGAGTGGGATAGCCGTGCACCAAGTGACCATTACATCAGAAGACATTGACCAATCAGGCAGTCATTGCAGCCTGGCAGTAAGAACGTTGAGAACCCAGCACTTGTCGACACCAGCAAGATTTTGTTGCCACCCATGCACATTAAGCTGGGTCTCATGAAAAACTTTGTCAAGGCAATGGAGAAAACAGATGAGGCTTTCAAATACCTCATCAGAAAATGTCCAAGACTGAGTGAAGCTAAAATAAGAGAGGGAGTATTTGTTGGTCTGCAAATTCGAAAACTTCTTCATGATGACGAGTTTCTTTGCAAGTTGCATGGCAAGGAAAAAGCAGCATGGCTAGCATTTAAGTCAGTGGTGGACAATTTTCTTGGAAACAACAGATCTGATAATTACAATGAAATTGTAGAAAATCTCCTTCTGAAGTATAAGAGTCTTGGCTGCAACATGTCTTTGAAAATTCATTTTCTGGATTCTCATCTGGATTTCTTTACGTCAAACTGTGGAGCGGTCAGTGATGAGCATGGTGAATGATTTCACCAGGACATTGCTGCTATGGAGACAAGGTATCAAGGCAATTGGAGCCCTTCAATGCTTGCTGTCCCCGTTTTCCAGACTTATGCAAATAGTGGTTCTAATAGTTATTGCCCTACAAGACGCCACTAGGCGTGATGGCCACTGACTGCTTTGACGGTCGGCGGCTAAGGATCAAAGAAGAAGGGTTCAAATGTGCCTTTTTAAAACATGATATGTGAACTTTAAATAATGTTTTTATTTTTTCTATCATTTTATGTTGAAATATCAATTAATTGAGAATGTAACCACAATTTTTATAATGCTAAAGTAGAAAGACTAGCTGTTCACCCCAGAGAATTAAACAAGCATACATTATTTGTATTACTGTAATGTAAATTCATCATTTAAAAAAAAACCAGAGCCAATTGGTGAATTTCATTATGATATTTGAAATCAGCATGTCAAAATCAATAAGAAATGGTATATTTAATTTCTGGTACAAAAAACTTTTGAAAATTTGTTGACTAGTGTAATTGGCAATTTGTGACATCCATCTGTTGGCAGAAATCCAATCTTGTAATCTTCTTCCTGTAACATTTGAACCACCTGAATCTTGTTAGCATGTTCACCTGAATCAATTTCAGAATCGTGTGCACTGTTGATGGCGGAATGTTTAGTTCAACAGATGCACGCCGCAGCGATTTTCTTGGACTCCTATCAAATGCTTCCTGGACTACGGCCACAGCCTCCGCGTTGATTGGTGGCCTCCCCGAACGTGGTTTGTCATTCACTGACCCAGTTTCTTTAAACTTTTTCATGCACGTTTTTGATTGAGTTCTTATGTGGTGCATCTGTCTTGTAATAAGTAGTGAATCTTCTTCTCACAGCTGTTACAGACTTCAATTCTGCGAGCCACAGACACAATTAACCTTTTCTTCCACTGTCGCCACCTGCAATCGGTTAAAGTATTTGAAAATAAATTCTAATAAATTATTATTAATTAGCAAGATTTTAAGAACACTATTGTAGTAAAACTGTATAAATAAAGCTTTAATATGAAGTTTACAGTTTATTTCTATCATGTGTACATCTAAAGTTATAAACGGTTAAAGTTGTACAAAGACTTTATAAACACCTTGTACTTAGGAAAGTTAATATCAGCTGGAAGATGCTTCTCGGAAATGAAAATAGCCCAGACAAAGCAGCATTCCATAAAGTGAACAATGTTTTATGCACCAAATCTTTGCCGGTGGAAGTAAGAAATCGTGTCCTTCAGCATTACATACAGCCAACCCTGTCAAATGGGAGGAGTCATGGACAGTCGGTAAACAAAGAAGAAAATACCTGGATATTTAGAGATGTGGTGTTAAAGAAGAATGTTGAGTATAACATGGACAACTAACAATATAAATGAGGCTGTCATGAAAGTATCCAGGGCTCAAATAAAGCTTATTACTGATGTTACAATGACTCAGTATATTTTCTTAACGACGTGTACAAATTGAAGGAAAAAGATATAGCGGACGACAAAGAGTGAACACACTGGACAGTGTAACCCCATGGTCTAGAAAGAATTGAGAAAAGCACTTGGAACAGGAAGCCCTGGAGAGACCTGATCACCTACACCAAGTGGCAAAGTACTTAAAGATGGAAGACTGGTTTTTTTTGTGGGGGGGGGGGGGGGGCGGTGCTGCTACATTGTCAGTAGAGGTTATAAACCAGACGCTGGTTGACTTTGCTACCTCCATGAACAACATCCCCACAGTTGGCTCTTACAACATTGTCAGTAGAGGTTATAAACCAGACGCTGGTTGACTTTGCTACCTCCATGAACAACATCCTCACAGTTGGCTCTTACAACATTGTCAGTAGAGGTTATAAACCAGACGCTGGTTGACTTTGCTACCTCCATGAACAACATCCCCACAGTTGGCTCTTACAACATTGTCAGTAGAGGTTATAAACCAGACGCTGGTTGACTTTGCTACCTCCATGAACAACATCCCCACAGTTGGCTCTTACAACATTGTCAGTAGAGGTTATAAACCAGACGCTGGTTGACTTTGCTACCTCCATGAACAACATCCCCACAGTTGGCTCTTACAACATTGTCAGTAGAGGTTATAAACCAGACGCTGGTTGACTTTGCTACCTCCATGAACAACATCCTCACAGTTGGCTCTTACAACATTGTCAGTAGAGGTTATAAACCAGACGCTGGTTGACTTTGCTACCTCCATGAACAACATCCCCACAGTTGGCTCTTACAACATTGTCAGTAGAGGTTATAAACCAGACGCTGGTTGACTTTGCTACCTCCATGAACAACATCCCCACAGTTGGCTCTTACAACATTGTCAGTAGAGTTTATAAACCAGACGCTGGTTGACTTTGCTACCTCCATGAACAACATCCCCACAGTTGGCTCTTACAACATTGTCAGTAGAGGTTATAAACCAGACGCTGGTTGACTTTGCTACCTCCATGAACAACATCCTCAAAGTTGGCTCTTACAACATTGTCAGTAGAGGTTATAAACCAGACGCTGGTTGACTTTGCTACCTCCATGAACAACATCCTCACAGTTGGCTCTTACAACATTGTCAGTAGAGGTTATAAACCAGACGCTGGTTGACTTTGCTACCTCCATGAACAACATCCCCACAGTTGGCTCTTACAACATTGTCAGTAGAGGTTATAAACCAGACGCTGGTTGACTTTGCTACCTCCATGAACAACATCCTCAAAGTTGGCTCTTACAACATTGTCAGTAGAGGTTATAAACCAGACGCTGGTTGACTTTGCTACCTCCATGAACAACATCCTCACAGTTGGCTCTTACAACATTGTCAGTAGAGGTTATAAACCAGACGCTGGTTGACTTTGCTACCTCCATGAACAACATCCTCACAGTTGGCTCTTACAACATTGTCAGTAGAGGTTATAAACCAGACGCTGGTTGACTTTGCTACCTCCATGAACAACATCCTCACAGTTGGCTCTTACAACATTGTCAGTAGAGGTTATAAACCAGACGCTGGTTGACTTTGCTACCTCCATGAACAACATCCCCACAGTTGGCTCTTACAACATTGTCTGGTGGCAATGGACGTTTTCTTGTGTCTCCATTGAGATGCCTAGGAAAAACGTGACCACATTTATTGCAGTACTCTATAAATTTGGTGCAATGTTCGATTTGTTTATGAAACGTGTCTGTTTTAAGTTCCGTTCATTATTTTGTGTGTGTTTTGTTTTGTTATGTTATTTCATTGCAAATTTTCATATTGATACTGACTTTCTTCAACCCATTTCTCCTCAACGATTTCATGATAGTAATTTTGAATTGTTCGTGGCAACCATAGCACATAGTCTGATTTACAGTATCCACGTGTCCAAATGTCGTCAAGGGAAATACATGTTGATAATTGGATAACACTGTTTTTTTAATCCAATAGATTATATACATTACTGACATTGATTGCCCATGTGGTGGCAAACTGGATATTAATTGCATTATCTCTCTGCAAGCTGCTGTATGTACTATATCCTTATCAGTAAGTATCACAACCATTACTTCAGTCTTCCCGCTTTTTTGTTTAATCAACAGTCTACCCGCTTATTTGTTATCTTTACTCAACTGTCTACCCGCTTATTTGCTATCTTTACTCAACTGTCTACCATCTTATTTGTTATACTTACTCAACTGTCTACCCGCGTATGTGTTATATTTACTCAACTGTGTACCCGCTTATTTGTTATCTTTTCTCAACTGTCTACCCGCATATTTGCTATCTTTACTCAACTGTCTACCCGCTTATTTGCTATCATTACTCAACTGTCTATCCGCATATTTGCTATCTTTACTCAACTGTCTAACAGCTTATTTGCTATATTTACTCAATTGTCTATCCGCTTATTTTCTAACTTTAACTCAATTGTCTACCCGCTTATTTGCTATATTTACTCAACTATCTACCAAACTATTACCTACATTTGCTCAACTGTCTACTCAGCTATTTACCATAATTACTCAGATGTCTACCAAACTAGTTGCTGTATTTACTCAACTGTCTACCCAACTATTTGCTATATTTACTCAACTATCTACCATATTTGCTCTATTTAGTCAACTATCTACTCAACTATTTGCTTTATTTACTCAGCTGTCTCCCAGCTATTTGCTGTATTTACTCAACTATCTACCCAACTATTTGCTATCTTTGCTCAACTGTCTACCCAACTATTTGCTATAAATGCCCAACTATCTACCCAACTATTTGCTATATTTACACAACTGCCTTCTTGCTTATTTGCTATATTTACTGACCTGACTTGCTAACTATTAATTATATTTACTCAACTGTCTACCCAACTATTTGCTACATTTACGCAACTGTCTTCCCAGCTATTTGCTATATTTACTCAACTAATTACCCAACTTTTTGCTATATTTCTTCAACTGTCCACCAAACTATTTGCTATATTTACTAAACTATCTACCCCACTATCTGCAATATTTACTCAACTGTCTACTCAACTATTTGCAATAATTATTCAACTGCCTACCCAATTATTTGCTATATTTACTCAACTATCTACCCAACTATTTGCTGTAATTATTTAACTGTCTACCTGCTAATTCGCTATATTTACTCAACTATCTTCCCAACTATTTGCTATAATTACTCAAATGTCTACCCAACTATTTGCTACATTTACTCAACTGTCTACCCGCTTATTTGTTATATTTACTTAATTATATGCACTACTAGTTCCAATAATTACCCAACTGTCTATCCAACTATTTTCTATATTTACTGAACTGTCTACCCAAACTATTTCTATAATTACTGTGATGATGTCACCATGATACAACGTTAAAATATCTCCCAAATTAACGATGAAATGTAGGGTTAAAAATAATGCGTAAGATACTAGGAGACATGCTCGCCCATGCCAGCCTATCCCACCGCCATTTAAAACTAACGAGTTAGAAGGGCAGACGAAACGTTTACCCTTTGTAGACGGGAGAGAACGAGGACACAAAAAAAAGGAAAAATATGTCTGAACACGTGTTTGTAGTTCTATCGGTAAAAAAAAGACGCAAGGGGGGGTGAAAGGAAAAAAAAAATTCACGTCCCGAGTTGACATAAAGTAAGGAAATGGACAAGAAACGGACATTAGCTCTTGATCGAGACAGTCATTTCTTGGACGTGTTTCGATACTTGGTCTTTATTTGAATGCCGCGGCAAAACACATGAGGGAAGGTTCTCGAACAAATTTCAAAATTTAAACTTGAGAAAAAATATGTTTTTTTCTTAATAATAGAGTTATGAAAATAAAACCTAGCTAGTTTGATAGCCCATCTTGAGCAGAGAAATAATATGCTTTCATTTATACAGACGGATAGATAATAAGGACGATATTGACAAAAGACTGTATTGTTCATATCAGGCAAGCGACTGCACTGTTAACCCATGTCACTAAAAGTTACCAAAATCTTGGCCTTGGGCATGCAAACGTAAAAATCGAGCTGTAATTAAAGAGAGGGAATGTGGTGGAGCATTGTAGCTAAAAATAACTTAGGCAGCAGATTCGTGTAGGAAATGCATGTAAAACCAAGTGTGTTTTTATGAAAAAACAAGTAGAGACAGACGGACTAACAGACCGTAATACATACTTGACTGAGATTTGACTGAAGTGACTTTTGGTTGTTAATTTGAAAGTTAGGGGGAAGTCGGCGATTGGCCAACGCATTTTATAGTAGCGGGATAGAGAGGTGAAAGTTTGCCATTCGACATAAGTCTGTTCAGAGACGCAGTTTGAATCCATGGTGGTGTTGATTCCATAAGAATATAACTATATAGTGGGACGCCATCATACGGCCAGCAGCTCAGCTGAGTTTTGCTAGTAAATTTAACTGTGTTCTCAATTCTGAATTCTGGTAAGAATGAACAATATTTATTCTGTATATTTTAATAATTCGAGTGATTGATACTGCCCTATCATAAAAATGATTACGACAAGTAAGTATTCGCTCTAGATCCCCAGCCCTAGATCAGGGTCTAGAGACATACATACAAAGAAAATATATAGGCACGCCTAACTGAAACTATGAAAAAGGATCTAGTGTTGAGATCAGTGGAACATATCACCTATCTTATTTAATAGCAGGAAGCTATTGAACATATCTCAGATGCAATGTAGTCTTGGGGAACTAATACTATGTGAAACCAACTTGGTAAGATGTGCTGTGTGGTCAGAGAGATCTGACCCAGTCTATGTGGTGTTGTTGTTGTGTAGTGTTGTGTGCAGAAGTGGTTCAGGAAGTAGAGTTCTGACACATGACCAATACTTTTGTTTCAGAACTGTGAGTTTCTATTTGGCACCAAAGCGGTGTCAAATGCTATAGTAATATATACAAGTGTGGACCAGAGCAGTCTATCACTGTGTCAGAGCAGCCGTATATTGCCCCCAGCACGGAGAGGTGGGGCCACAAGACTTTTGTACAGGATCGACGCAGGCGAGATAAGTTATATCTGGCCTGCTGGACTTTCACCAACGACATTTTCAACTAAATTATCCCTAATTTACCAGTAAATAAAGCCATGACATTGGGGAAATTAAACTATATATATTTATTCCTAAAGTCAACGGACAATGTTTGGCAGTCATAGACTGGGAGTGATTACACCATCCCAACAGCATATCTAGTAATAAGTTCTCCTGTGACTATCTTAATATAATTATTATTAACCAGTCATTTGAAATAATTAAGTACACATTTTCCATTTTATTATGTCATATGATTTTGCATTCCATTTATGACTCCATAATATTTCTTATGTTCTGACCAACTAAACATTTGGTTCAGAACAAAATAAATTTATCAAAAGATTTAACTTGTAAAACTAAAATAGCCTGAGTTAGTTCAGTGTGTTATAAATTTTATTAATATTATTAGACTTCTTAAATATATGTGTGTGTGTGTGTGTGTGTGTAATTTACCACAACACATTACATATCAGTACCCTAGATTTTTAACGTAGCCACATTCATTAGTAGAAAAGATATGTGTGAGGTCGTTAGTGGTAGTAAGAAGGGCCTTCTGTAATTCACATCTACATTTATCTCAGGAGCCTTCACAGCTGACCTCATACATCACACTAGGTAACATCAACCATACAATACCATCAAAATCCACTACAATTACTCAGCTGTCTACCCAACTATTTGCTACATTTACTCAACTGTCTACCCGCTTATTCGCTATATTTACTCAACTATCTTCCCAACTATTTGCTATAATTACTCAAATGTCTACCCAACTATTTGCTACATTTACTCAACTGTCTACCCGTTTATTTGCTATATTTGCTTAATTATCTGCACAACTGGTTCCAATAATTACCCAACTGTCTATCCAACTATTTTCTATATTTACTGAACTGTCTACCCAACTATTTGCTATATTTACTCAACTATCTACCCAACTGTTTGCTATATTTACTCAACTGTCTACCAAACTATTTGCTATATTTACTCAACTATCTACCCAATGTTTTGCTATATTTACTCAACTATCTACAAAACAATTTGCTATATTTACTCAACTGTCTACCCAACTTACGAATGTCAATCTTTAGATGTCTTCCTGGCTTATATCATTGGCAGACTATCTACAGGGATATTTTCTTTCATTGACATGCTGAGTGTATGACTATGGTATCATACAGTATCGTTGACATGCTGTGTGTATGACTATGGTATCATACAGTATCATTTGCATGCTGTGTGTATGACAATGGTATCATACAGTATCATTTGCATGCTGTGTGTATGACAATGGTATCATACAGTATCATTTGCATGCTGTGTGTATGATTACCATTTGTATGACTACAGTATCATTTATAAACTGTTTGTACAACTATGTGGTATCATTTACAAACAGTTTGTATGGCTATCTATCATTCACAAACTGTTTGTATGTCTATCTGGTATCATTCACAAACTGTTTGTATGGCTGCATAGTATTATTCGCAAACTGTATAGTTACCTGGTATCATTCACAAACTGTTTCTATGGCTATCTGGTATAACTCCCAAACTGTGTGGCAACCTGGAATGACTCACAAACTGTATGGCTGCATGGTATCATTCACACACTGTAAAGCTAGCTGGTATTATTCACAAACTGTTTGTATGGCTGCATGGTATCATTCAGAAGTTGTATGGCTACCTGGTATCATTCACAGGCTGTATTGCTACTGTGATTTAATGCGTCTGTCGTTACGCCCTCTATCTTTTTCATCACCTTTTATATGTTATTTCTCTCCCGTTTGTGCTCTTTCATCATGTTTAAAGTAATCTTTCTTAATCACATATTTTACCTGTGTTACTTAAATCACACCTTTGCTATTTCCCAAAATCTTACTTTATCCTTCGAAACACACCTGATTCGGTAGACATCATTGTTAGCGCTGGAGACTTCCACTTGGGTAATAAAAAAATTCGTTTAATACTTAATCTCTTGTTTCAACAAAACGAGTGTCACCACGCTGGGACACAGTAGCACGCCGCCAGAGCGATCGACAAAAAAGGCCCGGCGAGACGCACGGGAGTCTTTATTACCATATTGGGTACCATGGTGATAGCGACTACTCACTTAAATGTCGCGTACCTAGCGAGACAATGAAGAAAGCCGCCACACATAAATGAGACAACAGATGGCATACATGCAAGCGATCCAAGGGGACTTCACTCGATCCGCAAAAAGAGAAAGGCTTTGTGACAAAGGGTCGGATGGTGTCTGTAGCAAGCGGCCAGTCACGAATCCCGGTTTGCCTCGCAACCGAACATCCAGCACGGAGTGAAGAGTTAGTTGTGAGATCCCATCCCCTTTAAGCAATTGACGTGCACTGAAATGGCACGCGAGCATACCGATGCCACAGGGCAAGATGGACGCATAGTTACTGGATTTGATTTCGGAGCTGTAGGACACAGACAACGGCTTCTAACATATTGGCAACCTGAAATACAACAACACTTTAACCAGAAGTCGTTACGGATTTTCCAAACATAGTGGAGTATATGTGGAAGAGTTTCCCCGAACTAAGCCTGTTCACAGCCTGTTTTATGTCATTCCTTTGTGAATAGGATTCATATATGTGAAGTTTAATTTTATAAAGTGTTCTTAAGGAATTTACGAAGGGAAATGGAGGTTAGTAAATTTTAGAAAAACGATTTTTAATTTTTCTTTTTAATTACCGGTATTTAAGATTGCTCTTTGCACTTAGCCTCATAGCTAAATGTGCTAAGACTATTTTTTCCCATTACTTCTGTTCGTTAATAGTTAATGAAATCGAAGATTTTGCCTCTATGATACTACAATAGAGTATCTCATAGTTGTATATTCACCTTCATCTAGATTGCTAAATCATCATTACATACTTACATGAGCACTCATTTGCATTCTCAATATATTCAACACTTGTAATATGCGGCTCATGCCATGTATCATACTAAGATAATTAAAAACATAGTGATCAGTTGTGAGGAATAAGATCAAAA
The DNA here is from genome assembly GCA_024509875.1 of Oreohelix idahoensis. NCBI lineage: Eukaryota > Metazoa > Mollusca > Gastropoda > Stylommatophora > Oreohelicidae > Oreohelix > Oreohelix idahoensis. The sequence goes on from JAMPIV010010751.1 coordinate 57,253, forward strand.
GAAAGTCAACTATTGATATTAGATGTGAAACTTATGAAGACACTTTGTGTCTTCAGTCCTGCAGAAGGCTAAGTCTACACATTACGTATTTGGCGTGTAATCGGAAAGAAGCTAGCAAAGCGTACGTCTGGATAGCAAAATTCACAATTTAGGACACCAAACGTCCTAAGTTACAAGGAAGATCTCCACACCCGCGTTTTGAATATGTTGGTGGAGCAGCATTTTATTCCCTTGGTTGTCAAGTACTCACATGTTGATTCACACATACATGTATAAAATTCAACTCACTCAGAAGCTTAGCGCCAAGTCAAGTTAAACCACACACAATTTGATTCTCCAATATATCAAGTTCAGCTCATTCAAAAGAATATTTCTTGAATCAAGATTACATACTTACACGTTGATGAGTCTATAAATCAAGATAACTTAGGCACAAAGTGATTCGCCAAGATACCAAGCTCGAATCACCTAGTTCGGCATATCACTACGTCAGTGCATGAAGTGGATTCATCTACTCTCATCGTTTATTGCACGACGTCAATTCACCCAAACTTCATTGCGCGAAACCTACTTGTTACCAGAAGATAATTTCCTGAAGAGGTCCAGCCTAGTCATTGCCTTTTCAAGATCAGACATATTCATGAGACAAATGTCAATGGCTGGTCGACGATAGAGAGATTTCCAAGCGTTGAAGGATATTATATCATCCAAGTATTATTTCTACACGTGCAAAGATTTTCATCAATAAGTCCACGTCTTGGGCATAATCCACGCGTCGTTACATACATATACATCGGACAGTCCATGGGTACCCGTGTATAATCATTCAGTGGAGTAAAGTTGAGAGATACTTAGACAATTCAGATTTGATATCAGTGTGGTAACACATAATATATCACATCACTACTTCACTATTGACATAGGTTCACTCTCGTATTTAACTAACTACATTATTTACATTTCATCTGTGTGAGTGAATGGGCTTTCACCCTCATGTCTTTTTATTTTCTATTAACCCTATATGTGTGTATATTTAACTTACTTAGTCGTTCCTCTTCTACTGTGAAGTGTAGAGATTTGGAAGAGAGAGCGCCATATTATCGTATCGGCCGTCTTCCTCCTGGCCTGATTCCATTCTAGTCCTCAGTTCTTCAAAGATTGTCTAATGTTGTCTTCCCAGCTGACTTTGGGTCGTACTGGAAATCTGGATCAGTGGCTCTTAGTTTCCCATACTTGTCATGGTAGCCGATCTTCTATATATATATTTAACTATTAAACTATATAGCCGTGTTGATTATTACCTAGTTAGTTAGTGATTCACTCGTGCGATCTGTGTTAAATATTTCCATATTGGTAAATCCTTCATTTAGAAGAGGCTGGGGGTTCTTTCTTTATCGAGATCTGAGGGCAGAAGCTAAGGTCTTATGGGGGATAGAAAACTTCCCATGATTTATTAGAAAACTCTATCATCTAGTGGAGAGTACTAGGCTTTTCTTCTTCTTGTCCTTATCCAGGCCCGCATCGGGCTCTTCAGTCACCTTCGTACCCATAGACTAACCTAACATATTCTTAAATAATTGGATGAACAGAGTGGTCTTCATCACCCGTGATGGACGAACAACCTTATCTCGGGGTCTCTTTCTGTCTTACGAACCGATTTCTGGATACCTTCTTGACAACATTTCTGGATACCTTCTGGACAACATTTCTGGATACTTTCTTGACAACATTTCTGGATACCTTCTTGACAACATTTCTGGATACCTTCTTGACAACATTTCTGGATACCTTCTTGACAACATTTCTGGATACCTTCTTGACATCATTCCACAACCATCCCACAGACAACTACTCTTGTAGTTGCACACAATACGAAACGATACGACAGCTACCTGTTATTACTTACAAACTGTTTGTATGACTGTGTGGAATCATTCGTAAATTGTTTGTAGGGCTATCTGGTTTCATTCATAAATTGTTTGTCTGGTATCATTCGTAAAATGTTTGTAGGGCTATCTGGTATCGTTAACAAATTGTTTGTCTGGTATCATTCACGTATACACAGGCTATTTGGCATATAAGAATCACTCTTTGACTGACCACGTGACTGACTCTTGTTCATTATGAACTTCAAGCTCCCCATGGAGCTAAGACCTTCCACGCCAGGCTTGAGTCATCTGTACAAGGTCAAGGTCTGTCCATGTCTTCTTCATCCCATTCCACGCCAAGCTTGAGTCATCTGTACAAGGTCTGTCCATGTTTTCATTCATCTGCTTCGAGTAGTTGTCTGATTCAATTCTCTGTGTGTGTTTTTGTGTGGTCAGTCTCTGTCCAAAATAAAGACTTGTACTGATAATGTAAAGGTAGTCCCATATCAGATACTTATGTAGGAGAGAGAACAGTTAGAGGCTTGACTATACTATGTCCAACATCGTGAGGTGTGGTGATCAGCTCTTTTCCTTACTAACTTAGCCATTAGCTCTGCCCTGGGGTGTAGAGGTGATTGGCGTGTTGTGCCTTTGCAAGGTGGAGGGGCTGCCTCCTTACTGCCTCCATGCATGCGGTCTGGCTTCTTCACGGTTTTACCGGCTACTTACTTAGACTCATCAAGCCCTCACGTCCAGTCAGAATCCCTCCTTATTTTTTCAACATGGGCTTGGGACGGCCTAGGCAGAGCTCCAGCTCCATTTCTTGCTGTCTTTTCCATCCGTAACTCAAGAGCAGAGTCATGTACCCATTTACATCTGGATATACTAGAGCATGATGCCATCGTGTTTTGAAGCTAGCACCTTTGCCGCGAAAGGCCATCACTCTAACCACTCTGGCAGTCGAACTCTCCTTGTAATCATATGTAATGTGTGACCTATCGTCTCCTGTTTCACTGGCGCTTGTCTGGATTTTGTCATAAGTTCCACATTAGTGATCTTGTCATAAGTTCCACATCAGTGATCTTGTCATAAGTTCCACATTAGTGATCTTGTCATAAGTTCCACATCAGTGATCTTGTCATAAGTTCCACATTAGCGAACTTGTCATAAGTTCCACATTAGTGATCTTGTCATAAGTTCCACATCAGTGATCTTGTCATAAGTTCCACATCAGTAATCTTGTCATAAGTTCCACATTAGTGATCTTGTCATCAGTTCCACATCAGTGATCTTGTCATAAGTTCCACATTAGTGATCTTGTCATCAGTTCCACATCAGTGATCTTGTCATCAGTTCCACATCAGTGATCTTGTCATAAGTTCCACATTAGTGATCTTGTCATCAGTTCCACATTAGTGATCTTGTCATCAGTTCCACATCAGTGATCTTGTCATCAGTTCCACATCAGTGATCTTGTCATCAGTTCCACATCAGTGATCTTGTCATAAGTTCCACATCAGTGATCTTGTCATCAGTTCCACATCAGTGATCTTGTCATCAGTTCCACATCAGTGATCTTGTCATCAGTTCCACATCAGTGATCTTGTCATCAGTTCCACATCAGTGATCTTGTCATAAGTTCCACATCAGTGATCTTGTCATCAGTTCCACATCAGTGATCTTGTCATAAGTTCCACATCAGTGATCTTGTCATAAGTTCCACATCAGTGATCTTGTCATCAGTTCCACATCAGTGATCTTGTCATCAGTTCCACATCAGTGATCTTGTCATAAGTTCCACATTAGTGATCTTGGCATCAGTTCCACATTAGTGATCTTGTCATCAGTTCCACATTAGTGATCTTGTCATCAGTTCCACATCAGTGATCTTGTCATCAGTTCCACATTAGTGATCTTGTCTCATCTTGTCATCTCCTGTTCCACTGGCACTTGTCTGGTTCTTGTCATAAGTTCCACGTCCAGTGATCTTGTCGCGTCTTGTCTTTGTCATTACTAAGCATTTGCTCTTGGTGACTAAGTGATATTTTTTCAGAACCAGTGGCTCCTAATGATGTCGTACTCCCCACCCCCCAGATCTCTTGGTAGTAAGATCGGAGGGCCACTCTTCTCGGATAAGGGGACAAATTAGGAGGTCCCGTGTGCAAGTTGCACACGTTAAAAATCCCTCAGATGTTGGAAATCGTAAAGAGTGGACAATATGGCGACTGCCCGGGCAAAATTTTCAAAATTAGAAAATCTACCCACCACAAAAATATTTATAAAAATTGTGATTCCTGCATACGCACAATGGGATCCTCGCTGGTGCTACAGAATTCGAGCACTATGCTGAGATCCTCTTAGTGTGGTCTAAGGGAGGAGATCGTAGCACTGATAGAGTTGTCCGTGTGTAATGTAGATGATCCTTGGAAGCAAAAACAAAAGTGATTATGTCATATACCAGTTCCATCATTCTGTCTTACGCCAGCACCTGTTCACATTCATTCTCTTCAAGTACTCAGTCACTTTCTGTCTGTCAGGCTACCGCGTGTTCACTGACTTTCAGCAAGAGTGACTGCAGTAGCAGGTATGGACAGTGGTTCTCACATATTCTGTCAGTCAGCTACTTGCTCACTCTCACTGTCATGAAAGTGTTTCTCCAGTCATGCTCTCAGTCATTGATTCATTTAGCCACTGTTGCAAACTAAACAATCAGTCAACCACTCTCCGAGCCACTCTCTAATTACTACTCAAGACATCGCACTTGCAGTCACACTGTCAGACCTTCAATTGCCCACTCATTCATTTGCTATTTAATTCAGTCTAGCACTCTCATTTATCAACTCAGGAAACTACTCGTTACTCATTCTATCACTCCTTTTAATTACCCACTCATGCAGTCATTCTGTTACCCAGTCTACCACTCTCTGTTACCCAGTCTACCACTCTCTGTTACCCAGTCTACCACTCTCTGTTACACAGTTTACCACTCTCTGTTACCTAGTCTACCACTCTCTGTTACTCAGTCTACCACTCTCTGTTACCCGGTCTACCACTCTCTGTTACCCAGTCTACCACTCTCTGTTACCCAGTCTACCACTCTCTGTTACCCAGTCTACCACTCTCTGTTACCCACATGCACTCGTTCGTTTTAGTCAGTTTACCTTTCCCTTGATCATGGGTTAGTTTACCTCACGCTTAATAACCCACTCTTGCATTCACTCTTTCATAATCTACCACTCCCTTAATTGCTCAATCATACAGTTACCATTTTGGTCAATCAATCTTTCATTTATCCAGCTATGCAGTCAGTCGTTTAGTCAGTCATGACTCACGCAGTCATAGCCCTAGTCATTCACTTAAACAGCTATCAGTCATGATCACTCACTCTATCGGTCAGCTACTCATGCACTTTAATTCACCCTGTCATACAATCTCTCAGTGAAAGTCTCAGTCATTGTCACGGGATTCCCCCCCCCCCCTCCCCCCTCCACCCTTTGCTCTTGCAGTGATAGTCCGACAGTGGCCTAAATTCAGAAAATCTACCAAGGGTCTTCAAAGATATTCCTTTAAAGATTCATCACAGGTGATGATCTGGTTTGAAATGTTTGTTTTAAGAGTTCACTTGGCAGCTTTAAGTGGGTACTTAGCTGCCAGTAAGGTGTCGGTTGGTTTCTGCTCCAGCCGAAGTTGGTTCTTTGCAGGTTGTAGACTGGTTCACTCTCTTCACTGGTCAAGTCTGTTGGTTGTAGTATCGTAAGGTAGTTACGAAGATGGTCCAGCATTTTAAAGACCTGGCTGATATTGATACCTAGCTTTGACTGAAGGCTACTTATACCACACACTTGTTCTACAGAACAGTACCTCCGACTATTATCATGAAATGAGAGAGAAACAAATATCCCTCCTGAGCATTGGGTTTTCTGAAAGGAAAATCAGATGTCCCTCCCTTTCATTCCACCATCCCATCTAAGCATTAATGTTGAGCGGAATACACCCATTGCATTTATATAGAACATGTTTACATATACAAAGGAACTTGCTGAAAAGGTTTAATATAATAATTATGTACATTGTTCATGTCATCATCCACTCCCTGCTCCATATGGAACTTGGGACTACCTCTGCATTCGGTTCTTTATGAGAAACCTGCATGAAGCATTCACCAGCTTTTGCAGTGGTGGTTCATGAAACCTTCATTCTATATGCCGAAGTTGCTAGCCTCGTATGAACTTTGACATCCACTATCAATTTTCACATGTTAATATTGCAAAATGTTGAATTATGTAATGTACATTTTACCTCAAATAACTTAGGGAGGATACATACTTCTGGCTCTAATGGAAATGGTTCAGGCAGCGTGGTGAAGATGCCTCTTACACGTGGTCTGGGGTATTACTTTAACTAGAATCCCACTGTGACTGTGCATTCAGATTTCTAGGATTCCAGGCTTTCCGTATTAGTAAATGCAGAGTTTTTTCTTACTGTGTAAGTCCAGACGATGCTCAGATAAGTCGTCCGGTCCTTTAAATTGAAATCCTGATTTTATTCCTCATTCTGGCTTGCCTGACTGTCTTCCTGACGAGTTGAATTAGCAGTGCCCTATCTTAAAACATTGTAGATTTTTTAAGCAATACTCGGCCCACACATCCACATTGCTACGTGAAGGTGAAGTACCAATCCGAGATGTTGTATTTAAACATCTCAGATGCCAAACCAATCATATTCAAGTGTCTGACCTTGGTAGAGGTTTATCCCTATCCTCTATTGGAAAATTCCTGCGTGACACGTAAGATGTGATTTTTCACAAGTCACTCCCATATACGATATTACCTCTTCGTTGATATTGATCATGTTTATAACTCACCACTTCATAGATCTAACACTGATAATATCGTCCCAGACTGACAACTTACCGTAACTATTGCCTACCACAAATGTACCCGGAAACGATTACATCATTTTTTCATTTTCCAAAATCCCGTTCTTTATCGTAAGTGAGTGTCTTTAATCTGTCACCAGATTGATGTTTTCCAACATGTTCACAACTAGCTGCCTTCATGCCACGACTTACACATGTCATGTTCACAACTAGCTCTCTTCATGCCATGACTTACACATGTCATGTTCACAACAAGCTCTCTTCATGCCATGACTTACACATGTCATGTTCACAACTAGCTCCCTTCATGCCATGACTTACACATGTCATGTTCACAACTAGCTCCCTTCATGCCATGACTTACACATGTCATCACAACTAGCTCCCTTAATTCCGAAATCTTAATAATGTTTACGTTCTCTTCCAGGACTACTATCACTGATACCATGTCCTACTTTTATCATTGCTCCTATTTTTCTAGTCATGTAAACCTTGTCTCAAACTTCTTATTGTTCTATTGTGAGAATAATGTAAACCGTGTCTCATACTTCTCATTGTTCTGTTGTCAGAGTCATGTGTACAATGTCTCACACGTCTCATTGTTCTATTGTCACAGTCATGTGTACAATGTCTCACATTTCTCCTTGTTCTATTCCCAGAGTCATGTGTACAATGTCTCACACTTCTCATTGTTCTATTCCCAGAGTCATATGTACAATGTCTCACATTTCTCATTGTTCTATTGTCACAGTCATGTGTACACTGTCTCACATTTCTCATTGTTCTATTGTCAGAGTCATGTGTACAATGTCTCACACTTCTCATAGTTCTATTCCCAGAGTCACGTGCATCTTGTCTGACACTGTATTCTGTTTTCAGATCAAACATCTGGTGTGGGAAAGTCCTGATTCATACTATTATGTTTATGATTGTGTCGGTAGCTACTCTGATGTACATCATCTTAACAAATGGCGGGAAGAAGGTGGTCTTCGACGAGAGTTTGATCAGGTACTACGTACATGGTTGTCATGGCCACGTGTCATCTCATGTCAACATGTGACAGCTGTGCATGCTTGTTTTGTTGACATCTATTCACATGATACGGGTTGTTTTTATAAACAAGATAATAAGACATCTCAAGGTTGTTTTCATAAACAAGATAATAAGACATCTCATTGTTGTCTCCATAACCGAACGAACGAACGAACGAACTTTATTTTTTAAAGGTTAAAAATTGGGCGCGCAGGCCCCGACTAACATTCTGCCCTTCCATTCTCACTTATCTTGCATACTATATAATATATATATATACCCTTTCATTCCCACATGTTACTTTAAAGCATTAAATTAAAGGCATAAAACATTATAAAGGTTATATAACAGCATATAATGACATTACCCAATCATAATCAAAATAAAGTATTTGTTTAAGCAAACAATAACGTAATGAAAAAAAACCCCAAACAAACAAATCCAACACATCTATACGGTAAATCAGACAATAATTCGAGTATGATCACATTGGGGTAGTATAGAATCGGAACTCCAGAAATATTTGAACAGTCTGCTATTGAGTGAGTAGGAACTCCGTGTTTTTCTTTGCTCTCCCTAACTCAATAGCAGAATCAGATAAAACGAACGTACGAACTTTATCTTCAAATGGTGTAGAATTGGGCATGCAGGCCAGTCTAACATTCTGGCTATCCTTTCTCTCGTCTCCCATACTCAATTCATTTATCCCACACAAGCATTTTCAATATTATTTTTTTTTTAAATATATAAAATAAAATAAACAAAATCAATACAATAAAACAAAGTAAAATCCCTACATTGTAAAGGTATAACAGTTACACACATTTACAGGACTTTATCATAATCAATAATGAACTAAGGCAGAAATAATCCTTAAAAAATACACTTCACATTAGAAAATGATTTGGGAACGTAACTAAATTAGGGTGGCATATAATCTGTACTCATGATGTATTTGAAAAGTCTGCGATTGTATGAATATGGACTAATAGTGCTTTTTAGATCGTGTGAAAGATTGTTCCACAGATAAGCAGCAGAAAATGCTAAACTTTTCTTGAATAAGTCAAGGCCTTGGCGTGGGCACGTGTATTATTTTTAAGCGTTGGCTGTGTCCCTTCGTTGTATTTGAAAAATAGGCCACAGGTAGGTTGGAGCATTCTGTGGATAGATTTTGTGAATGAATTTGGCTTTGTTGAAGAGGAAGCGCTTCCTTAGAGGTAATATGTTAAGAATGTTTATGTAGATCTACTAAGCGTGTTAGGTGTTTTGTCAAAACTACGCGCACTGCAAGTATTTTTTTGTAATGAATTGGAGTCTCTTTGTGTTGGGACATGGAGCAGCCATACCCAGATTGTGAGGCAATAGTCCTAGACCGTGTTTGTATTGGGGATATATAGAACATCTTCCTTGTCCTTCTCATCTAGAAAATGTTTGATCTTAGCTAACTGGTAAACTTTCTGTGCCGTTTATTTGGTCAGGTGCTAGTACATGCGAATCTCCAAATTTAAATGTTGGTCAACTATGAGTCCTAGTGTTTTTGTGTTCATTTACATTATCATTAGTGAGGTGCCAATATAAGAGCTGAAGTGTAGTTTTTCTGTGAGTTTTTTTGTAATATTTGCCTAGTTGATATTATCATACATTTTGTTTTAATATTTTTAGTTATTTTATTGCATACAAATTTTTGTTGCTCTATTTGATAAGATTGTCTACATCAGTTTTGTAATAATAACTTCTAGTGTGTTGCAACCTTTTATCACTTGTGTAAATGGTACAATCATCGGAAAATAGTTCGCATGATTGAGTGCTTGAACGTGTATGATGGCAGGTCATTTATGTACTACCAAGCAAAAGTAAGGGACCTAGAATTGTAACCCTGAGGAACGCCAGTAATGATCATGGTTGGTGCTTGAACAAGAAATAATGTAACACACAACTTGCTGTCTGTCGTAAGAGGAATGATTTTAATAATGACACTAGTTTAAAGTTAACTTTTCAAAATTGATTTCTAAGATCTTATTAAAATACACGTGATCAACATATCGAATGCTTTTTCTAAATCTACAAAGATAACTCCACATATGTTTATCGTATATTGATTTGTTGAAGGGTGCCAATTTGTTTAATCATCTTAGTTAAGGCTTGAGCAATGGAA
>JAMPIV010010752.1:0-257500 GCA_024509875.1 Oreohelix idahoensis
TTTTAAGGCTTTACCTCACGTTTGCCACTGAACTACACATATATATACAGGCATAAATCAACAATTCACATTCAATTTTCATTAAAAGATATTAAATGGTTCAATCTTACCACAATTCATACGAATAACACAGATACGTTGATTAGCAATGAATTCTGGCACAAACTGGCACAAATTTCCATCTGCTTATCTTCCAGGCTTTTATTGAGCCAAAAATTATATGCGATGGCGTTCAACCGTACACTGATGCTTTATCAGAGTCATTTAAACAAGTGGTCCTCGAACTAAAACGCTGCCCCAGAAGTGTGTATATCAGCGAGACTCGCAAATGAGCCACGTTTCGACAAGTGTTTGAAAAAATGTGATCTGTTCCCATCCCCCCTAACAACCAAGATAGTATTTATAGCCCCACCAATCGTGGTTAGGCTTTCATTTGTTGCGCTCCAATCAATTTGGAGTTTACATGGTAGGCTATTTCTGTAACGTAAATTTTTTTCAAACACGTTAAAAAAACATCTTATGAGCAGAAATGATTTTATGCTGTCAGGCACCCCCAATATTTTATTTTGGGTATAATTTATTAATTCCTGGACTATTTGCGTAACGTTTTACATATTATTTGTCAGCAAGCCCTAAGGAACCCAAATTTTCCCATATTAAAAAGGAGCTACGTGGGCCACTGGCGTTCACAAATATGTTTTTACTACCTCCTGATTTTGGAAGATGTGCTTTGTCCCTGGGTACTGGTTATGTTGTTCAACCGTAACGTAACCCATCTAATGAGTTATCTTTTCTAATAAGAGTCTGTTATGATTTATAAACCTAACTCTGGGAAAGGGTAGTGTATTTTATCACTGTCCGTCTGAAAAAGTTAGTGCTTGTAGACTTACACGCGTGATGCCAGCATTTGTATATCGCGCGTCGCGTGTTGCATGCGTTCCTGATTTTCAGCCCTCCCCTCTCGCTATCCTTTTGTCCATCTGTTCGTTCGTTTTGGTAACGTAATATAATTAATGTTAGGATTAATTTAGGTCATTACGCAGTCTCTCAATGTTTTTTCCAAGAAATACAGCACACGTTTCATTGAAGAAAGCGGGTATAATACAGTAAGCTTTTACTATCAACGTGAAAGCGTTACAATTTGCAGACGAAGCAGAAAACAAGGGGGATTTCGAGTACATTCCTTGTGACAGCACTGTTATTTTACCATTGCTCTTCTCTTTATTAATTTTATTTGTTAGGCTTCATATTTACCCAATAATTTATATATGTGGATTAGAATATTTCATGACAGAAACCTTTCTTTCTCTACTCAGATGAGGTTCAGGGGGGGCTTTTTCTTTTACGGATCTGAAGGGGCATAAGCTAAGGTCGTGCGGGAAACAGAACTCTTTCCATAATTAATTTAGAAAACACTGTCTATAGTGGAAAGCATTCGCATTCCTGTCTTCTTGTCCCTATCTCGAATAGGTCTTTATTCTTTCTTAACGAGCCAATTTCTAGAGACCTTATATCTATATCTCATAGACTATTCCTGGCAAAAACTACTGTTAGTAGTTGCCCCAGTGACATCACCACAACGACAACACGCATTACTCACGTAGCATATACTGCCATAGGGGAGTGACGTGTTAGATCTGTCACCATGCTATGTCCAGCATAGAGCAAAAGTGAAAATAGCGAATGAAAAGGCATATAATTTATGCCAAATAAAAGCGATGAGTGAGAAAATAAAGGATAACTGTTGGAGGGCTAGAAGGTGTGAGAGATCACACAAAAAGAGCATGTTCAGACATTTTGTACACTAACCACTCAACCAATCAGACACCTACTTTGACAAATAAGAAGAATGAACAATGAATATCCTGGCAAAGAACCAGCGAAAAGTATCAGCAATATAAAGACTTGAAAGTGAAGACATACTTTGAAACCAGTTTATTACTATTGTGGTGGACAAATCTGAACTAAACTGACAGTAGGACTGATATAGGGGAGTGGAGTTGAATTATAAACCAAAGTTTGGACGAGGAGTCAATAATAGAAGAGTCCAATCACTGGTGACCTTCAGAATTATGGGAGAAGGCATATACGCAAGTCACCATTTTAGATTTAACGTCACTTTATGAAGGTCAGAAATAAAGATGTTAATAGTTGTTATACAACAGACATAGAGTGACTGGACTACCCAATAACAAAGTGTGTAAAAATCAATTTAATTCCGAAAAAACTCAATGTATATTTGAAATGAAACATACCCTGCAAAATGTGTAGATAAAAGATAAGAATATTTTCTAACTTACGATTTTTTTGCAGTTCATTTGGAGATTTTCTAAATGACAAAAAATAATTTTTCTACAATTAAACAAAAAGTGCTATTTGTTACTAATCAAAGTCTTCAGAGCTTCCTTATTGCGATGGTATTTAGTAGCCAATGTTCCTGTACATTTAGTGAGTGCAGTACTTCTCTGTTGGTCTTTTTTTCTGTCCAGGGTATTCTCAACATCCTTCTGTAGCATTTCATTTCGAATGATGTAATCTTTTTTGCAACGGTTTTATTGAGTGTCCAAGTCTCGCAGCCGTATGTTGCTACTGGGAATATACATGCTCTGATCAGTTGTAACTTTGTTTCTTTGCTTGTGCCTTGCCATAGGTTTTTCATCTGTATTAGTTTATGTGAAGCAATTGCATGTCTTCTTTTAATTTCTACTGCACAGTCGCCAGAGCTGTTGATGATTGATCCTAAGTATTCGAATTCATTAACACTTTCCAGTTCTTCGTTATCAATTTCAAATTCTGGTTTGGTCTTTACTTTGTCTGTTGTCAATACTTTGGTCTTCTTGGTGTTTAGGTATAGATTCTGAGCCTCGCTGTGTTTTTTGGTGGACAGAAGTAATTGTTCAAGTCCTTCTGGGTTGGTCGATATGAGGACTGTGTCTTCAGCGTATCTTATTTCCGGGATCTGGTACCCGCCGATGTTAAATGAGTAAAACTCTGTGTGTTCTTGGTCGTCTCTTACGTTTCTCATGATATTCTCGGCATAAATGTTAAACAGGTAAGGGGAAAGGGTACAGCCTTGTCTTACTCCTTTCTGTACTTCAAACCATTCTGATGTTTCCCCCTCTATTCTTACGGCTGCCTGTTGTTCTTGGTACAGCAATGCGATGAGTTGTATAAGGTGGCTTGGAAATCCCATATTTTTCATAATAGCCCATAACTGCTGATGTTGTACACAAACAAAAGCTTTGGTGTAATCAATGAAACAAGTATGTAGGTCAACGTTGAATTCTCTACACTTTTCTATGATGATCCTCATGTTGAATATATGATCTCTAGTGCCTCTACCTGGTCGAAAACCCGCCTGTACTTCGTTTATTTCTGTTTCTAGCTTTTGTTGCATCCTTTTCATTATGATTTGTAATAATATTTTGCTGGCATGGCTTATAAGAGCTATAGTTCTGTAGTTCTCTAGCAGTGCATATTTTATTACTTGTCTACAATTTTGTATAAACCATTGTGTACCAATTTTATTGCTTCTTACACATTCCTACTACCCTCATTATTTCTTTTCTATTGACTATTATCATGTCCGAGTGCAAAACTCTAATCAAAATATAGGCAATACAACTAATTTATGGCTTAAACTATCAGGGCTTAAAATTGGTCATTTAAACATTTACCACCTGCTAGGTAAGCTTTCTGAAGTCTCCACCTCCCTCCAACAAAACTTCCACATATTTGGTTTTTCTGAAACCCGTCTCAATGACAAAATTACAGATGACGAAATTAGGATTAATTCGCAGGGATCCTAACAGACAACATGAAACAGGGCTAGTCATATACATCTCAACATCTCTTCAGTACAGACGCCGTGATGATCTAGAACATACTGGCATTGAATGTCTATGGCTGGAAATAAAACTCCCCAACCTGACCCCCGTTTTAATTGGTTACCTGTACCGAAACCCTGGCTCTTCTACTGTATGGTTTGACACATTCTCACGAATGATGGACAACGTTTGGGCTTCTTCGAAGGAAATTATTCTACTGGGGGATTTCAATATTGACCTTCACAAACCGAACAACACGTGGAATGATATCACCATCTCATACAACCTCATACAGTTAATCAATCAACCCACGAGAGTAACAGACTCATCATCTACACTAATTGATTATATCTATACGACCTGCCCAGAAAACATTATAGAATGCTCAGTCCCACAGACATCATTAAGTGACCACTATCCTATTTGCTGTACCTGGACGAGAAAGGGGTTTAAAGCACCTAAAACTGAACACATCACAGTCCATTACAGGAATTTCAAAAACTTTAACATTCAATTATTCCTACAAGACCTACAAATATCCCCTCTCTCATACGTGTACCAACTTCCGTATCCAGAAGAAGCCATAACATACTAGATACAAACTTTCAGCAACGTATTCGACAAACATGTTCCTATAAAGCAGGTTCGGGTCAAAAACATCAGAAAGACCCCATGGATAACCAACGAAATACTATCAACAATGAGAGAGCGGGACGAAGCACATAAGCTCAAAGATTTCAGCAGGTATCGGATGCTTAGAAACAAAGTACAATACCTCATTCGTCAGGAAAAGAAACTACATTTCAGAAAGATGATTTAAGACAAAGCAAACAGCAAAGAAGTCTGGGCAGCCATTAGAACACTAACACACAAATCAAAGTCACTAAACTCTTTACCAAAAAGCTGCTCCCTCACGGCAACTCATTTTAGATACTAATTCAAAACAGAAATTAGCCTTCTCAAGTCGACACTAAAGCCAATAGACTGCGATATTAGTAAATTGACAGCCTTCTGCAACACTGAACACACCACAACAGATCTACGACATATTCCTTTTCTAACAGTACATGAAGTTCTCAAATATATCTTGGCATTAAAAAACAACAATTCATCTGGGCTTGATGGTATCAGCAATAAGATTCTACGTTACGCTGCGCCCATCATTTGCGACTCCTTAACCTATGTATACAACCAATGTATTGCACACAACTACTTCCCCACAGCATTTAAATCTGTCAAAGTGTACCCCCTCTATAAATCTGGCTCATATAGCGATCCCAACAGCTACAGACCAATATCCCTTCTATCATCTCTTTCAAAACCACTAGAGAAACACATTTACAACACCACATTTCAACACTTAACAACAAACAAACTGCTCATTGATAGCCAGTCAGGTTTCAGACCCAAATATTCCTGTCACACAGCTCTCACCAAAATGGCAGACAACTGGCTGTCGAACATAAATGATGGAAAATTATGTGGTGCTGTTTTTTGTCGACTTCAAGAAAGCATTTGACATGATTGACCACACTATCTTGGTTCAAAAGTTGGAAACCCTCAGAATAGGCCCTAATCCACTAAACATCATCAAATCATTCCTGGCAGATCGACAACAGTTAGTGCTTCACAACAACTCGGCATCAGATTTCTCGAAGGTAGTTACAGGAGTACCGCAGGGCTCTATCTTGGGGCCCCTACTCTTCGCAATGTTCATCAACGACCTGCCACTACATCTAAAATATTCAACTTGTGACCTCTTTGCAGATGATTGTACTATCTACACTAGTGACAATGACTGCGTGGCACTTGAAATGACTCTTCAAAGAGATGTAGACAATCTAACAAATTGGAGTAATGTGAATCGTATGCCAGTAAACACAACAAAAACGAAATCTATGTTGATTACCACCAGACAGAAACCCTAAGCTGCACCAAAAGATCGCTACAGCTACACGCGGAATCAATACTAACTGAACATGTAACAGAACACAAAGTTCTGGGAATCACGATTGACCAGCACTTAAAGTGAAACTCCCATGTACGGAATTTAACCAAACACTTAGCACAAAAGACGTACCAGCTAGCCAAAATAAAACACTTCTTAGACGCAGACACTAGACTATTGTTCTACACCTCACATATACAGACACATCTAGATTACTGTTCTACACTATGGGATTGTTGCCCTGCTTCCACCTCGAAGAGACTGCACTCCCTGCAAAAGAGAGCAGTACGTCTGATCACCGATAATCGCACGACACCACACACAAGGACAGGAAAAGAACCCAAAATACTGTCGCTAAAAAAACGTCTTCTCTACAACAAAGCCAAGCTGACTCACACAATTCTATCTAACAATGCCCCGTCGTACCTAAGATCATTGTTTCAAACCAGTAGAAGGGAGGGACAACGATTACATCAGTTACGTCTGCCCAAACCTAGGATCGACCTGTTGAAAAAGAGTCTAGCCTATTCTGGTGCCTACTTATGGAACAGCCTTCCACACCACCTAAAAAGCCTACCTACACAATATTCTTTTAACAAAGCACTTTTCAAACACTTCCTCAACACTGATTATCTACCCCCATAGAAACAGCATTTGCCTGTCAACATCTCATCCATAGGTCAACATTTCTTTTTCTCTTCCGCTCGTTTCTTTGTGTGAATAATTTGTTTTATATCCATGTAATATCATTATTATATTCACTTTTAAATATTATTATATAATTTAATGTATGTGTGAATGTACCCACATAATACTGTACTTTAGAAATGTGAGTCGTGAGAATGTACCCGCATACCACTGTACTTTAGAAATGTGAACTGTTTTTTTATTTTTTTATTTTATTTGTTTGTTTTTTTACTGCTAAAAGACTTTTCCTGCCACAGAAGTGCGTAAGAAAGTGTTGTTATTATTATTATTTCATTTTCCACCAAGAATGTATGGACATAAGCGAGAATGTGTTTATGTAATTTTTGTATTGATGATTGATGACACATTCAAAAATACAGATTAATTGTAGACGGATTGAACGCATGAGTGAGTGTCGGTATACAGAATTTATTTATTGTTATTTATTGTTTTATTTATTTTATTTTATTATTACTTTTTACCATAAATTACTAGCTTGTTTGTTTCAAAAAAAAAAAAACCGACTCATTTAAAAAAAAATTATTATTGCATACTGTAAATGAATGCTGTTACATTACCTTTATAATGTTGCATGCCTTCATATTAATGTTTAAGTAACATGTGGAAATGAAAGGATATATATTCAAGATAAATGAGAGTGGAAGGGCAGACTGTTAGACCCTGGAAAAATCTGTTCTGGAAAAGCAACTGGTCCAGATGGCATTCCAGCAGAGGCCATCAAAACAGATATTGATACCTCTACGGAGATATTATATAAATTACTTGGCAAAGTCTGGGGGAGAGAGAGGAAATACCAGCAGAATGGAAGAAAGGTTATCTGGTCAAGTTGCCCAAGAAGGGAAATTTACAAGAGTGCACACATAATAGAGGAATAATGTTACTCCCAGTGCCAGGAAAAGTATTAAACAAAATTATCCGTGATAGATTAAAAGAGTTCATAGACAAGCAACTGAGAGATGAATAAGCAGGTTTTCGACAAAACAGATCCTGTACAGACCAGATAGCCACATTGAGAATAATAGTTGAACAAAGCCTGGAATGGAATTCACCTCTTTACATCGAATTCGTGGACTATGAAAAGGCATTTGACAGTGTAGACAGAGAATCACTTTGGTAACTGATGAGCATTATGGAGTTCCCATGACGATCATTAACTTAATAAGGAAGACCTATGAAGACATGACATGCAAAGTTCTTCTTGAAGGGCAACTTACAGAACCTGTTTAAGAAAAGAACGGGAGTGAGTCAGGGATGCCTCTTATCTTCATTTACTTTCTTACTAGCATTGGGTTATGACAACATCGACATCACACAACATAAATGGAATCCAGTGGAATCTGACTAAACAGCTTGATGATCTGAGTTTTGCAGATGACTTGGCTCTTCTGTCCCATAACCATAATCAGGTGCAAGAGAAAATGAAAATCTTCGATGAGAGGTCACAACAAGTCGGCCTGAAAATACACAGGGAAAAAACAACGATTAAGAGAATACATGCAAGAAATGATAACACGATTAAACTTGAAGAATCACCATTAAAGGATGTAGAATCGTACACATATCTTGGTATTAATATAGACAAAGTTGAAGGAACAGACAATGATATCAAAATAAGAATACAAAAAGCAAGAGGAGCTTTCATTGCATTGGGAAATATATGGAGGTCAAGATAAATCAAGTCCAACACGCAAATAAAGATCTTCAACTCAAATGTCAAGTCCGTCCTATTGTAAGACTCTGAGACATGGAGAGCAACAAAAACAACAACTAAAAAGCTACAGACTTTTATAAACGGGCTCGTGCGAAGAATAGAAGGACTGAAATGGTATGACAAAGTCACAAATGTGGAATTGATGACAAGAACCAGACAAGTGCCAGTGGAACAAGAGTTGAGAAGAAGACGCTGGCGATGGATAGGACACACATTGAGGAAACCTGTTGATAGCATTATCAGGGAAAGAGAGCCATAGGTAGACCAAAAAACACATGGAGAAGAGAGCTGGATACATAGGTGAAAATGATGAGGAAAACATGGAAAGAACTTGAGCGGATTGCACGTGACAGGAAGACTTGGCTCGGGAGCTAAAGGGCATTGATTTACTGGTTGAAGAATTGGGCACGCAATCCCTTCTGACATTCTGCCCTTCCTTTCTCTCACCTTTGGTTCTGAATTCATTTAATTCTCACATGCATTGTACATATCAATTTCAAGGAATTCAACGATGTAAAGTAATATAAAATAGCACACTCATATTAACATTAACTACTTATAAGCATGACATAAAATATATTGACAAGTACAAACATCGTCATTCCCAATGTCTGGTACACGAGAGTTTTACCAACATGACTGTCGGTCAATATTACATCACCTGTCTACTCTCTCAGCAGAAATGAAGTGACGGTATTGCCTTCCCTGCTTTGCAGTAATGGTCCAACGGTGGCCAAAACTCAAGAGTATCTAATATGGGTTTCAATGGAGTCTATCTTTACACAAAATTACTCTTGGCAGAGATGTAGGTAGAAGAAAAAAAAACGCTTCTATCTCCAGGAGTGTCCACAAGATATTCAGAATAAGCGAGAACAATACTGCTTTGGCTGAGTATGTTAACTCTGTAATTCTGCCGACGCTTTTGTGAAGGATTTAAGCACTTATTAGTTTCAGCTCGTTCAAGCCCCCACCTCTGATTTACTCAGTTAGATTCTATTATTCTAGTATACCTCTCTTCAGAGTGTGTGTGGTAAACTGACTGAGACAAACATGCAGTAACTTTAAAATGATTAAATCGAAGTTAAATTTGTGTAACTACAAATAACAAAATGTAATTATCACTTAAGTTTTAACAGTTGAAAAATAATTTGAATAAACATGCATCAAGAAAAGTTATCATCATGGTCGTTATTGATATTCAAGTGGCAGCATACATTTGCACTTAGCTGCCAACGACGGTTGTGCTCCTGCTTATGGGTAGGTTCTTTTCACACTGCTCACGCTCGTCCCAGGTCAAGAACCATGTTGGACCTTCGTCTTAAAGCTTAGGCCACTGTTCCCTTCATGTTCCAGAGATAGTAATTTCTGCTGGTATCACCAATAAGCCAATCCTGGCTCACAAACGTTTTGCTCAGATGAATAAGATAGACTTGAATCTGCCTCTTACACGCGTCTGCGGTGTCGTTAATTTAATATGTTCCCTCTCTGACTTCGTGTGTGGTCCTTCAGTTTCCTCAGTCCCGGTTTCCTTATTTAATATGAAAGAGATTTCCTGCGCTATGAAAGTCCGTCCATAATTCTCCATAACAGGTGACCGGTATGTTAAAGAAGGAATTCTAAATTCTAATTCTTCAGCCAAGCAAGGTCTGGTATCTTGGCTAGCGATTTCACAAGTAAAATAGCTTGGGAAAATGGTCTGATTATATCCACTGCCTTCTTACGCATTTTTTATGCGCGCCTCAAAGGATCAGCCAATCTGATTTGAATATGTTGTATGACTCAGCTAATACAAATTTTAATTCATTACTTTTCTGAAAACGGGTTGTACACATCCGCTTGTCCATGGGTACAAACTTACGAACATGTCTATAAACCCATAAAGTACCAAGTTCTCAATGTAACAATCATTACTTTTACCGGAAAGTAATCTCTTATCTGAATCTGTCCATCAGTTGTCTCCCCATATTCCAAGCTTTAGTGAAGCGAGTACTCGCGTCTTATCAGTGATTAAGCACTGCGCTGAGACGATTTACGTGTTGATCTATATGATGATATTGCTGCGCCCCCGATAGCCTACATGAGTAAGTTGCTGCCACTCCTTGCAACGCAGGGAGAAAGGGGTAACAACCAGACATGTCTACTTATCTCTGAGAAGAGCATAATGAGGAAAATACATTATTTCTGCTACACATAGAAGAAAAAGAAAGAAAAAAAGTGCTACAAATGAAAGCACAAAATAAAAACAGTACCACAAATGTACTGATACTGCCGGGGTGAAACAAAAATCGATAGGGGCCGCCCCGTTCTGTCACAGATGATCAGGTAAACAGACATGACGAATTAATACAGGAAGAAGTGTAAACAAGTGACTTGGCACGTATTTGTGTGCTCCGAATATGAGAAATAAGTAGATAGTGGAAGAGAGAGAAAACATGAATAGGGGAATGACCAATAACGTCACAGATGACATTATATAAGCAATACTGAAGATACGCTAAAACTTGTCTTTGTCTGTTGTTGGTGTTGTTGTTGACAAACTGATTTGACAAGGCACATATTACGATTGTTTGTTTTTTTCTTATGTGTTTATAATGTTTATTTGTATATTACTTTTGTAAAGTGTTATTTGCTGCTTTACTGTCTTCTTTTGAATTTCCTATTAGATACATTATGTCTTCGTAAAATGGTTAATTTAAAAAAAAAAAAAATTAATAGAGCCATTTTTTGCGATTCATTTTTTAGTAGTATTTTAGTTATTCTGTGTGATTATGTGTGCACTTCTATGGATTATCTGATTTACGTTCTTCTTTGTAGTTTATTGATTAATTGCGTGTGTGTGTTTTTTTTTTCTTCGTTGTTTTTTTGTGTCGGACGTCAAGAATACACAGTGGGAGTTCCTTCATGAGTGCTCTATGTTTAGTTTTTAGGATTCCTCCCATTGAAGTGCATCTCCAATCAAAGCTGACTATAGAGATAATGGAGTCATGAACCGTGTTTTGCCTGGTGTTGCTTATGACGTCAACTTTTCTGACCTACTTGTTGTTAGAGCCTATTTTCAAATAATATGAGGCGACACCGTAAGGGGTATCTCCACTTGGTACAATCGACAGTTCCGTCCTCCCAGAATGCTGGACTTACTTCTTCTTTTCTCTATGCACATATCTTCAAACTTCAGCTGCTGGATATGGCTGATTGTTTCTTTTTTTGTTCTTGGCCATTTCGTAAGGTTGGGCACAACAGTAAGTGTTATCCAGTTGACTGGGAGCCGCGCTAGCGTAGTGGTTACAACACCGCTCTGGCGACCGGGTGATACAGGATCAAACCCGGGCGACGGCATTTGAGGATTTTTCGTCGACCGGCATTTGGACTGGATTAACTCGAGACCTGGCGAGGACATTTGAAAAAGTGTCGTCGACCAGGGACTGGCTGCTCCTGAGCCGACCCAGCTGCAATGGGTACCTCCGAAATCGGCGAGTATTTGCCTGAATGGCGAGGGACACCTGTCTCTGTACAAGAAATAAAGGGATACTCACGTAAAATCAATGTCAGGTTACACATAAAATAATAACCTGCAAGCCAGAAAATTTCGCCTCGACCTCAAGCGAGAACGAAAAAAACAAAAAAACAAACAAAAAAAAAAAAAAAAAAAAATCCAGTTGACTGTTGCCTAAACTAAAGTTACAACCTACAGTGTACAACATGTAAACCCAATGACTAGAATCCGGCTTTGCTGGGATCGTGTCTACACACAAAACCGGTACAGTTGACATTCATTGTCATTGATTTTCCCCTTGTGTGAGAACACATATTGGATCACTAGGTACACATTTTGTCACTGGGTCATTCTAAGATGCAGTTGGGAGAATGTGGTCTTGAAGGGGCGTAATTTTATTTGGGCGGGGATAATGCACCTCATGCGAGGAAAAAAATATATCATGGCATTTAAAAATTAAAAAAAAAAAAAAAAAAAAAAAATAAAATTTTCGTTACAAAAAAAAGAATCATGTGTCTAGACACAGGGACCGGTACAGTGACATTCATGTGTCATTAGGTCTCTTGTGTGAGAACACAGAAGATCACTACGGTGACACATGTTGTCATTGGGTCTTCTTGTGTTGGGACATGTGGTCTTGACCAGGGCCGGGTTTGGGCGGGGATAATGCGACCTCATGCGAGGAAAAAATATGCGACCTCAAGCGAGGAAAAAAAAAAAAAAAAATGTGGTGTACGTGTATAACAAGACCCCTAGTGAGCCCGACAATGACCTTAAAGCTCTACCATTCTCCCCCACCAAACATTATTATATGACGAGGTAGGAGGAGTTTTTATTACATTGAGACTTGTATGGAAATTAAAAGACAGTGAGTCGAACTCAAAAATAATCTTCAACTCACATATTAATAAGTCGCAGTGTATGGCTCTGAAACATAGAGAACAACGAAAACGTAAAAGAAGTAGTGGTTGAACCTGTTTTAAACGTACATTGAAATCTCTTTGAAAAACTGACGACTGATAATTCGCCAAATTCGCTTCTACTGCGTCGCGTTACAGACTACATAAATCCTAACGCTCAATCCCTAACCGTTATCCTGGACATGTTTTTTTTTTTTTAAATGTTGTTGAACAAAATGTCAGTTCTATCAACACTCTTCAACTCTCCAACGAGCATAGCCCGTCAGCAAACAAAATGTCAGTTCTATCAACACTCTTCAACTCTCCAACGAGCATAGCCCGTCAACAAACAAAATGTCAGTTCTATCAACACTCTTCAACTCTCCAACGAGCATAGCCCGTCAACAAACAAAATGTCAGTTCTATCCACTCTTCAACACTCTTGAACTCAACAAACAAAATGTCAGTTCTATCAACACTCTTCAACTCTCCAACGAGCCATAGAACGTCAACAAACAAAATGTCAGTTCTATTAACACTCTTCAACTCTCCAACGAGAATAGCCCGTCAACAAACAAAATGTCAGTTCTATCAACACTCTTCAACTCTCCAACGAGCATAGCCCGTCAACAAACAAAATGTCAGTTCTATCAACACTCTTCAACTCTCCAACGAGCCATAACCCGTCAACAAACAAAATGTCAGTTCTATCAACACTCTTCAACTCTCCAACGAGCCATAGCCCGTCAACAAACAAAATGTCAGTTCTATCAACACTCTTCAACTCTCCAACGAGCATAGCCCGTCAACAAACAAAATGTCAGTTCTATCAACACTCTTCAACTCATAACCCCAACAAACAAAATGAGTTCTATCAACACTCCGTCAACTCTCCAACGAGCATAGCCCGTCAACAAACAAATACCAAGTCCTCCTGTCACGTGACATCCGATCAAGGTTTTCCACATCAACTTTATCTTTGTTGATCTGTCACCAGTTCTCTTCTCCATTTGTTCTTAGGTCTACATCTACTTCTCTGGCCTTGGGGATTCAAGAACAAGGACTGTACGGTTATAATGTCAACGTGTTTAGCCAGTGGGTGGCCAGTCTCTCGCCAACGTCTTCTTCCCATCCCTTGTTACACTGTCTCTTGATTGGTTCTTGTCATCAGTTCCACATTGGTGACCTTGTCTTACCATTTCAATCCTACTACTCTACCCAAGTATCCTATTATGTTAATTCATCACAACTAATTTGGTTCATGTAACTAATTTGAACATCAATCTAAACAAGACAGAGGTCATGACACTCAATGTGAGCAACCCCGAGCCCATAACAGTAAGGAATCAACAACTGGAACAGACAGACACCTTCCCCTACCTAGGATGCATAGTAACACCAGATGGCGGAGTAAGCAAAGACATCAAAAACAGAATGAACAAAGCAAGAACAGCCTTTTTTAGCCTAAACAACATCTGGAAGTCCTCTTAGTACAGCACAAGCACAAAATTAAGATTATATCAGAGCTGTGTGTTTTCTGTGCTTCTCTATGGTGCGGAATGCTGAAGAGTTACAGAGAAGTAAATGTCGAAATTGTCCTCTTTTCACACGACTTGCCTAAGAAACATTATCCGAATCTGTTGGCCGAATACCATCATCAACCAAGATCTGCTTACTCGGAGCAAGCAAGAGGACATGTGTAACCGTGGGTGGTGAGTTGAAAGACTGGTCCAAAGGCACCAAATAGCCATATGTAACCGTGCTATGCCTCTTTATAAATCTTCCAGAACTGGTTACGGTGCAAATAGTAATATGTCACAGTGGTGGTGATCTTCCTTATATATTAGCTAACTACTATTAGGTGACTGTGGCAGGCCTAGTTAATACCACCTCAACTTGTCAGTCTACTTCTTCCTTCTTTTATCTTCCAAGTGAAACTATCTCTCTTACTGGCTTCCTTTTCCGCCAGAGGTTTAAATTCTTGGATGAAGTATATTTTCTTTAACCCAGTCCACGTTCTTCCCTCCTAGTTGGTGACTAGCGACTAACTCGTATTAGTGGTTTTGACTGTAGTTCTGATTATATAATTAAAGGCTATTATTCCTGCTCTTCCACGCTTTTGTAATAATCCAACTCAACTTGCGTGGGTAAGTTTCAATATCAACTAAATGTTTATTTACAATGCTCATGATTCAACATATTCAATCTAGCAGGGTTCCACAACTCCAACTTCTTTTCCATATATCGAGGTCATCTCTTTTTAATTTCCTAGACCTGTCAAACCTAACTCTGAAAATGATATCGATAGCTAAATATAGTTCACACATGTATAAATAATATCAATTTTCATCAAAGTACTACTGCTGTGGTCTTCTTTTATCTAATCATGCCAGTGATGACATCTCATTTATTTACACAATGGGTTGTCTGGCAATCAGCAAATAATTGAGAGCGCATTTTTTGTAAGCCAATATAGTATATACCGTGGGAGTCGTCAACCCCTAAAAATGGTTGCCTGAAATTCTATAGAATGTTCAAGAAAATAAAATTGTCATCTTACCGTTTAAACAGAAGTCCAGCACCTATCACATCTCTTACTAGGCACCCCTATTCTATTCCTATCTGTTCAGCACAAATTATTAATCACAATCTAAACTATTCTCCAGAATTCCTACGCTTCAATTCTAAGTCTAGCTACATCTGTAGAGCCTCCTGCAAACCGCAGATTTTCACTTATCTTGAGAGCCCAGCAAGGCACGTCTTGCCCTGTTTAGTTTTCTGGTGAGACTGACCTCTCTCTGTCCTTCTATTCATTCCCGTGGTCCAGTCAATCGACATCCAGTTAATACGATTGGTCCATTCTTTAGTTCACTCACCGATCACAAAATTCACGGTTAATTCTTTCATAAATAACTCAGGGAACTCCGTTTACTTTCGCTCACAATTTTCTCGTGCGTTTATCCTGCTCTCCGTTCACTTAACTCTAAAGGGCGCTAATATTTATAGTTATCTCCCTTAGTGGTTTATTCTTAACTGCTATTTCCCTTTACTTCAAGCTTATTACAAACGATTGTTATGCAAATTTTGTAAACCATAACTGTGTACTCACAGAAAATATTTACATCTAAAATAGTTCTCTCCCTTACCATCCAAGCACAAGTATGCTGGCTTTTATCTCCCATCTAGAGAACAAATAGTCTATTTAATAAATTATTTATATTTCCCAAACCATTTTCTCACACTCTTTTGTCCCATCAAAACTAAATCACTGTTCATCCAAACCCCACGGTGACACATGCACACCATCATAGCTGGCAGACGCTGGAGTTGGGTTGGCCATGACCTCAGGAGAGACCCCGATGACGTCACAAGAACAGCTATGCTGTGTACCCCGTGATGGCCACTGACTGCTTTGACGGTCGGCGACTAAGGATTAAAGAAGAAGATCACAACTAATTAGGTGTTATTTAATAGACAAATATTCCTATCAAGGTTTTATGAGCAGCATGATGAATGAACAAGGGCGACCTTGCAGACTGCAACAACTGGAGAGGAATTACTCTCCTCTCAGTTCCCAGCAAAATACTAGGCAGGATAATCATCCAGAGAATTTCAAAAGCAGTTGACCATAAACTGAGCAAAGAACAAGCGGGCTTTATAAAGAACAGAAAATGTGCAGATCAGATATTTACCCTCAGGAACATTATAGAGCAGTGCTCAGAATGGCAGAGACAGCTGTACATTAACTTTGTTGATTTTGAAAAGGCTTTTGACAGCATACACAGGGACAGCCTATGGAAAATTCTAAGGGCTTATGAAATTCCCAGCCGCATTGTTTCTATCATAAAAAAGCATATATTCTAACTGTACGTGCAGTGTCGGATTGAGTAATGTAACTTTCGAAGTGAAAACACTAGTACGACAGGGATGCCCCATATCAACAACATTATTTTAAACAGCCATAGATTGGGTGATGCGCCAGACAACAGAGGGCAGTCCAAGAGGAATTAGATGGACAACACTTTCTGCCCTGGAAGACCTGGAATATGCAGATGACATTGCACTACTCTCGCATTCACATCAACACATTCAAGACAAAACCGATAGACTGAATAAGTATGGCCAGCAGGTTGGCCTGAACATCAGTCTGAAGAAGACAGAGGTCATGATACTAAATGTGGGCAATCCTGAGCCAATAACAGTAAGAAACCAGAAATTAGAACAGACAGACACATTTACTTACCTAGGATGCATAGTAACAACTGACGGCGGAACAAGCAAAGACATTAACAACAGAATGAATAAAGCGAGAACAGCCTTTGCTATTCTCAACATTATTTGGAAGTCTTCCCAGTACAGCAAAAACACCAAATTAAGACTGTATGAGAGCTGTGTACTTTCTGTGCTTCTCTATGGTGCGGAATGTTGGAGAGTAACAGAGAAGGAAATGTCGAAACTGTCCTCCTTCCATACAATCTGCCTAAGGAAAATTCTCCGAATCTTTTGGCCAAACACCATCAGCAACCAAGAACTACTTATTCGGAATAACCAGGAGAACATGCACACCATCATAGCTGGCAGACGCTGGAGTTGAGTTGGACACGTCCTCAGACGGGACCCTGATACCATCACAAGAACAGCTATGCTATGGATCCCCGAGGAAA
This sequence comes from Oreohelix idahoensis, assembly GCA_024509875.1. Classification (NCBI taxonomy): domain Eukaryota; kingdom Metazoa; phylum Mollusca; class Gastropoda; order Stylommatophora; family Oreohelicidae; genus Oreohelix; species Oreohelix idahoensis. Next base: position 17,251 of record JAMPIV010010752.1, read on the forward strand.
AGCGAAAGAGAGGCCGACCAAAAACATCTTTGCGGAGAACTGTGGAAGCCGAGATGCAAAGAATGAACCAGAGTTGGGGCACTGTACGAAGGATGGCCGCCGCCCGAGCAAGGTGGAATCAATTTGTTGCTACCCTACCCTACAGAACGCCACTAAGCGTTATGGCCGCTGACTGCTTTGACGGTTGGCGGTTATGGATCGAAGAAGAAAGAAGATGATGTTGAATGTACCAACATTGAGCTTCAGTAAGTAAGATGCACGCATGATTCCTCTTATTCCTTGGACGTATTCATGTTGTGTTTTTTTCTAAAGGATCAGGTAACCGGCCCAATGTTCGACTTTCTTCAGTCGCCTTCTGCAGGATACATTGTTACTATTCTGTCGGGCCCCCGTATCACACTAGAGTGTATGGAGTACTGTGACGTACTTATTAGTATGAGAAGTGAAGGTCCTGAAGAGATGTCATGCGATGGTACGATCCTTCGTAACGACCCTTCGGATAACATCAGTACTTCCGACAGTACCCCAGAATATTGTTTTAATTTTATCGTCAACGAGAACTCTTCCACCTGGACTCATTAGCTATGCACAACAGAAACGTGGAACTCCACCTGGGCTCATTAATACGTGTCAGAGCTGAGTGGACTAGCCACTTCGTTTGGTAATTTGTATGGAGACATTTATCTTCTGTGCATTCAGCAGAGCGCATTGTCTAAAGGAGAGGTTAAACCACACCTATGGCTATCTCTAGAGAAATCAAGAGCAGTTAATTCCTTACCTTGGTCAGTGCGCCGGCTCAGTGGGGCGTTGCCTAAATCAAACGAATTAAGAGGGACACGATCAAAGGCAGTAGTGGCTCCCCCAAGACAGACGAAGCAGCGTATCAGCGGCATTTCACATCTCTGTGCCAACCAGAGAACCGCTCGAAAGACGGAGCGAACGGCAAAAACCAAGTGGCCAGAGAATTGAGTAATCGGACGAGAAACGGGCGGCTAGAATCTCGATTTTACCCTGAGTTGAAGAAAGGTGTTAGATTCTTACATGTCCCACTAATCTTACATTCCATTTTATATATATATACAGACCATGTAGAATGCCATTTTATCACTCGTTTGCCAAATATTTACAGAAGCACTACCTATAGTAAAACCTTGTTAGATTTCCCTTGGATTGTGAGCTATATTTTGCAGTGAATTCTATTCTGTGCTAAACGGTATAATATATTTGTTCTAAAGTGATCAGTGGTCTAGTTCATTCATTTTTATTTCACTGGATTTTGTGTTGATTTAAATTTATTAAATTAAACCTATCTCAAAAATTCCAGCTGTAAATTTAATGATACATCTATTATATTATTTCCAAAGATAACATTTGCTTAAATGCTTTAATTAACTTTTAAAGTAGCGAAGGAATTTATAACTAATGAGATAAGTTAAGTTCTATATATAGATGTGTGTTTTAACCATTAAACTCGCGAAGTGTTTTCTTAAAATATATAATTAAATACGCGAGTGTATATAATAGTCTTAACGGTAAATCTATCGCGCTTTAGAATGTTATTTGATTTTCAGTATGAATTACATGTTTTCTATCTTTTATATAGGGTGATCAGAACCTTTGATCCCAGCAAAAACATTGTATAGAGTCCTACCGACTCGGATTTTAAAACCTCCAGAATTTGATGAGACAGTTAACTTTTAGTCTTGTGGCGATTCTCTATTGGGATTCCGCTATCTAAATTTTTGCCAGAAATAAAGCAACCCCAAGTACTAATTAACAACATCATCAATTAAATTAAATTTAACTGGAGAAGAACAGTGCCAGAGCTATTTGTATTATTTTACTGCTCTACTGCAAAAGAAAATATAAATCTTCCGAACACTGAACTGTGCATATTTTTCTTCACTGGATTTTAAACCCTCGAAGTAAAACCATACATCACTGGTCAGTTGTTGTCCTCATGCATTAAGAAGATTACCAGCAGCGGCGAAATCAATGAGACCACACCCCATTTTCACCACCTAGATCTGAAACTGTGACATCCCAATAGAACTTTCCTGTAAACATAACAAACCCAAAGAACACTTAGGTTCACCGTCTAGCGATTACGGGACTGTACTACAACATAAACCTGATAATCTGGGGCTGGACACTGAAGAAAGACACTACCTGTGTCAAGTGTTTCATTGATGTTTGTGTATAATTCTATGGAGTGCCAGATTCTACGATTCGGTAAGTGTGTGTGAGTACATGAGTGTTGGCCATCACGAGCGTGCATGAATGATATGAGATTTATTTTGCAACCATTTGTTTAATTTGCCTATCTGGTAAATACTTTACCGTATTCTCTGTATTGTTTCTGTAAGTGGGACTTTATAACTCTGTTTATTACCCCCCCACCCCCCTTTTCATTTTCTTAGTAAAGGGAAAAACAGTTGAGAATAATAGGACTTTTTCTACCACCCATACTTAGTAGTGTAACACCTCTTTTTCAGAGTAACTGAATATACTGTTGGGTTACATTACCTATTTTTCTGATAACTACCTATCTTTGGACTGGGTTTATCTGTGTCTATTTCAAGAGGGAAGGGCATATTGAATACCATTCTTCATACCCCCCCCCCCACACCTTGTTATTTGTATTTATGTACCTATGATTTTCGCCTGTATAATTGATATATGTTGTGACTGATTTTAATGATAAATAAAGACGTTAACATTTTTTAATAACTGTGTTGGAATACCCAAGCCCAAATTACCCCTATTTGTTTAACATAGCTTGTATTCACATACGTCCGTGTGTTTGAAGCACCACATTGGTGTGAGCGCATGTGTGTTTGGAAACTGGCAAATAATTGTTTGTCCAGGAGAGTTTTTTTAAGGAGTAGAATTGAGAAAAAGGATTGTCGTAAAAGAGTCTGTCCTTACTCTCCCCAGCACTCTGTGAATCAACTATTTACTCTAAACCCTTTACTATCACAGAGCCTTCACCATCGTTCTTCCCTCTGAACGGGACCACTATTCTCTAAGACTTTTCTCAAAATAAATTTACGACAGGTACCATGTTTTCATAAACTGGAGCGTAATATGTATTATATTTTTATAACTTAGAGCGAATGAGGTGCAATGATTCTATAATCCGGAGTGTATTGAGTACTATATTTCCAAACACTTTAGAGTATGGGGTAGAATGTTTCTATAATTTGGAGGGTATTGGGTACAATATTTCTATACTCAAATAGTATTGTGTATTATGGGGTTGTTGTTATTTAACTAGGGCTGCTGAGTCTCTCGCTCTTTAGCAGCCAATACCAAGTTGAAGACTCCTTGCTATTATCTACACTGTAGATCCTGGGGCTTGTCTGCCATGCTGAAACGTGTTGAGTTTATGTCATGGGCTCCAGTTTCTCCAGGTTGGTTTGCATTTAATGGATCGTCACATCTTGACCCAAGCTAGGAATATGAACTACGTGGCATACTGTCATTCCCCGCCAGTCTGCTCCTCTCATGTAGGACACGTTCCACTGATTGCTTGTCCTCCCCATAATAAACGTATATCTGCCTGCTCGTTTTTCACTGTGTCAGCAATGGCAGGTTCTCAGTCTAAAAGTTGTCCACTTGCTCTCTTCTTGACAAGGAGTAGTATGGTTCTACTGTATCAGACTCTGAAGATCATTGTGACCTTTTCTTTAGACTTATTATTGATGTCTGGTTTTGTTCTTCATCATATGTTGCTCTGACCTCAGTTTTGATTTTGTTTTCATCTTCTTTGGCATTATTAAGTTTAATGCAGGAGTGTTTTATTTTCTCCGTCATGCCAGAAACGCCGAGAGAAGCTTAACTAGCGCCAAATATAATGAGCACATATATAATTGAAAACCACCGTATTAGTGGAAGACCGACAAGCGGATCTCCGAAATGTACTGTATTTGTCTTATATCTAAAAGATGAAACAAAAATAATTGTTAACATTTTAAATAAAATTAAAGTATACACTAGACTTTATTTCTGTGTAGATTATGTTTATTTGCTTCTTCACTCTTAATAGCTAATACATACCAACTTAATACGCTTTATTTTTGACCGGCACAAAGGATAGTCCTCAGCTGTATTAACCCTGAGATTCCATGTCGGGTCGTCTACATATGAGATCTGTCATTTTTTTCCATTTTTGTAACCCAGCATGTCACATTCGTTACAAAAACCTATACCCCCCTCCCCCGCTTATATGCATGGTGGCATATCTGGAGTCATTCTTATATGACCACCAGCTATGCACAATGCTACAGTATACAGATGTGAATGTGAACTTCTGTCTATGTGGCTAATTACACCCTCATTGATTCTTGAAATCATCCCATCCACACACTTCTATGGATTCTCCTTGTGGAGAAGCATTTTGAGAACCCACCATTGCACACTAAGCTTGGAGGAGTTACTTGTGCCCCAGACGTAAGTCTGGCTTTCACCTGGTTGCCTGCATGCAGGAGGATCTTACTGTGGACCCATGATAGGCAGGCGGAGCTGAGAAGTGGCTGTTGTGTAGGACATGACAATACCTTGAGAGAGTCCAGAACCAGAGTTCAATATATAACTCTGCATATTTGGAGAGCCCCCTTTTTGACGAGGAATGCACAGTATGTCACGTGCTTCTTCCTCCTAGCTTGGTACAAGATGTGGCGATCTTTTAAATGCAAGCCAAGCTGGAGAAACTGGAGCTCATGACTTCAGCTCAACACGTTTCAGAATGGTAGAAAAGCCACAATAAAGCCTAGATCTACAGTGTAGATAATACCAAGGTGTCATCAACTTGATATCGGCTGCTAAAGAGCGGAAAGCTCTGCCGTCCTAGTTAAACAACAATAACATCCCCGTTTATGTGACGTCACAAATTCTCCTTCACCCCCCCCGCCCCATATTTTTGTTTAAACAGAAAAGAAACAGCGTAATCGAATATCAATTATTTCACTAGTCGATACCATCATCACCTTTCAACTCACTAAGGAGCATATGCTTTATGGGGGAGGGGGGAGTCAACATTTTGTGACGATAGGGGTGGGGGTTGGAAAATGTGACGTCATACTCTCTTCTTTCATACATGATGTTCCTTCCTTTATCCGCAATAGTTAACTGTTATCCGCAATAGTTAACTTTCATCCACAATAGTTAACTTTCATCCACAATAGTTAACTGTTATCCGCAATAGTTAACTGTCATCCACACTAGTTAAATTTTATTCGCAATAGTTAACTGCTCCTTCGTAGATGACTTATACTATTAGTATGATCTCAGCTGAAATATCAGTTACTTGTTATAAACTTTAACTCGTATGGTGAGATGGAAGTTATATAGAAACAAAAATACAGCCCCCATAACTGGAGAAGCGAGCTGGTGAAGTAGTGGTAGGGATGGTACAGGACAAGCCAGGTGGTTAACTGCACATTCTAGCTGGTAACTATAAAAGAGAGCTATGATGTAAGTCACCGTCTCGATAGACCCATCTTATGCCCCAAGGGTGTCTCTATTAATAGTTGGTGTCAAACACATTTCGTTTATTATCCAAACCGATTAAAAATATTAAATAATTTGGAATTCCACACACGAACGACAATTTAGAACTGTAACTGAAATTTTTACAAAATTAATCAACTGCAATGTATAAAAATATATCAGTACACCTTAATAATTAAAGTAGAAATTTAGTAAACATTGCAGATAAGTATTTACAAAAATTACAAACTGGAATTTGTATAATTTGTCAATGTCTTTTTAATCAGATCGGCCATTTGTTGATTTCTGGATTTTGCTGCTTTAATGAACGTGTACTTACCTCCTTCAGTTCTTGTCGCCATAGACACTTCTGTCATTGATCACGTGTAAGATACTTAATTGACCTTGACCTGTAGACACAATACTACTTCCAGGCAATACAAAGGTGGTCATTTACTCACACACTACAATCTGTTGGTGCCACGGTAGTGCAGTGGTCTTTCACTCACACACTACAATCTGTTGGTGCCACGGTAGTGCAGTGGTCATTTACTCACACACTACAATCTGTTGGTGCCACGGTAGTGCAGTGGTCTTTCACTCACACACTACAATCTGTTGGTGCCGTGGTAGTGCAGTGGTCATTTACTCACACACTACAATCTGTTGGTGCCACGGTAGTGCAGTGGTCATTTACTCACACACTACAATCTGTTGGTGCCACGGTAGTGCAGTGGTCTTTCACTCACACACTACAATCTGTTGGTGCCGCGGTAGTGCAGTGGTCATTTACTCACAGTACAATCTGTTGGTGCCGCGGTAGTGCAGTGGTCTTTCACTCACACACTACAATCTGTTGGTGCCACGGTAGTGCAGTGGTCTTTCACTCACACACTACAATCTGTTGGTGCCGCGGTAGTGCAGTGGTCATTTACTCACACACTACAATCTGTTGGTGCCGCGGTAGTGCAGTGGTTAGTGCACTGGCTTCCTAGCTCGGTGGTCCATGGTTCGATCCGCAGTTGAAGTAGGCTTTATTAGTCTGCAAATGGCTTCGGGGGTCGACGCAGCCTCATGAATTGAGTACCAGAACAACTCTGGGAAGGTTAAGGCCGCCGGCGTGATGCTGAACATATCGCCCTTGGTGTGATCGATGGTCAAGAAAATATGGTCCTAACACCATATTCCCAATATGCCTCAATAGGCGTGTAACGGGATCTCTTTTCCTACTTTAAATTTAAAATAATTGATTCATACTTGTTTTAAATATAAAGTACTTGAGGCACAACAGGCCAATCACCTGTTTGCTTTAAACTTTTGATTATGAGAACTACAAGAGAGAAAACCGGACTGATTCTAAAGGCGACGAACTGGAGCGGACTACGGTCTACGACTTATGGAACTTGGAACACAAGAAGTATAAATGGGAAAGAAGAGGAGCTGGTGGAAGAAATGAGGAAAGTAAAACAAAAAATCTTGGCTATAACGGAAACAAAGAAAAAAGGGCAAGGAGTCATGGATCTCGATGGCAACACGCAGCTCTACAGTGGTGTACCCACATCTGAAAGAGCTAAAGGGGGCGTGGGTTGCATTGTGGCCAAAAATCAAAAAGATAGTATCAAGGGATGGAACTTTGTCTCGGAGCGCATTATGGTCGTAAAACTAATAGAAGGAGAAACCATAGTCAACATGGTCATAGTGCATGGGCCAAATGAGGATGAGAGAGCAGAGGTCCAGGAGGAATTCTTCGAGCTGCTTCAAAGGACAGTGGATGACTGCCTATATGAAGTTATCATGCTCGGAGATTTTAATGCAAGAGTTGGAAATGACCATGCTAGATGGGGGTGAGGGGTGGGGGGAGTTATCGGAAGATATGGAGAAGATACTCTCAATGACAATGGAAAGCGACTCCTTAGATTCTGCAGTGAGCAGAATCTGATCATTACAAACATAAAGTTCCCCCATAAGCGCATACATGCATACACTAGATGTGAACCAACCAAGAATGAGAAGTCAGTGATCGACTATGCCATTGTTAGGAGAAGCTCATTCAAATATGTCCGGGATGCAAGAGTCTAGAGGGGGCCAGAGATTGGAAGTGATCACTTCCTGCTAACAATCGAAAGAACAACTGAAAGAGTTGCTCAGCCTAGGAACTGCCCAACATCACGCAAGAAACCAAGTAAACGAGCGGGATAAATGAGCATTGGGACCTACAAGCTGAGAGAGCCAGAAATTAAGACCAGATACCAGGGACTAATTGCTGCAGCGGAGAGCAACACAGAAGAACGACCTGATGTCTTGGAAACCCTCTGGAATAAATTCAAGGATACCATAAAGACAGCTGCTGCAGAAGCATGCGGTGAAGTCCGACTTGGGAACAAGAGAAAGAGAACACCTTGGTGGACAGAGGAAGTCAAAGAGAAAATAAGAGAGAAGAAAATGGAATGGAAACAATACTTAGGAGATAAAATCACTACAGGACAAATGGAAAAATATAGAGAATATGTGACACTCAGAACAGAAGCAAAGAACAAAGTGCTAGCAGCAAAACAGAAGTCCTGGGAAGAATTTGGAGAAAAGCTAGAAAAAGATGCACAAGAAAACGAGAAATTGTTCTATAAGACCCTAAAGAACATGAGGAAGGAAAAACAATGCCCTCTTAGATTTATAAAGGACAAGCAAAGAAAATTGCTTACTGCCCCGAAGGAAGTAATGGAAAGTTGAAAAGAATATTTCTCAGAATTCCTGAATGGTGAGCATGGTGAGGCATCAGAAATGATAACCACTACCACAGAAGAGAAAACCAATGATGGTGAAGATGACATAAAGATGGAAGAACTGAAGGCAGCACTGGAGAAAATCAAGATGGGCAAAGCAGCAGGGCATGATGGTATAACACCAGAAATGATTAAGTACGTGGGAGCATCAGGCGACCTATTACTCTTAAGGGTTCTACAGGCAACGTGGTACAACAAGACTGTCGTAAATTTATTTTGAGAGAAAGAGTCTTAGAAATAGTGGTCCGGTTTAGAGTGGAAAATGATGATGGAAAGCTCAGTGATAGAAAATGTAGAGATTAAATAGTTGCTTCACAGCGTGCTGGAGGAGAGTAAAGACAGACTTATTTACGACAAATCGTTTCTCTCAATCTTCTCTTCCACTCTCCCGGTCAAACAATTATTTGCCAGTTTTCCAGACACACCTCTGCGCGCACACCGATTTGGTGTTTTCAAACACACAGCCGACGTAGATACAAACTATATTAAACGAATAGGGGAAAAGTTGGGCTTTGGGTATCTCCAACACAGTACTAAATGAGTTTATGTGATTTTATTCACCTTAAACATCAAGCACTAACAAATATCAGGTATTACATAAATTATCATAAGTACACAAATGCAAATAACAAGTTTGGTAGGGGTGAAGAAGATTGGTATCGACTAAGCCCTTCCCGCTTATTAGACAAAGATAAACCCAGTCCAGAGATAGATAATATCAGAAACATGGGTACGTTAACCTAACAGTGAAGTTAATTGCTCTGAAAGAGGTGTTACAAAGTTAGGTATAGGTGATAGAAAAAAACCTGTTCTTCCCAGCTGTTCTTCCCTTTACTAAGCAAATGGAAAGGAGGGGGGTTTAAAACAGAGTTAACCAATTATCACCTCCCCCTTAAAGAAACAGTGCAGGGAGTACAGAAAAATTATATTACCAGGCACGAAAGTTAACAAAAGGGTTACAAGAGAAAAGAAGATTAAATTTCCTGTCATTCATGCACACGCGTGAGGATCCACACTCATATATTCACACACACACTTACCGAATGCAGCCTCAGACGTTCCATAAAATTATATAAAAACAGCAAGTATTCCTTTGACATGTGAAACTGTCTAGCACTTCGATGTCCCGCCCCAGATGTTTGCGAGGTTTTGCTGGTAACAAATATTCTCACTTATCGCAAGACTTGAAGACTAAGAGTTCTTGTGTTTTTATTATATAAAAAAGGAGTCTATGGGATGGCACTGACACAGTTCGGCACAGGGGTGAAAATGAAGTGGTCTCTTTTAATCTTCCGCTATGGTAAAATTCCTTCAATGCGTGATGATAGTAACTGACCGGAAAGTTTTATTAAATCCAATTGAGGAAAAACTAGGCTCAGTCACAGTCAGGAAAATATGTACTCTCTCACAGTAAACAGTAAATGTATTATCGCTACTGGCGATGATTACCTTCCAGTTTGTCTTACTGATTTTTAATGGTAATTTGGCGATTGTTCTTTTAAATGTTCTTGGGTGGGCTTTCTTTCATTTAATTATGACAGCTAGGTCGCAAAGGACCGCCACAAAGATTATATTTAAAAGAAATGTTTCTTCAATATGACTGGAAGTTTATAGGATGATTTCTTTATTTCTTTCTTTATTTAGCTGGGACCGCAGGTTACGATCACTCTGTATGAAAGAAAAAAGACATGTAACATACAGAAAAATCAAGCGCGATAAACTTCCCGTTAAGCCTATAAAACACTCGAGTATTTAATTATGTATTTAATAAACACTGCACGAATTCTAGTGGTTAAAACACACATCTATGAAACTAGGACTTAACTGAATTTATTAATTATAAATTCCTTCGCGACTTTAAAAGTTAATTTAAGCATCTATTATCTTTTGAAATAATATAATAGATAGATCATTATATTTACAACTGGAACTATTGAGATGGTTAAATTTAATAGATTTATATTAACACAAAATCCATTCAAATAGAATGACTGGACTAGACCACTGATCACTTTACACAATATATATTACCGCTTTACACAGAATAGAAATCACTGCAATATATATATATATATATATATATATATATATATATATATATATATATATATATATATATATATATATATATATATATATATCCAGGGGAAAATCTATAACAAGATTTCAATAAAGCTAGTGCTTCTGTAAAGGTCTGGCCAGCGAGTGATAAAATGTCTATTCTTCATGGTCTATTTATCTAAAATGGAATGTAAGTTGAGTGGGACATGAGAAACTTGACAGATTTTTTTCATCCCAGGAACTTTGGGGGATCTGACCGCCAAATCAAGGAGAGAAGCCGCCCCCTGGTTTCCGTATCTCCGCTCGCTGCTGCCCGTTTCGGCTTTCCCCGTTCGCTTTCCCTGCGATCGGTTCTGCGGTTGACACCGAGGCGCGAAAATAGCGGCAAGAAACTGCGTCTCGTATCAGGGACCACTACTGTCTTTGATAGCGCCGATAGTCTCCCCTGAAATCCCTCAGTCTGTCTCTTTGATCGTGGTCGCATTATCTGTTTGATTCTGGCAACGCCCCCCCCCCCTGGCCAAGTAGTTAAAATACCTGCCTATGATTGTTCAAGAGATGTTAGTGGGCGTGATTTAATCTCTCCTTAAATCAATGCGATGAGCAGAATGAACGATAGGTAAACTGTCCGCATATCAATCAGCAAACGTGTTTGCCCTCTGTGTGGAACAGTTGCATAGCTAATGAATCCACCAGAAAAGAAGTCCCGTATGACAAGAATTACAACAATTTTCGGGGCCACTGATGCTATACGAAGGGGTCGTTACAAAGGGTCGTACTCTTTCATCCAACAAAATTCAGGGTCAATCCGGTCAGCTGAGTTCGTCCAGCACAATTGTCCCCTCTTTTGAGACGTGAAAACGTGTTTTCATGCTTGATTTATGACGACGAAGCTGCCCTGATTGGTAACTTTTGGATGATTGGTATCTTCACCTTCCTCCTCTTCCTCTGTAGTCCAGTTTCTACTCAGGAAATCAGCCCCGACGTTCTGTCTTCCAGGAATATATTCCACTTTGAAAGAATAAACGCTTAAAAGCAGGGCCCAACGCATGATCCTAGCGTTAAATTCTTTATTGGCACCAAGAAATGCTAACGGAGCGTGGTCTGTTTGCACCGTGAAAGATGTACCATAGAGGAACTCATGATGGCGTCTTTCTTCGTTCGGGGTCTTTTTGCTGCCACTATTTTCTCCACGTTCTTCTTAATAGGCCAACTGCATCCGTGAGAAATAGTGTGCCCCAGGAAGTCTAACTGTTCAAACCCAATGAGACATTTGCTAGGTCTGGCTGTGAGACCCGTTTCCTGTAGTTTCCTGAGGAACATAGCAACCGTAGCTATATGTTCTTCATAGGTTTCCGATGCAATTAAGATGTCATCCATGAAATTATGGATATGGGAACTTTGCAAAGGTTCTATAAGCTTCCTCATCATCCTGGTGAACACTCCTGGTGCGTTATGCAAACCGAACGGCATCACATTAAATGTGTAATGTCCTTCGCTAGTGCTGAAAGCTAACAAAGGTTTAATTTCCTCCTTGACTAGTATTTGATAATAACCTTTACTGAGGTCTATCTTGGAGAAGATCTTTGCTTTGTTGAGCTTGGTGAACAACTCAGAAACAGTTTGGAGAGGTTCGGGCTGGAATTCCGTTACAGCGTTTAGCAACCTGTAATCAATGCACAGCCGAACTTCCTTATTGGGCTTCTGCAACAGCACTACACTCGAGCTGTAAGGAGATGTAGACTCACTGATAATTCCTGCCTGACGCAGCTTGTCTATTTCTCCGCGAAGTGCATCAGCTTTAGCGTACGGGATGGGGTAAACTCTGGTTTGAACAGGGGTCTCGTTTGTTAATTTCATATCAAATTCAATGAGATTTGTTCGACCAGGTACATCCGTTAAGACTACACTGTACAGTTTTAGTAGAGCCCTGGTTTCTGTTTGTTGTTCTGGTGAGAGATTGTCGCCGAACTTGACATCTTTAAAGGATTCTGTGGGTTGCAGTGGATACTCCATGCAACCATCATCATCTTCCTCGTCTTCCGTTGCTATGGCGACAGCCAGGAGATGCTCGGAGGATGGCACTGGTCTTTCCAAATATTTCTTAAGTAGATTTATGTGGAAGACCTTCTCCTTTCCTTTGATGGAGATCTTGTAGTTGGTACGTGAGATCTTTTTAAGGACGGTAAACGGTCCTTGCCATCCGATGCGAAGTTTATTGCTTCCGGTTGGAAGTAGCAATAGGACTTTCTCCCCTGGTTGTAGTTCTCTCTCTTTTGCAGCTTTGTTGTATCTTTTAGTAATTTTAGCGCGGGCTTTCTTAAGGTTGGTAGTAGCTAGATCCCATCCTAGCTTTAGCCTTTCCTTAAGATCAAATACATACTTGCTTGCAGAGACGACTGTCTCATCAGCCTTCTGGTCTGTCAGGGACCGAAGTAAGGCTTCTAGTGGCCCCTTAATAGGTCTGCCAAATAAAAGTGTAGCTGGCGCAAAACCCGTAGACGCTTGGGGTACATCTCGGTAGGCGAATAAGGCAGCCGATATATATTGGTCCCAGTCTTCCGGTTTCTCCTGACCCAGCTTACGTAACATCATGGTGAGGGTACCGTTAAAACGTTCCACGAGCCCATTTCCGGCCGGATGGTAGGGACTTGTGAGGATATGTTTGGCCCTCAAGATCTTAAAGATCTCCTCCATTAACAGGCTACGGAATTGGGATCCATTTTCCGTCAGAACTTGTTGAGGGAATCCCAACCGTGTAAAAATTTGCACAATGGCTTCTGCAACATGCTTGGAATTAGTGCATGGTAGCGGTACGGCTTCGGCCCACATAGTGCAAGTGTCGACTAAGGTCAGGATGAACCTGTTCCTTCTTTTGGTCTTTTCCAGGGGACCAATAATGTCGACAGCAACCCGTTCAAATGGAGTCCCTACTATTGGCATTTGCCCCATAGGTACTGGGGGTGTCAAGTGCTTGGGTGCTACCCGTTGGCACTGGGCGCAGGATTTCACATACCTGACAGTGTCAGAGTTCATTCCTGGCCACCAATAGTGGTTTTTTATTCGCTGAATAGTGGCGTTTTGTCCCATATGTCCGCTAAAGGGAAGAGAGTGCCCCATTTCTAAGATCTGGCTTCTGTACTGCGTCGGTACTAGGAGCTGGTTATTCCCCGTGTCCGGGTTGCCCATTCTTCGATACAATACGCCATCCTTAGAAAAGATGTCTCCGTTGTGTCTGGGGTCCTTAGCCATGGGCAGTTTTCTAAAGCAGGGCGCCAGAGTAGGGTCCTTTTGTTGCGCCTCCTTCAGTTCATTCGGCAACAAATTAGGCGCAGGCTCCCTCTCCTTCTTGGCTTGCCCTCTTGTGGTTACCGCTGCCACAATCGGCTCCTTAGGTCTCCCAATGAACACATATCTACATCCCAAGATAACTGGGTAGATAGGATCATCCATAATGGCCGCTTTAATAACACCACTGACAAAGTCAGATGCACCGGTTTGTTTGCCTTGATCAGACGTTCCTGGTGTAGGGTTCTTCCCTTTTCCTTGACCTTGGTGGCCGCGCTGCCACGTAGGCTTGTTGGGTTGATCAGAATTGTTGTTGGGGGGGTATCGGGTTTTGTAGAATTTCGATTTTTCCTGGGGAGGTTTCTGGGTATTGTTATCTCGTTGTTTATAATGTTGAGAGGAATTGGACGAATAGGATGACTGCTCTGGATTCTGTTTTCGAGATGGCTCATCTGTGGGTTTACGTTTTGTGCTGGGAAGTTCGGCCATTGCATTGCTAAAGCGTTCGGCTTTATTGAGTATGTCTTCAAGCCTGACTGCCCCCTGTTCAGCCAAAAATCTACGAGTTTCATTCGACAAAGTGGTTTTTATCTGCTCCACAAGAACAAGTTCGAGGAGTCCCTCATATGAAAGAGGTAGGTCAGATAATTCAATGCACTTTGTCAGATAACCCGTGAGACGTGAAGAGAACTGGGGAAATGTTTCCGTGCTCTCTTTTCGGCTGTTTCTGAACAACTGCAGAAACTTTCGGGCAGTCATCTCAAACTGCTGTAGTAAGGCCTTCTTCAACAGGTCATAATCATGTTGATTCGGTCCCAGCTTTGTGTACACGTCATAAGCATTGCCTTTCAGTGACATTGAGAGTTTAAGCGCCCAGCGAGTACTCTCTAATCCCTAAAGATTCGCCAGTCTCTCGAATTTTTCTAGGAAGCTGTCAATTTTTTCGTTAGGACTAGGAAAAGATTCTAAAGAAAAGGACATTGCAGTTAATTGGGCAGATTGAGTACTGGAGAGGTCCATTGATTGAGACTGGGGCGAAGACGGCTCTCCGTTAGTCGAAGTAGAGGCGCCCCGACTCTCTAGAGCCTTAAGCGCCAGTTGATGCTGTCTTTCCTTGTCTCTCTCTCTCTCCCTGCGAGTTTCCATCTCTGCTTCAATTTTCTTCTGTTCCAAAAGACGTTCTTCCGCTTCTTTCTTATCTGCCCTCTCCTGGGCTTCTCTCCTCTCTGTTCTTTCTTTCTCTTCCTTCCTCTCAGCTTCTGCTCTCTGTTGCTCCGCCTTCCTCTCAGCTTCGGCTCTCTGTTGCTCCGCCTTCCTCTCAGCTTCGGCTCTCTGTTGCTCCGCGTCATATATTTCCAATTCCTGGTTAATAAACGCGTTTGCATCTTCTGCATCTAATCCTGCCTCTTTCGCTTCCAGCCTCAAGATGGACCTCATCTTTATCCTCTCTGCCATTGTTAAAGAATAAGATGAAGTATGCCTAGAGAACTAGTAAGAAGCAACGCGAAAGGGAGGACTCTGAACCACTACGAGAAAAAACACAAGTATAAATTTACCTGTGTTGCCTCCTATCTGTACTGTGCAAACTTATCGCTGCTATTATCTGGCAATTAAGGCTCTAAACGCAAGCGACTATGCCACTAAATGGTAAGTTACACTGGAAAAAATTTTACTATTACTAAAAGTCGAGAAAACTTATAGTAAACAATTTAAGAGGAAAAAAAAATTTTCCCCTAAATTTTAAATCTCTGACAACAAACTCCGTCCCTAAAGTCAATTATTGAGATGAGACGTTGTTAACTTAATTTTTTAAAATCAGAACAATCCGTCTTTAGCTAAGCTCAACTCTTTTTAACTTCAAAAACCTTTAGTGACTGTAAAACAATCACGCAATTCCAGCAACTCTTATAAAGAAAGAAATTGAATTATCTCCGCCAGAGGATAATTAAATTAGCAAATATTTTTGTTTATCTGTACTTTCTACTGCTCTGTAGAGAAAACAACCTGTAAATATGCTGTGTGGACGACCCAAATACTTAGAGAACGTTTGTCTAGGGGTTTAATTATTTATTTATTTACCTAATTCACACAGACCGATCATTCACACTCTACCTAGTTAGACCCAGACTAAATCAGACTCAAAATATCTTTATCCCGGCTATGCGATTGCCTCAAATGTAGCTCAAGATCCCAGGACCAGAACCCAAATATTGTCGTAAATTTATTTTGAGAGAAAGAGTCTTAGAAATAGTGGTCCGGTTTAGAGTGAAAAATGATGATGGAAAGCTCAGTGATAGAAAATGTAGAGATTAAATAGTTGCTTCACAGCGTGCTGGAGGAGAGTAAAGACAGACTTATTTACGACAAATCGTTTCTCTCAATCTTCTCTTCCACTCTCCCGGTCAAACAATTATTTGCCAGTTTTCCAGACACACCTCTGCGCGCACACCGATTTGGTGTTTTCAAACACACAGACGACGTAGATACAAACTATATTAAACGAATAGGGGAAAAGTTGGGCTTTGGGTATCTCCAACACAGTACTAAATGAGTTTATGTGATTTTATTCACTTTAAACATCAAGCACTAACAAATATCAGGTATTACATAAATTATCATAAGTACACAAATGCAAATAACAAGTTTGGTAGGGGTGAAGAAGATTGGTATCGACTAAGCCCTTCCCGCTTATTAGACAAAGATAAACCCAGTCCAGAGATAGATAATATCAGAAACATGGGTACGTTAACCTAACAGTGAAGTTAATTGCTCTGAAAGAGGTGTTACAAAGTTAGGTATATGTGATAGAAAAAAACCTGTTCTTCCCAGCTGTTCTTCCCTTTACTAAGCAAATGGAAAGGAGGGGGGTTTAAAACAGAGTTAACCAATTATCACCTCCCCCTTAAAGAAACAGTGCAGGGAGTACAGAAAAATTATATTACCAGGCACGAAATTTAACAAAAGGGTTACAAGAGAAAAGAAGATTAAATTTCCGGTCATTCATGCACACGCGTGAGGATCCACACTCATATATTCACACACACACACTTACCGAATGCAGCCTCAGACGTTCCATAAAATTATATAAAAACAGCAAGTATTCCTTTGACATGTGAAACTGTCTAGCACTTCGATGTCCCGCCCCAGATGTTTGCGAGGTTTTGCTGGTAACAAATATTCTCACTTATCGCAAGACTTGAAGACTAAGAGTTCTTGTGTTTTTATTATATAAAAAAGGAGTCTATGGGATGGCACTGACACAGTTCGGCACAGGGGTGAAAATGAAGTGGTCTCTTTTAATCTTCCGCTATGGTAAAATTCCTTCAATGCGTGATAGTAAACTGACCGGAAAGTTTGGTTTTATAAATCCAGGTCCAATTGAGGAAAAAACTTTTTTCACAGTCAGGAAAAAGTACTCTTCACATTAAATCAATGCGTGGGATGATAAATTGTTTTGGAAAACTGGTAACCCCTATATTTTTAAAAGAACCAAAATTTTATAAAAGTCTTGTACTCTGAATGATTTTATGTAATTCTGGACATCTGACCTTAAAAAACAGATTTCCGAGGGGAGGTGAAGAAACTATGCAATTTAAAAAAAAAGAGTTAGCGGATGGCAAAAATAATTAACCATGTATTAACTGGTCTCTTTTAACAGCTATGGGTAAATATTCCTTCAATGCGTGATGATAGTAACTGAGTAAAAGTTTTATTAAATCCAATTGAGGAAAAACTTAGGCTCAGTCACAGTCAGGAAAATATGTACTCTCTCACAGTAAACAGTAAATGTATTATCGCTACTGGCGATGATTACCTTCCAGTTTGTCTTACTGATTTTTAATGGTAATTTGGCGATTGTTCTTTTAAATGTTCTTGGGTGGGCTTTCTTTCATTTAATTATGACAGCTAGGTCGCAAAGGACCGCCACAAAGATTATATTTAAAAGAAATGTTTCTTCAATATGACTGGAAGTTTATAGGATGATTTCTTTATTTCTTTCTTTATTTAGCTGGGACCGCAGGTTACGATCACTCTGTATGAAAGAAAAAAGACATGTAACATACAGAAAAATCAAGCGCGATAAATTTCCCGTTAAGCCTATAATACACTCGAGTATTTAATTATGTATTTAATAAACACTGCGCGAATTCTAGTGGTTAAAACACACATCTATGAAACTAGGACTTAACTGAATTTATTAATTATAAATTCCTTCGCGACTTTAAAAGTTAATTTAAGCATCTATTATCTTTTGAAATAATATAATAGATAGATCATTATATTTACAACTGGAACTATTGAGATGGTTAAATTTAATAGATTTAAATTAACACAAAATCCATTCAAATAGAATGACTGGACTAGACCACTGATCACTTTACACAATATATATTACCGCCTTGCACAGAATAGAAATCACTGCAATATATATATATCCAGGGGAAAATCTATAACAAGATTTCAATAAAGCTAGTGCTTCTGCAAAGGTCTGGCCAGCGAGTGATAAAATGTCTATTCTTCATGGTCTATTTATCTAAAATGGAATGTAAGTTGAGTGGGACATGAGAAACTTGACAGATTTTTTTTATCCCAGTAACTTTGGG
The DNA here is from genome assembly GCA_024509875.1 of Oreohelix idahoensis. NCBI lineage: Eukaryota > Metazoa > Mollusca > Gastropoda > Stylommatophora > Oreohelicidae > Oreohelix > Oreohelix idahoensis. The sequence goes on from JAMPIV010010752.1 coordinate 35,474, forward strand.
GGATCTGACCGCCAAATCAAGGAGAGAAGCCGCGCCCTGGTTTCCGTATCTCCGCTCGCTGCTGCCCGTTTCGGCTTTCCCCGTTCGCTTTCCCTGCGATCGGTTCTGCGGTTGACACCGAGGCGCGAAAATAGCGGCAAGAAACTGCGTCTCGTATCAGGGACCACTACTGTCTTTGATAGCGCCGATAGTCTCCCCTGAAATCCCTCAGTCTGTCTCTTTGATCGTGGTCACATTATCTGTTTGATTCTGGCAACGCCCCCCCCCCCCTGGCCAAGTAGTTAAAATACCTGCCTACGATTGTTCAAGAGATGTTAGTGGGCGTGCTTTAATCTCTCCTTAAATCAATGCGATGAGCAGAATGAACAATAGGTAAACTGTCCGCATATCAATCAGCAAACGTGTTTGCCCTCTGTGTGGAACAGTTGCATAGCTAATGAATCCACGAGAAAAGAAGTCCCGTATGACAAGAATTACAACAATTTTCGGGGCCACTGATGCTATACGAAGGGGTCGTTACAAAGGGTCGTACTCTTTCATTCAACCAAATTCAGGGTCAATCCGGGTCAGCTGAGTTCGTCCATCACAAAGACCATACCAAAGGATTGGGAGATTGCCATCATAACACAAATTTCAAAAAGGGTGACAATCGACAGTGTGGAAACCATAGAGGCATATCCCTTCTCAGTGTCCCTGGTAAAATCAACTCTAGAATCCTAGAGCAGAAACTCCGACGCCTAGCTGAGCCACAACTGGATGAGGTCCAGTGCGGATTCCGAGCAAACCGGAGAACTCAAGACCTAATTTTCACACTCAGACAGCTGAGTGAAAAGGCCCTTGAGCATAAGAGTGAGATCCATCTTTGTTTCAAAGATCTGGAAAAGGCATTTGACAGGGTCCCCTGGAGCAAACTTTGGGACTGTTTGGCAAGGTAGAACATTCCAGCACCTCTGATTCATGTTATACAGAGCTTCTGCAAGTCTTACTTACTTATTTAGTCGTTCCCCCTCTACCGGGAGATGTAGAGGTTTGGAAGAGAGAGCGCCAGACCATCCTATCGGCTGTCTTCCTCCTGGCCTGGTTCCATTCTAGTCTTCGGTCCTTCAAAGATTGTCTAATGTTGTCCTCCCAGCAGACTTTGTTTCGTCCTGGGGGTCTGGATCCTTGGCTCTTCGTTTCCAATGCTGTCGTGGTAGCCGATCTTCTCCCATTCTGCAGACATGGCCAAACCATCTTAGTTGGGACTGTTCTACTTGGTTCTGCAGAGGGTGGGATTTAAGGCCTTGACGTATCGTCTGGTTGCGTACCATGTCTCTTCTTGTTACTTCAACCACCTTCCTCAGATACCTCATTTCTGAGGTTTGGATCTGGCTTTTGTGGGTTGTAGTCATTGCCCATGACTCGCATCCATATGCAGTTCACATACCTCTAGGAGGTCAATGAATGGATTCTAGCGGGTCCCGTGCACATAACCTAAAAATTTGACTTTTATTTTCACCAAAATTTTTACTTTGAAAATTTTCAAAGATTTTTTGTATTTAAATGAATATATTCTTTATTTATAGATTTTGTTGTTGTTGTAAATTTCAGTATCCGATTGGCAGAGTGTTAGAGCGCTGATCTCTAGTGGCAAAGGTGCCGGGTTCAAATCACGGTACCGACACGCTTCAGTCTACCAAGCCGTAAACGGGTACCAGACTTTGAGTTAGGGAAGGAAAAGGCAGCGAGAAAGGGAACTGGTCACACCCCCACCTCTCGATGCTGGACCTAGTATAGTCAAGTCTCTAACACTATTTCCCTTACGTCAGTATCTGCTATGGGACCTTTGTCGTTTTTACAGTATGGCTACATTATAAGCTTAACAATTTTTCTTCATAATGTATTGTTTGTGTGCACAAAATGTCATTGTGTATCTATGTAGTTTTTTTTTTCTTCTAAGTCGGGATCCTTAGCCTTCACCGGACAATCAAAGGGGTCATGGCCAAGGAAAGGTTAAGAACTCTGTGACCTAGAATTTGCCGACGACTAGTTGACTCCACGGAAACATGGACAACAACAAACAACAACAACAAAAAAAAGCTACAGATTTTCATAAATGGGTGCTTACGTAGAATAGGAGGATTGACGTGGTATGACAAAATCACTAATGTGGAACTTAATGACAAGAACCAGACAAGTGCCAGCGGATTAAGAGATGAGAAGAAGACGATGTCGATGAATAGGACACGTTGAGGAAACCTGTTGATAGCATTGCAATGCAGTTCTTGTTCTGGGATCCTCAGGGAAAGAGAGGCAGAGGTAGACCAAAAAACACACAGGGAAGAGAACTGGAAACAGGGGTGAAAATGATGAGGACAACTTGGAAAGAACTTGAGTGGATGACACGTGACAGGAGGACTTGGCATGTGTTTGTTGAAGGATTAATCTTCTTGGGGAGCTAAATGGTATCGATCGATAGATTTATTGATTGATTTATTGATTGATTGATTGACTCTTCTGTCCAATAACAGTAATCAGATGCAAGCATGCTGGAGAAACTGGATCTAATGACTTCAACTCAGCATATTTCAGAATGTCAGAAAAGCCGCAGGAAAAGCATAAATCTACAGAGTAGATAATACCAAGGAGTCTTCAACTTAGTATTGGCTGCAAAAACAGCGAAAAGCTTAGCAGCCCTAGTTAAACAACTACAAAACAGGTCAATAGAGTCAAATATCTCGGCACGTGAATAACAACGGATGGAAGATGCATCTCAGAAGTGAAGAGCAGAATAGCTCAGGTAAAAACAGCATTCTATAAAGTGAAGAGTATTTTATGCAACAATTCTTTGTTAATGGAAGTAAGAAAGAAATTTCGTAAGTGCTATTTAGAACAAATACTCAAATATGGAGGTGAGTCATGGACAATTAGTAGACATATAGTAAAAATGTACTGGAGGCCAGAGATATGGTTTTACAGAAGAATGTTAAAAATACCATGGACAACCAATAAGCGTAATGTGAATGTCCTGATAGAGGACCACTACGCTAATGAAGCTTATTTCTCACGCTAAAAAGAAGCAATCCACTTTCTTTGCGCATGTTATGAGAAGTAGGAAGCTGGAATATACCGTGACAACATGGAAGACTGAAGGAAAAAGTTGTAGAGAAAAACAAAGAGAGAAGATAGTGGGCAGTTTGACATCACGGCAAGGAAAGAAGTCAACAACAGAATTGATAAAGTGTACAGGAGACAGGAAGTTGTGGATAGACATGATCTCCTATGCCACTAGGCGTAGTACGCCACTACGCGTAGTACGTGATAATGATGATGAAAATGATCATGATGATGATGACTTAGGTTCGGGTATTTAATTCAAGTTTAATCTATTCAACAATCTAAATATAGGAACTACCGATAAGTTTAAGTAAGGCACTGAAAAAATGATTGCTGAACATCTGCTTCAAAGATGCTCAACATATGCGGAACATAGAAAGTACATTTATCCGTCACAAGTTATCATTCCTGGAAAAAAATCGATGGAGACCCCAACAGCCTCAAGCTAACCATTACTTTCTTTGAACGTATTCAAGTTGACGTCTGAGAGTGTACGAAGAAATAGAAGAATTCAGGTTGTCAATGTTCTATTTTGTAAAAATTCATTATGAGTTAAGTGTATTATTTTATGTTTATGACGGCATCCCATCTAAAATATCTGGCATGTATCGAACCCCCAGAAGTGGAATGCATGCAACCATGGTTATGAAGAACTAAGCTGATTATCAGTTATTGTTTGGATCTATGTTAAACCGTCCGTTACGACGGAGAATAAAATACGCATATAATACGTTTTTATACGTTAAATTAATATCCAATCTACGGCGCCACCTCAGTTTGGGCGAAAAGAAGCTCACACAACAAGCAGAAGAGAGGAGAAAACGTCGAAAGGAACACCAGGAAAATAAGTAGCTGAGGTCTGTCACCTCAGGGGCGCATTCCCATAGTCAGTTATGACTGAAGAGGCTATTATAATATGCTTAAGTTTGACATGGGGCGCTTTCCATAGGTATACAGTGAAATTACGTCATTGACGCATAATGTGTATAAAAAAAAAACAAGTTTGTTGCAAGTGGATTTTATGGAAGGGGAAGTAATCTTTAGAATGTTTTGGACAAATTAAATTTCGAGTTGCAACGTTTGATTAAGCGGATACTTGTTTGACTTTAGGATAGAATTATCTTTTCCTATTTTTCGAGTGACAGAGTACAGAAAAGCGTGTGAACGCTGTTTAATCTCAAATGTTGAGAGGTATTTATTCTGTACTGTTTTGAGCCATGTGAATAGCTCGCAGCTAGTCTGCATGTATTATCGAGAGCGGTGTTCAAGACAGCCGAGTCTCGTGACGGGTTTTTTTGGCGGGACTAGTGTGTGTGATTTGGGAGTTGTGTTTTGGGCGTGGACCGTGTAGGTCGAGTCCCAATGGTTTTGGATAGTGTATGCCTACGTAGGGCTTAAGAAAATGTCGACTTATATATTTCGCTGTGTACAGCCTATTTGATAAACTGCAGTGAAGGTTTATTAGGCCATATGAATATTATTATAGCTGCCGGGTGTGCAAGCTTTATTGTGTAATGGAGTATTGTTTAGGCCATATGAAGATTATTATAGCTGCCGTGTGTGCAAGCTTTATTGTGTAATGGAGTACTGTTTAGGCCATATGAAGATTATTATAGCTGCCGTGTGATGCAGGCTTTATTGTGTAATGGAGTACTGTTTAGGCCATATGAAGACTATTATAGCTGCCGTGTGAGCAGGCTTTATTGTGTAATGGAGTACTGTTTAGGCCATATGAAGATTATTATAGGCCAGGACGTGGACAGGCCGGATATATATATTTAATGCAGTGTGGAAATTATATGATTCGATGTACCTGTATTCGTCTATGTCTACGTGATGATGTGCTGTGAGTTAATAAACAATAATTAAATATCACCAGTCGTTCCATACTCGATGACTCACGTGGGCGCACCTGTTGTGTGAACGACTTTGCCAGTACACAAACACACTCACTTTACCTATACCAAACAGCGACTATTATCATTTCGTGACGATTATTATCAAAGTTGTTTGTTTTTATGCAACAAGAGTTTTGCTGACAATTTAAAGGTAAATATCATACACATAAGTTTTATTTAAACTACAGCTTGAATTGTTAGACGAACATGTGTTAAAACGTTCGGATTTACAGAAAAATTGTCATATGCTGAAAGGCGACGAACAGCATACCTTAGTGCTTTATGTCAGCCGATAATACAGCCATATTGAATAATTGCATAATTTTGTGATTGTTTTTATTTCATTTGCAGAATTGCAACAACCCATAAAGTAATAATAGCCCCTTCAGTCATAACTGACCATGGGAATGCGCCCCTGAGGTGACAGCCCTCAGCTGCTTATTTTCCTGGTGCTCCTTTCGACGTTTTCTCCTCACCTCTGCTTCTTGTGTGAGCCTCTCTTCGCCCAATCTGAGGTGGCGCCGCAAATAGCATCGCCACTTAGTGCGATCGACAGCTTCATCCTCCCATGTTGCTGGATCCATGTCCAGTGCGCTCATATCTCTCTTGCACACATCTTTAAACCTCAGCTGTGGTCGCCCAACAGTTCTCTTGCCATCTGCTAATTGTCCGTAGAAGATATCTTTTGGGATGCGACCATCTTCCATGCGGCGAACATGGCCAAGCCAGCGAAGTCTGCGCTGTCTAAGAAGCGTATACATACTTTGAAGGCCAGCACGTGACAACACCTCGACATTTGTCACTTTATCTTTCCACGAGATGCCGAGGATGCGGCGTAGACACCGCAAATGGAAGGTATTGAACCTTCTTCCTTGCTTAGCATAGGTCGTCCAGGTCTCGCTGCCATATAGGAGTGTGCTGGTGATGCAGGCATTATATACCGCAGCTTTGGTCTTCATTGTGAGTTTAGAGTTTCCCCAAACACGCGATGTGAGGCGGGCAAAGGTAGCTGCAGCTTTGCCAATGCGGCTGTCGATTTCTGTATCCAGTGAGAGTTTGTCATTGATGGTAGACCCTAGGTATGTGAAGTGGTGCACCACTGCCAATTCATAGTTATCGATAGTGATAACTGGTGCAGCACCCACATCCTGACTCAGCACATTCGTTTTCTTTAGACTTATTGTGAGGCCAAAGTCCTTGCATGCTTTAGTGAAGCGATTCATCAAGCTCTGAAGCTCCTGTTGGCTTTGAGTGACGACTGCAGCATCATCAGCGAACAACAAGTCTCTTATAGTGACCCTTCTGATTTTTGTTTTTGCCTTCAGCCTTGAAAGATTAAACAGACGGCCATCTGACCTAGTGTGAAGGCATATTCCTTCAGTTGCATCTCTGAATGCATGTTTCAAGAGTAAGGCAAAGAAGATTCCGAAGAGGGTCGGAGCCAGAACACAGCCTTGTTTAACGACACTTCGTATATCAAAGGGCTGTGACGTGCTTCCAGCATATTGGACTGTTCCCTTCATGCCGTCATGGAATGACTTTATCATTTCCAGCATTTTAGAAGGGCAGCCTATTTTCAGGAGGATTTTAAAGAGTCCAACCCTACTAACCAGGTCGAATGCTTTTGTGAGGTCTATAAAGGCGATATATAATGGTCTTTTCTGCTCTCTTGATTTTTCCTGAAGCTGGCGGAGAGAGAAGATCATGTCTGTTGTTGATCTGCCAGCTCGGAATCCACACTGTGATTCTGGATATATGCGCTCAGCTAACTTGTGTAGTCGCATTAAGATGACTTTGGCAAAAACCTTACCAACAATACTAAGAAGAGAGATGCCTCTGTAGTTATTGCAATCACTTCTGTCTCCTTTATTTTTATACAGTGTTACAATCTTGGCATCTCGCATGTCTTGAGGATAAGTTGTCTCTTCCCAGCACTGGCACAGCATCCTATGCAGGGGATGTAATAGCGTGCTCTTACAGCATTTGATTAAATCAGGAGGAATCTCATCACTGCCTGGTGCTTTGCCAGAGGCCAAGCTATCAATGGCCTTGCTGAGTTCCTCTAATGTTGGTTCGGCATCCAGCTCCTCCATAGTTGGCAGACCGTTGACACCATCAAGGGCTGCAGGCGTAACGGTATTGTCTCTAGCGTAAAGCTCAGAGTAGTGCTCGACCCACCTCTCCATCTGCTTACCCTTATCGGTTAGCTTCTCTCCGCTGATGGTTTTTAGCGGTGCCGTCTTACTTTTATGGGGGCCAAGTGCTTTCTTTATACCGTCATACATTTGTCTAATGTTGCCTGTTTGCGCTGCGATCTGGATGCTCTCACTGAGCTGGAGCCAATAGTCATTTGCACAGCGTCGAGCAGTTTGTTGAACTTTGCTTCTTGTAGCCCACAGAATATGTAGGGTTGTGGCACTCAGTGAACGTTTGTATTCATTCATAGCACTGCGCTTAGCTTCAATGACAGGTGCCATCACATCTGATGAAGCATCAAACCAGTCATTTGACTTTGCTATTTTCTTACCAAAGGTGGCAAGTGCAGTACTTTGAATGGTGTTCCGTAGATGCTCCCAGTTCTCTGTAATAGTATCACCATGCTGAGGGCTACTGAGCACTTTCTCGAAGGTCGCAGTGAATTGAGCGATCATGAAAGGGTCTGACATCTTGCTGGTATCAATGCGTGGTTTCCCTTCATGTCTGACACGATAGAGTTTTCTTGGTTGTGCTCTGATTTTGCAGCAAACCAAGGAGTGATCTGTATCACAGTCTGCACTATGGTACGAGCGCGTGGAGAGCACAGACCTGAGGAGTGGCCTTCTGACGAGAATCAGGTCAAGTTGGTGCCAGTGCTTGGATCGTTAGTGTCTCCATGACACCTTATGCTGGGGTTTTGTCTGAAAGTAGGTGTTGGTCACGCAGAGGTCATGGCGGACGCACAACTCTAAGAGCCGTTGTCCATTTTCATTCATCTTGCCAATACCAAACCTGCCCAGACATGAAGGCCATGAAACATTATCGGCACCCACTCTAGCATTAAAGTCACCAAGGAGAACAAGCTGATCTTGCCTAGGTATGCTTTTGATAATTGCTGTTAGATTCTCGTAGAACTCATCTTTAGCTTCTGAGGCAGAGTACAGAGTAGGAGCATACACACTGACAAGGGTGATGGGACCTGTGCTAGTTTGCAGGCGGAGCGTTAACAGGCGTTCTGATCCATTCTCGCCTGGTTCAACCATTTTAGTTAGCGATTTTTTTTACCGCAAAACCTACTCCGTGTTCTCTAGCTTTATTAAGATCTTTCCCTTGCCAATAAAATGTGTAGTCCTTCTCGCTCACCGTTCCAGAGCCCGCCAGGCGCGTTTCCTGAAGTGCAGCTATATCCACCTGAAGTCGTTTAAGCTCATCATTAATTATGGCTGTCTTCCTTACATCGTTTACATCCTGTAGGTTTTCGGATAGTCCAGTCAACATAGTCCGGACGTTCCAGCATCCCAATCTGAGAGTTTGCTTATTTCTATTTTTTCGATAATTGCTTGGTGCAAAATTTTCTGTCCACAGTTCGGGTTTGACCCTAATCCCCATGCACCCAATGGGGAAAGCAGACAGTGGCGGGACAACACCTTATTGACTGGGGGCTGCCCAGCTTGAAGCGGGCGGTAGCTGTCCAGTGAGATCCTAGAACCTCTCCCACTGTCGGAAGTAGCCCCTGGCGCCATGCCCTACGCCAATTGGGCAAAATGCTTATAACCGGTAACTGCTACTTCCCGTGTTTTTCCGACACCTATAGGGTGAAGCTGGAGTGTCCTCTCCAGGGCGCGAGCTTGGGCACAGTTAAATGGAAATCAAGCTGTTGCCCATGCAGCATGTTCCCCCTCTCCACACAGCCGGTAGATCCAAAGGAACGGCAGTAGCCGATACAGTTTGGTACCAGCCATGTCGCAGGCGTTGCCAGAATAATGTCGAATCGACATTAGACTGCCTTAGGGACTCCGACTCCGGATTTATCCTCAGGGTTTACTCCCGAAGCCAATTCCATAAATGGATATTCCCGCAAGGCAGCGGTGGTTTGAATTCAGAGTTCCTTCTCTTAGATAAGCTACCAACCAAGGATCACGAGCCCTATCTGCCCGAAGCTGCTGGTTTTACGGCGCCAGTCGCTCGCCTTTGCCCCTTCTCCCGTCAGTGGAAACAGTTCCGCCGGGCTCAAATTGAGCCACACGTGAAGGCCGGGAGCTGGACTTGGTTGTCAGAGGCTGTTTGAGGCGCGTGCCATAGAAGTATTTTATCTGCAGTGAGAGCTCATCCTCACTACAACTCCCGGCAATAACAACCTTTGGAACCCATAAAGTATGTCTAAAGATAAAAGAATAGAAAGGGGTCACGTCATAATAATTAAGGAAAACAAGAACGACAGTATGCTTCTGTTATATGTGTTCGATATTAGAATAAAAATAAATTAATTAAATTGCTTTTAGTATTAGCTGTATAGCTTCCGTAGGACAACATAGCATGTTTCAATTGGAAATACATTTTCAGCTTTTTAAACATTTGATACAGTGATGAAACATATGTCAACGTACGGAAGTTTTACCGTACTCGAGTAATACGTATTTTATCGTCAAATGGCCTCTGGCAATGCACCAGGCAGTGATGGGATTCCTACTGATTTAATCAAATGCTGTTAGAGCACGCTATTACATCCCCTGCATAGGGTGCTGTGCCAGTGCTGGTAAGAGACAACTATTCCTCAAGACATGCGAGATGCCAAGATTTTAACACTGTATAAAAATAAAGGAGACATAAGTGATTGCACTAACTACCGAGGCATCTCTCTCATTAGTATTGTTGGTAAGGTTTCTGCCAGTGTCATCTAATGCGACTACAGAAGTTAGCTGAGCGCAAATATCCAGAGTCACAGTGTGGATTCCGAGCTGATAGATCAACATCAGACATGACCTTTTCTCTCCGCCAGCTTCAGAAAAAATCAATAGAGCAGAAAAGACCCTTATTTATCGCCTTTGTAGATCTCACAAAAGCATTTGACCTGGTTAGTAGGGATGGACTCTTCAAAATCATCCTGAAAATAGGCTGCCCTGCTAAATTGATGGAAATGATAAAGTCATTCCATGCCGACATGAAAGGAACAGTCCAATATGCGGGAAGCACATCACAACCCTTTGACATACGAAGTGGCGTTAAACAAGGATGTGTTCTGGCTCTGACCCTCTTCGGGATCTTCTTTGCCTTACTCCTGAAACATTCATTCAGAGATGCAGCTGAAGGAATATGCCTTCACACTAGGTCAGATGGCCGTCTGTTTAATCTTTCAAGGCTGAAACAAAAATCAGAAGGGTCACCATACTGGACTTGTTGTTCGCTGATGACGCTGCAGTCAAAGCCAACAGGAACTTCAGAGCTTGATGAATCGCCTCACCAAAGCATACAAGAACTTTGGCCTCACAATAAGTCTGAAGTAAACGTATGTACTGAGTCAGGATGCGGGTGCTGCACCAGTTATCGCTATCGATTACTATGAATTGGCAGTGCACCCCATCACAAACCTGGTGTCAACTATAAATGACAAACTCTCACTGGACAAAGAAATTGACAGCCGCATTGGAAACCCCAAACACACAATGAAGACCAAGGCTGCGGTATATAACGCCTGCGTCACCAGCACTCTCCTATATGGTAGCGAGACTTAGACAACCTATACTGAGCAAGAAAAAAGGCCCAATGCCTTCCATTTTCCTTCGTTAGTTGAAGACCTAGATTTCGGTTGTTATCTGAAGAAAATCACTAAAGTAACCCAAAAAAAAAAATCGCGCAAAAGGAGCCCAAACTTCGACCACAGTAACCCATGTAGCCCAAAAGTAGCCCAATATACGTGTATGTATGTGTTTTTTTACGATACCATCCAAGATTTTTTTTCAAAATTGAGAGTGGCAACACTGTCGGGGAGAGACCTGCACATTGTCGTCGAGGGAAGATGTGCATGGAGAAGATTATGGAACATCTTTTATGGCTGGTTTACACCTACTAAGTTTTGCCCAGCGTGATGCTGGAGATATTTGAGACTGGTTAACTTGAGGTCTTCTGCAAGTCGGAGAGTCTTTTTGACGTAGAGTCTCTGAGAATGTTGTTATGTTTCAGTGCCAGTATCGAACACTGCGCCTTGTTGATTTTCTGAACATAGCACGGTATTTCGATGATATCATTAAGGAATTGTTAGCAGGTTAATATATGTATATATATTCAGTTTACATTTTTTACAGGATGAGGTAACCAGCCCTATACCCAACCCTCCTTAGTCGCTTTCTACGACATGCTCGGCAGGGAACAGTATTACTATTCTTTGCTCCCCTTTCGGGCCCCGGTAACACACGGGTGATATATATATATATATATATATATATATATATATATATATATATATATATATATATATATATATATATATATATATATATATATATATATATCGAGATTGGCAAAGCCTTTAAAGATTTGTTCTTTATATATGGTGTCTCTAAAAGTGTTAAGCCTTATTTATTTATAGGACTCTAGTAACAGTGTGAAGTAGGTTAACTACATTCGTTCATGCATACCTCTTCAACATGCATGCAGTGATATCTGGAGTCATCTTTATCTGACCACCAGCTATGCACGATGCTACTATATACATATGTGGAAGTGAACCTCTGTTTTGATGCTAATTACGGCCTCATTGACTCTTGAAATAATCCACACACTTCCACTGTGGTGAAACATGTAGAGAACCCAGCATTGCATACTATGCTTGGAGAAGTCACTTGAGCCTAAGTTGTGATTCTTTGGCTTTGATCTAGTTGGCTGTATATAGGAGGATCTCATAATGGATTTAGTGATAGGTAAGGGGAGCTGAGAAGTGGATCTCTGTAGCACGTGACAATTCCTTCTGAGAGCCCAGAACAAGAGCACAGTATGTTAGCTCTGCTTAGGTGGAGAGCCTCCTTGGAAGGCGGGAAATGCACAGTATGCAACACGCTTCTTACTCCTAGTTTGAGACCAGATGTGGAGATCCCTTAAATGTAAGCTAAGCTGGAGAACTGAGATGGTGAAGTATACATTAGAATCATATTGAGTTCGTGCTTTTTAATCTTTTGGAATACAATCAATTTAATATCACAATCAATTTAATATCAGATGTTCGTTTGAATATCTTTATATTAATGTGATATATTTTTTGTGTATATGCCAATTTTGTTTGATCTACAGCTAATACATGTGTTGTATATGCTTTCTTCTTCTCCCTCTCATGTCAAGGTATTTTAGCATTTATAGTTCAAAAACTGTCCAATCAGCTGCCAGGAAAAATTTAATTTGAAAGAAGGCAGCCTTACTGTAAAATAAAAAAAAGTAAAACTAGATCCTAGCATGATAAAGTGTATCTAGGTCTGGTGTGTATGCCACGGAACATTCTTTCTTTACTCTGCAGTGATGGTCCATCAGTGGCCAAAATTTAGAGTATCTACTGAGGGTCATCTCTAAGGAATCTATCTTTCCCTCAAGATTACTCCTGGCAGAGTTGTAAATAGAAAAATGATGATGCTTCTGTCTCGAGTGAGTCTTCATAAAATAATTCAGAAATCAAGAACAGTGCAGAATTGGACTGAACAACTGTTAACTTTATGTCTGCCCGCCGTCGTTTATGAAGAACAATTGCGTATTTTAGCTCGTTCAAACCCCCTACTGATATATAACTGAGTAAAATACTACTTAAATAGCTCTGTTATAAGCATTTAAAATGACTGACACATACGGGTGCAGTTCACTTAAAATGACTACAACAACTATAAATTTGAATATTTGCATTTAACAAAAAGTAATACTCAATTATCTTTAAAACTGTGAAATAAATAATGGCGGGACGAATTTAGAGTCTTTAAAATTTCTTCGCTTGTGGTAATCTTATATGAAAATTTTTTTTCTGGTTTGGAAATAGTACTAAGGTTGCAGCTTTGAATGTGTACTTAGCTGCAAGTAAAATATCGCTTTGTTTATGCTCCAGTCAATGCTTGTTCTTTACAGGTTACGGACTGGTTCACTCGTCACTGGTCAAGTCTGTTGACTGCAATATATATAGTAGTATAGTGGGGCAAATACAAAGATGGTTTAGCGTGTATTAAGACCCGAATGCCGTCAGTGTCTAGCTTTGACTGCAGGCCACGTATACCACTCACGTGTTCCAGAGACAGCACCACCAGTTGGTACCACCGACTAGTATTATGAAATAAGAGAGAAACAAATACCCTCCTGATTATTGGGTTTCCTGACGCAAAATCAGATGTCCCCACATTTTTCATTCCACCATCCAATTTGCCTCAGAACTTTACCCTTTTTGTGCATTCATATTATTTCCAGTGAGTGAAAAACATCCATTGAATTATATTAACATGTTACATTTACATATTCACTAGTTAACAATGTTAATATAATAAGTATGTACATCATTTTTGTCATCATCCATACCCTGCTCCATATGGAAATTGGGACTACCTCTGCTTTTGGTTCTCTATGAGAAACCCTCATAAAGCATTTACCATCTCTTGCAGTTATGGTTCATGATGCCATCATTTTATATGATGAGGATGCAAGCCTTGTATGACTTGGACATCAACTAGCAATTTCCATATGTTAATCAATGCAAAATATAGAATTATAATATGTATAACCTACCACAAATAATTGGGCAATTCAGACTTCTGGCACATAAAGTTAGTTTCAGCAACTTGATTAAGATGCCTCTTACACGTGGTCTTGTGTGTTACTTTACAATAGACTCCCACTATGTCTTAGTGTTCAGGTTAATAGGATTCGGGCTTTTCGTATTTATAAGGGTAGGGTTGTCTTTGTGTAAATTCACAGGATGCTCAAACATGTTGTCTGGTCCTTTAAAATGGAATATTAATTCTATTCCTTACTCTGGTTTGTCTGGCTGTACTTTTGATGAGATGAATTTCACCGTGTGGTACACTCACAAGGCGCCAAATTATAAGGCAACATTCAACCCACATCAAGATTGCTGCTATATGACAAGGTGCCAATCAGAAATGTTGTATATTTACATTTTAATTGCCAAGCCAATAGCATGCAAGTGGCATATCACGAAATATTCCTATATCATAAACGCACAAATATATATATTGTTTACAATACCCATATATGACATGCTAGCTTCAGTCTATTTTCGATCATGTTTGCACTCACGACTTCAAAATTTATCACAGGTAACCTCTGTTAAGAAGGATAATTATTCTTTCGAAAGTCTATTCCGGTAAACAATTATCTCATTCACCCGGCCTAGTCAACATTGACAGCCTGGTCTGACAGGACTAATAATAGTAGATCAGATAATCGACTGTGGTCATCCCAAGGTTGTTTACTTATTAATTGGCCGCAGGAAAATGTGTTACACATTAGCAAACCACACTTCTCTCTACCGATCCCAGATGTCAATATGGGTTCAAACGAAAGGGATTGATTACCCTAATAATCACATGATGGTTTCTGAAGTACCGACATAAGAATAATTGAAGGAAGGGAGTGTACACAATGAATCGAAAATAGCAAATACTGTCAGAGGTGGGAAAAACTAAAGTGAAAAGCACAGAATTAATTATAGGATGACACACTTAAATGTGGCGTGCGAAGTTTTTATGTCACAGTATACAACATCTAGCAATAACTAAACTCATAACCCAGACGTTTAAATAAATGATTTGTGCCTGCATTTTCATTAAGACATAGGTTAGAACAATTCAAAATGTGATCTTCGTTGTATTTTCCCCAGTCCATATGTCAAATGGGACAACGATGCAAGAAGGGCGGGCCAGAATTCACAGTGTTTTTGTGCAGATGCGGTTCCATATGTGATAATCCAAACCCCTTTGGCGTTCCTATTTGCACATAAGTGAAACAGATAATTCTTTGTTACACCTGAGTAGACATGATAATCAGTTTTGTTACACTATACTATGGACATGATAAACAGGTTTTTTTAATTGTTTGAATGTAGACAAGAGAATGTTTTTGTTACACTTGACTGCAGAAATGATAAACAGCTTTTTTACACTAGACTGTGGTCATGCTAAACAGTTTTGTAACACTTGAATGTAGTCGCGATATTTAGTTTTTCTTATACTTTAATGTACACAGGATAATCATATTTTGTTATACATTACTGTAAACATGACAATTAGTGTATGTTACATGTGACCGTAGACATGATAATGATAGTTTTTGTTACACTTGAAAAGTCATGATAAAACATCCTCAAAAGGACCAGCGAGCAAGGAATCCAGTGCACAAATCACTGCACTACCGCGGAGTCCCTACACTTGACAGAAGACATGGTAATAAGATTTACTTACACTTGACAATACACGTAATAAATAGCTTTCATTACACTTGACTGTAGACATGATACACAGTTTTTGTTATACTTGACTGTAGACATGATAAACAGTTTTCTTTATACTTGACGGTAAACATGAAACAGATTTTGTTACACTTGACTGTAGACATGATAAACAGTTTTTGTTACACGTGACAGTAGACATGATAAACGGTATTTGTTGCACGTGACTGTAGATATGATAAACAGTTTTTGTTACATGTGACTTTAGATATGATAAACAACATGTTTGCATTTTAATATTGACGACGTAGATATGCAAGTAAAAATAAATAAAGATAGAAATCCACGAGCTTTGAGTTGTACATTCATTCTATAATTTATTACCATTTAGCTTTCTGTAGATCACATGCGTTCTACAAATACTGTTCCAGCATTCGTGTCCTTTATAAACAGTCTGCTTGATCACTTTGATGTCTGTCTCTAGTTCATTTCTCTGTGTGAGTGTGTGTGTGTGTGTGTGTGTGTGTGTGTTTGTGTGTGTGAATGTTTATTTCAACATTCTCCATATGCGTGGGTATTTATTTTAAGCTTATGTTAACGCATTAATTTTCAATTTCTCCATGTCTGTGTGTGTGTGAGTGTTTAATTAAAGTTTCTGTTAACGCATTAACTTTCAATTTCTCTATGTGTGTGTGTGTGTGTGTGTGTGTGTGTGTGTGTGTGTGTGTGTGTGTGTGTGTGTGTGTGTCAGTGAGCGTTTATTTAACGCTTCTGTTAACGCATTAATTATCGATTTCTTTATTTCCATTTTTCTCCTGTTATTTCTTTTTTTTCATTAATTTTTAAAAAAATTTCATTTCGACTGTCTAATACTGACAAATGTTCGTTAATTATTTACGACATATAAATAATACAACATTGTTACTGACAGCTTCATAATTTTGAAGGACGATTTATTTTTTTGTTACTAATAAACCAATCAATTCTAATTAACCCTGTCGGTTCTGGTGTGATTATTCACTGGGAAATTAAAATTGTGGATATTTATAACCTAAACCGAGTACCGTACTTTTTCTTGACTGAAAAAGGATCATTTCACATTGTGAGCTCCCCCCCCCTCCCCAGCCACTGTTACAAGCAGGTGACAAGGACAAGAAATACATTTTTTTTTAAAACACGCCTGCCGTTAATTTAAACAGTAAGGGTAGTCACGTAGCAGATTTTGCCGTAGGGGAGTGAAGTGTTATAGACTTCGATGTACTGGGTCCCAGCTTTATGAGGTGTGGTGGCCTGTTCCCTTCCTCGCTGCCGTTGCCTTCTCTATCTCAAGATCAGAGTCAGGTACCCTTTTACAGCTGGTTAGACTGATGCGTGACACTACCAAGCTTTGAACCCGAAACCCGGTAACTTATTGCGGTAATGGAGTGTTAGAGACTTCACCATGCTAGGTCCAGCATCGAGAGGTGGGGAGACCAGTTTCCTTCCTCGCTGTCTTTTCCTTCCCTAACTCAAAGTTAAGTACCTATTTATAGCTAGGTAGGCCCCACCTCTCGATGCTGGACCTAGTATGGTGAAGTGTCTAACACTCTACTACCGCAATAAGTTACCGGGTTTCGGGTTCAAAGCTTGGTAGTGTCACGCATCAGTCTAACCAGCTGTAAAAGGGTACCTGACTCTGATAGGGACTTGAAAGCTAATGATGATGATGATGACTAGCAATTCCCCAGACTTAAGGTTCTTTTATATTTTGACATGCGCCCTAATATAACCGACTAGGTTGAACGGGACGCGCCTCACCAAAACGAGACAAAACTTTAAAAAAAAAAACATTCGAGTAAGTTATATTTTTTCAGGATTACAAAAAAGTAAGGACAAAAAAGAGGACAGGGTGGGTAAGAGATTTGTGACGTCGCGTGAGGGGGTGGCAAAAAATGTGACAACTCCACGGCCTAGACACTGCGAAATGATCCTTTTTCAGTCAAGAAAAAGTACGGTGCTCGGTTTGGGTTATAAATTTCCACAATTTTAATTTCCCGGTGAATAATCAAACAAGTACCAGTCTCTCATGTGACCTGTCAGGTGACAGGATAAGTACACATTACTTGCTATTATTAACGTTTATATTTTTTGTTTTTTTACATTTCTGTTAGAATATCATCGCTAAACATTTTTTTCCAAAAATTTTTGTCAAACGTAAAATTTGACTTCTATAACTCGTTTCTCTCATTTCCCAGCGACTTAAGTGTTTACCTCATATCTCGATTAATTAAAAGATTTATGTTTACCGTTAGAAGTTGCTTCGCTTGCTATATCAGCCAGTTGGTGTTGCTTGCTATATCAGCCAGTTGGTGTTGCTTGCTATATCAGCCAGTTGGTGTTGCTTCCTATATCAGCCAGTTGGTGTTGCTTGCTATATCAGCCAGTTGGTGTTGCTTGCTATATCAGCCAGTTGGTGTTGCTTGCTATATCAGCCAGTTGGTGTTGCTTGCTATATCAGCCAGTTGGTGTTGCTTGCTATATCAGCCAGTTGGTGTTGCTTGCTATATCAGCCAGTTGGTGTTGCTTGCTATATCAGCCAGTTAGTGTTGCTTGCCATATTAGCCAGTTGGTGTTGATTTCTATATCAGCCAGTTGGTGTTGTTTGCTATATCAGCCAGTTGGTGTTGCTTGCTATATCAGCCAGTTGGTGTTGCTTGCTATATCAGTACGTTGGTGTTGCTTGCTATATCAGTCAGTTGGTGTTGTCTGCTATATCAGCCAGTTGGTGTTGCTTGCTATATCAGCCAGTTGGTGCTGCTTGCTATATCAACCAGTTGGTGGTGCTTGCTATATCAGCCAGTTGGTGTTGCTTGCTATATCAGCCAGTTGGTGTTGCTTGCTATATCAGCCAGTTGGTGTTGCTTGTTATATCAGCCAGTTGGTGTTGCTTGCTTTATCAGTCAGTTGGTGTTGCTTGCCATATTAACCTGTTGGTGTTGCTTGCTATATCAGCCAGTTGGTGTTGCTTGCTATATCAGCCAGTTGGTGTTTATAATTTCTTCAAAACTGCATTAACATTTCTCATTCATCATCATCATTATTTTCTTTTGCACTACTTATGGAACAATGTAGCTTGTCACGTTAAGGAAGATTGTATCACGAATTCATGTTCTCCTACAGCTAGTCACTTTAAGGAAGACTGTTTCAATAATTCATGTTCTCCAACTGCTTGTCACCTTAACGAAGATTGTATAAATAATTCGTGTTCTCCTACAGCTGGTCACTTTAAGATATAATGTATCAAGAATTAACGTTCTCTTACAGCTGGTCACCTTAAAGAAGACTGTATCAATAATTCATGTGCTCCTACAGCTAGTCACCTTAAGGAACATTACATCAAGAATTCATATTCTCCTACAGCTGGTCACCTTAAAGAAGACTGTATCAAGAATTCATGTGTTCCTACAGCTGGTTACCTTTAGGAACATTACATCAAGAATTCATGTTCTCCTACAGCTAGTCACCGTAAGGAAGACTGCATCGAGAATTCATGTTCTTCACCTGCTGGTCACCTTAAGGAAGACTGTATCAAGATCATTTTCTCCTACAGCTGGTCACCTTAAGTAAGACTGTATCAAGAACATGTTCTCCTACAGCTAGTCACCTTAAGGAAGATTGTATCAAGAATTAGTGTTCTCCTACAGCTGGTCACCTTACGGAAGACTGTATCAAGAATTCATGTTCTCCTACAGCTGGTCAACATAAAGAAGGAACATTGCATCAAGAATTCACGTTCTTGCTCAGTTGAGCAGTCTTGGCAACTTGATGCAATTGCACAGAACACACGTCTTATATATTATTCCTTATATAAACTCCCTCTGTAACTTTGTGAGTATGTCCTGCAGGAGTCCGGTTTCCTTTTATAAACTGTAGCGTTTCCTTGTTGTACTATTAAAAATGCGCTCCGATAAGTGTTTTGTCCGGTCCAAAATGGTCAGAATCCTTACATCTACTCTTTTCTGACTTCCGTCCTTGGAGATTCTGGAATGCAGTGTCATATGTCTAAACTGGGCGACGTTATATTGCAGTTTTCCTGCCCATGCCTCCGCCTGGAGTTTCGGACAAAACTTCCAGTCAACGTGAATGTATATTAGCATAAAAACTGCATTCGAAAGTGCATGTTATCATAACTTTCTCCAGAACTGTTCTACATGACTCATGCGTTTCTGAAATTTAAACAGTCACTCTCCGTATGTGGAATTTTTATTTCCGTCACTTTTTGGTAATGTTTACATTCACAGTCCTTATGCAATATATTGGTCAAACAAGGCTGTCCGGAAGTTTATTACGTCATTCATGTCTCTGTAATATGTCACCAGTTTCGATAATACACAGGCGCTCCGCATGAAAACATAACACTGGGTTACTACACGAAAATGACTTTGCCAGCCAGTCTAGTCCGACCTGTATACATTCTCAGCTAAACAAACATGACACGAATGAATAGAAGAAGTATAAACATTACACAAAAATATTGTCAGAGGTAGGAAAATAAAATGTGCCAACAATCAAATTGCGCACATAATTAATGAAAACATTAAATGTAATGTCACATAATTTGGTTTGATCTCTTGTCCGCTCAGGCAGTATTTAGCTACTTTTAACGTGCGTGCGATATTTTAGTATTTCTCTTGTCGTAGATTTGTTCATAGGGGAATTAAGACTTGGGTTGGTCCCTTCTGAATAGATTAGAATAAGTGATAGTCCCAGTGAGATGTGATAATAGAAATAGATCTCCACGAGTGAGATGGAAGACTGTGATAGAGGCTGTCTCTGAAATCGAGAAATCTTCTCTCTTTCACCTATCTTCTACGACAGATTTAGAGGAGTCAGACAGTCTAAAAACATATATATATATATACTACATATATAGTTCTATCCACTCACGGGTAAGCACATACAAGACGACAGTTAGACGTACAGACGTGGGAAACCTATAACTAACGATTAAATAGATATTTGGAACGAGCTGACCAACGCGCTGATTAATTTCAAGAGAAATTTTAATTATCATCTACAATTTCATCACAACACATAGAAATTACATCAAAGCATATGCAAATAGTCATAAAGTCAATAAAAATGCTACAAAAATGATAGACTCACAGTATGATCTTATCCCTTAAGGTATGCCACAGTCCTGTTGGAAGAAAGTGATAGCCCCAGGGAATCAAGGATACATATGATTAGGTCTAATATTTTCCTCTTTTAAGGTATGGACAGACTTGATATCTCTGCTCTATTTTAAGGGAAATATGATTAGCAATACTTGCATACAGAAAGTACGACAGCAAAATGGGTGCCCAATTACAACAATAAAGAAATCACTCCGTCCTCCATTCACTCTATTCATTCAGCCGTGATCACCTGCATTTGTTCATACTCACAGCTTTGATAGCCACTTCTGGAAACACAATTTTTAGGACATTCACATACAGACTCGTCAATGGCAGTCTTTGACCAAGAAATCCCCAGTTCCAAAAAGACGGGATGAATTCTCTGCTTCCGGGAACGATTCCTTGGGTGTTCTTATTTTTCGGATGTCTGTTTAGGTCACATTAAAATTGTCCAGGCACGAACATTAACAACGAGCACAGTGTCAATAGCTTAGGTTTCTAGAATTGAGGAATGTCAGATCGGTGTCTCCTCTCAGGAAAGGACTATATTTGGTCACCACACCACTAGTCAAAACTCCGTCGGAATGTTACTGACGTTAATATGTTACTTGCCACAACGGCTAAATGTGTACATAGAGTTTGTGCATAAATCTGATCTGGCTCAAAGGCCCAGTATAACCATTTAGTCTTAAAAAAACCGTTAGTGAGAGTGTACTCTGTTTATTTATGGAGACACACGCACTGTCAGACAGGTGTTAACTTGTAAACCCACGTGGTTAAAAGAAAAAAATGTTTATGTTTCTCACAGGTATGTCTATGTACTAAATGCCGGCAAATTTGGGTTACCCAGTATTCACTGAATAAAGAAAAACACATATGAAATATTTTACATATTATGTACTCAATATAACTTACATTTTTTTAAACTGCAAGCGTACAGCTTGACTTATCATTTAAACCTTCCTGGAAAATAAGTTATATACATAAAATCAATCATCATGAATTAGGAATACATACGTATTCCGTCAACACTCATGAGGCATCTAGCATTTATAAGTTAGTTTAGAAAAATTATTCTCGTCTGATTATTTAGCAGTTAAAGTTAATTCCTTGAGGCTACCTGGTTTTGAGCTAGAAATTATACTTTATTCTGTTTTCCACTGAAACACGTCACTAGAAAATAATACAGACTATATTTTAATTCCCTCTGCACAAAAGAACTAGTGAAAATTAATAGGCGATTAACACTTTAAACACTTCACCAAATACTAGATATAATATATTTACCTCAACACAGCACTACGGTATCACAACGAAACTAAGAGATATCACTTATAAGTTTAAGTGTCTAGAACGAAGTGACCACGTCTACTGCAAATTGAGAATGAGTGAAATCAAGTTTAAAACTCTGATTAATATCTTAAACCAGACAAAAGGGTCCCAACTTATTTCGCAAAACGAAGTAATCTCCCCTTTCCGTCTTAAACACCTTACATTTAACGCTTCCCTTTTACTAGACGTATTGCCCATAACTGACATTTCTCGTTTTCGCACCTCACGCTGACCGGGGCCAACAGTGAGTGTCGTGTCAGGTGGAATTTCCAGACAAGTGTCTCATACTGCGCCGTAGAGATGTCAGTTATCGCGCCTCGCCTGAGCGCTTAGCCGATGAAAACGCGCATGCCAGCTGAAAGTGCAGACATAAGTCTGCTCGTATGTCTGAGATAAGCGAAAGTCACAGTTTCGTCCACTGACATCTAATGCAATAGAATGCATTTTAACGCTCTCCCGTCTCGTGTAGAGACTGACACGTTATATCATAAATGCGTTTACCAGTATGAGAAAGAAAACGGTAAAGTTGAGAATGGGAAAGAAAATATTTTTCGCAAACGAATGGATGCGAAAAATACAGGAAAAGGGTAAAGAGTGATAATAAAATAGAGGACACGGGTGAAGAAAAGAAGAGGAAATAGACAATTTATAATCATAAAACTCTATGTGACAGAACGTCCCCCTTTTAAGATATTGAAGCACTCCATGTCTTCATTATGGGAATAAATTTCCTATATCCGTAGCTTCAGGGTGTCTGTCTTCTTCACTCTCATTTCCTCCCTCCATCTCTCTCCAATTCCTACTCAAGTCTATTCCCAAAGATTCCTTTCTCTGGAATGTCTCCCATGCGCGCTTGAAAGAGCGTCGCCACTTCTGACATTTTTGAAAGATTTCGTGTGTGTGCAGTGGAATTTCCCTGCCACTATCGTCATCTTCGTCAGTTTAGGCAATCGTCAGGAGATGGTCGGAGGTCTGCGCCGGTCTTTCCAAGTATCTCTTTAACAGATATAAATGTAAAACCTTCTCTTTTCCTTCAATAGAGATCTGGTAGTTAGCATTAGCAATCTTTTTCAGGACGGTAAATGGCCCTTGCCATCCGATCCTCTGTTGGTTGTTTCCGGTAGGGAGTAACACCAAAACTTTCTCTCCTGCTTCCAGTTCTCTGTCTTTAGCAACTTTCCTGTACCGGTTAGCGTGCTTCGTGCGTGCTCGCTTAAAGTTAGTCGTTGCTAGGTCCCATCCTAGTTTCAACCTTTCCTTTAAATCCAATACGTATTTGCTTGCTGAGACGACTGTCTCATCAGCCTTCTGGTCTATCAGCGACACAGGTAAGGCTTCAAGTGGGCCCTTAATGGGCTTGCCGAATAAAAGCGTAGCTGGCGGAAATCCTGTGGAAGTATGAGGAGATTCTCTGTAGCCAAATAAAGCTGCCGGAATGCAACAATCCCAATCTTAAGGTTTCACTTGTGCCAGTTTACTTAACATCATGTTGAGGTTTCCGTTAACACGTTCTACTAGCCCATTTCTGGCCAGAGTGTAAGGCTCAGTGTAGATGTGCTGGTCTCTCAAGATCTTAACGATCTCATCCATTAACATGTTTCGGTATGGAGATCCGTTATCCGTCAACACTTGTTGAGGGAATCCCAACCGAGTGAAAATCTGAACAAGAGCTTCTGCGACATGCTTGGCATCTGCGCATGTTAGCGGGATAGCTTCTGCCCATAAAGTACATGTATCGACTAAGGTGAGGATGAACCTGTTCTTTTTTTTAATCCTTTCAAAGGGTCCTAAAATGTCGATCACTACCCGTTCGAATGGTGTTCCCACTATTGGCATTTCACCCAAAGAGACTGGGGTGTCCGTTGCTTGGGTGGTACCCGTTGGCACTGGGCACAGGATTTGACATATCTGATAATATCAGTATTTACTCCTGGCCACGAATAATGAGTGGTTATCCGTTGGTTTGTGGTGTTCTGTCCCATATGTCCGCTGAAGGGAAGAGAGTGCCCCATTTCTAGGATTTGGCTTCTGTACTGTTTCGGTACTAGGAGCTGGTTGTAACCTTGGTCAGGCTTGCCCGTTCTGCGATAAAGTACTCCATCCTTACAAAAAATGTCCCCGTGCTGTCTGGGTTCCTTAGCCATGGGCAGTTTCCTAAAGCAGGGTGCCAAATTAGGGTCCTTTTGTTGCGCTTCTTTGAGCTCCATGGGTAACAAATTAGGCGCAGGCTCCCGTTCCTTCTTGGTTTGCCCTCTTGTAGTTACTGCTGCCACAATCGGCTCTTCCGGTTTCCCAATAAACACGTATCTACCGCCACGTATGACTGGGTAGATTGGGTCATCAATAACAGCCGCTTTGATCACACCTCTGACAAAGTCAGAGTGTATCTCCACCAATGCGATGGGAAACGCTGTAGGTGCCTCACTCTTAAGAACTCCACAAAATTGGACGGTCTCTCCTGTCTCTTGACCGGGTTTAACCAGGTTTCTGGCAACAATGCAATCATAAGAAAGCCCCGTGTCAAATAAGCAAAGAGTTTGAGAACCGTTTAATGTAACAATACCTCGCGTAGAGGGTCTCTCTCTCTCTACAGGTTGGGAATCACTGTCAATAATTCCGCCTTGCGAGACTGTTAGCAAGCATCCGATGCGTTTAGCTCAGTGTGCTCGCTCTGATCATTTGTCCCGTGCTCAGGAGTTCTCCCTTTGCCACCTTGTCATTTCTGGCTACGCTGCCATGTAGGGCGGTCGGGATGATCAGACTGTTTACCGTGGTTGGGGTACTTGTTTTTGTAGAACTTGGATTTTTCAGGAGGGGATTTTTGAGGTCCGGTTTCTCTGTGGTTATTCTGATTAGAAGCATGAGAAGCATGAGAAGATTGGTCTAGATTATTTTTCCGAAAATGCTCTTCTGTCGGTTTACGTTTTGTGGCCGGTAGTTCAGCCAGCGCATTATGATAGCAATCAGACCTTTGCAAAATGTCTTCAAGCTTTTCTGCACCTTGCTCAGCCAAAAATCTCCGGGTGTCAGCAGACAAAGTGTTCTTTATTTGTTCGCATATAACGAACTCCTCAAGACCTTCATAGGTAGAGGGGAGCTGCGAAAGCTCAAGGCACTTTGTCAAGTATCCCTTCAAACGAGACGAGAACTGCTGAAAAGTTTCAGAGCTCTCCTTCCTGCTGTTGCGAAACAGATGCAAAAATTTGCGAGCATTCATTTGAAAACGGTCCAGTAACGCTTTCTTCAACACATCATAGTTGTCTGGTTGGCTGCTTTCCAGTTTGGCGTAAACATCATATGCACTGCTTTTCAGCGCCTGAGAAAGCTTCATATTCCAACGCGACCTCTCTAAACCGTAAAGAGTTGCAATTTTCTCAAATTTTTCTAGAAACGTGTCAATCTTCTCAATAGGACAAGGGAATGATTTTAGAGCGAAAGACATAGCGGTGAGGTGAAGAGATTGGGTGTTAGATTGATCAGTTAAAGAAGAATGAGGAGAAGACTCTCCATTGCTGGAGGTAGAGGCAGGCACCACGGCATTGGAATTCTAGAGTTTTAGGAGCCAACTCATGCTGTCGTCGTTGCTCATTTTCTCTTTCCAAATGCTGTCTTTCCTTCTCTCTTTCCTCATGCTGTCTCTCCTCCCTCTCCTTCTCGTGCTGCATCCTGCGAATTTTAATTTCCTCATCAATTTTCTTCTGCTCTCTAGCTACAGCTGCTTTCCTCTCCTCGTCATATCTTTCCAGATCGTCCCTGACGAAATCTTTCGCTTCTTCTCCGTCTAAACCTTCTTCTCTCGCTTCGTCTCTGAGGAGTTGTCTAAGCTTCGCCCTTTCTGGCATAATAAGTCAGTGGCTGAGACTAAGTCGAGAAAGCAAGAAGAAAAAGATACGCTGGTTCCTACCACATGCGAGAAAATACCAAACAAAGATGATATACTTATAACCTTGGATACCTCCTCCAAAAAATATAGTGTCTAACTATCGCTGCTGTTAATAGGCAATAAAGCATCTAATGCAGACGACTACGCCAAAAAAATGGTAGTTAAGATTACTTCCTGAAAAATAAGTTGCTAAAGTGTAAAGAAAATAATTATTGCAAAAATTTGTTTAAGGAAGAAAAAAAATCCCCTTAATTTTAAGTCCACTACACGTTCACCCCTGAAGACAGTTAGGGTAAGGGAGGCAATTACAGGACGTAATTATCTGAACGCACTCCTTAGCTTAGCTCAAACACCTACTTCTTCAGAACCCTGTGAATGTTATACACTCACAAACTTTAACAGCGTTTAGTATTATAGAATCGGTAATTAACATATATTCCGACAAAATCAACCTGTATCTCAAATGTATAATGCTCAATAATGCTGTGGAAAAAGATTATTAGTTGTGTGGTCAGCACGCCCATAAACAGATCGATTCGTGTAGGAGATAAATTATTTTTAAAAGATACGAAACTCACAAGACATCACACTCTTACTCTATATCAGAATAAAGAAAATTAATCCTGCAAACGAGCTGATATTCGTATTTGCTCAGGACTAGAGTTCAATTCCCGGAAAAAACGAGCCACCATTCTGTCGAAGATTTTTTGATAGGGGAATTAAGACTTGGGTTGGTCCCTTCTGAATAGATTAGAATAAGTGATAGTCCCAGTGAGATGTGATAATAGAAATAGATCTCCCCGAGTGAGATGGAAGACTGTGATAGAGGCTGTCTCTGAAATCGAGAAATCTTCTCTCTTTCACCTATCTTCTACGACAGATTTAGAGGAGTCAGACAGTCTAAACACACATATATATATATAGTTCTATCCACTCGCGTGCACGCACATACAAGACGACAGTTAGACGTACAGACGTGGGAAACCTATAACTAACGATTAAATAGATATTTGGAACGAGCTGACCAACGCGCTGATTAATTTCAAGAGAAATTTTAATTATCATCTAAAATTTCATCACAACACATAGAAATTACATCAAAGCATATGCAAATAGTCATAAAGTCAATAAAAATGCTACAAAAATGATACTCAGACAGTATTATCTTATCCCTGTTGGAAGAAAGGGATAGCCCCAAGGAATCAAGGATACATATGATTAGGTCTAATATTTCCCCCTTTTAATGTATGGACAGACATGATATCTCTGCTCTATTTTAAGGGAAATATGATTAGCAATACTTGCATACATAAAGTAAGACAGCAAAATGGGTGCCCAATTACAACAATAAAGAAATCACTCCGTCCTCCATTCACTCTATTCATTCAGCCTTGATAACGTGCTTTTGTTCATACTCACAGCTTTGATAGCCACTTCTGGAAACACAATTTTTAGGACTTTCACATACAGACTCGTCAATGGCAGTCTTTGACCAAGAAATCCCCAGTTCCAAAAAGACGGGATGAATTCTCTGCTTCCGGGAACGATTCCTTGGGTGTTCTTATTTTTCGGATGTCTGTTTAGGTCACATTAAAATTGTCCAAGCACGAACATTAACAACGAGCACAGTGTCAATAGCTTAGGTTTCTAGAATTGAGGAATGTCAGATCGGTGTCTACTTTCAGGAAAGGACTATATTTGGTCACCACACCACTAGTCAAAACTCCGTCGGAATGTTACTGACGTTAATATGTTACTTGCCACAACGGCTAAATGTGTACATAGAGTTTGTACAGAAATCTGATCTGGCTCAAAGGCCCAGTATAAACATTTAGTCTTTAAAAAAACCGTTAGTGAGAGTGTACTCTGTCTATTTATGGAGACACACGCACTGTCAGACAGGTGTTAACTTGTAAACCCACGTGGTTAAAAGATAAAAAATGTTTATGTTTCTCACAGGTATGTCTCTGTACTAAACGCCGGCAAATTTGGGTTACCCAGTATTCACTGAATAAAGAAAAACACATATGAAATATTTTACATATTATGTACTCAATATAACTTACATTTTTTTAAACTGCAAGCGTACAGCTTGACTTATCATTTAAACCTTCCTGGAAAATAAGTTATATACATAAAATCAATCATCATGAATTAGGAATACATACGTATTCCGTCAACACTCATGAGGCATCTAGCATTTATAAGTTAGTTTAGAAAAATTATTCTCGTCTGATTATTTAGCAGTTAAAGTTAATTCCTTGAGGCTACCTGGTTTTGAGCTAGAAATTATACTTTATTCTGTTTTCCACTGAAACACGTCACCAGAAAATAATACAGACTATATTTTAATTCTCTCTGCACAAAAGAACTAGTGAAAAATAATAGGCGATTAACACTTTAAACACTTCACCAAATACTAGATATAATATATTTACCTCAACACAGCACTACGGTATCACAACGAAACTAAGAGATATCACTTATAAGTTTAAGTGTCTAGAACGAAGTGACCACGTCTACTGCAAATTGAGAATGAGTGAAATAAAGTTTAAAACTCTGATTAATGTCTTAAACCAGACAAAGTAGGGTCCTTTTGTTGCGCTTCTTTAAGTAACATGGGTAACACATTAGGCGCAGTCTCCCAACTTTTTTCGCAAAACGAAATAATCTCCCCTTTCCGTCTTAAACACCTTACATTTAACACTTCCCTTTACTAGACGTATTGCCCATAACTGACACTTCTTGTTTTCGCACCTCACGCTGACCAGGGCCAACAGTGAGTGTCGTGTCAGGTGGAATTTCCAGACAAGTGTCTCATACTGCACCGTAGAGATGTCAGTTATCGCGCCTCGCCTGAGCGCTCAGCCGATGAAAACGCGCACGTCAGCTGAAAGTGCAGACATAAGTCTGCTCGTATGTCTGAGATAAGCGAAAGTCACAGTTTCGTCCACTGACATCTAATGCAATAGAATGCATTTTAACGCTCTCCCGTCTCGTGTAGAGACTGACACGTTATGTCATAAATGCGTTTACCAGTATGAGAAAGAAAACGGTAAAGTTGAGAATGGGAAAGAAAATGTTTTTCGCAAACGAATGGATGCGAAAAATACAGGAAAAGGGTAAAGAGTGATAATAAAATAGAGGACACGGGTGAAGAAAAGAAGAGGATATAGACAATTTATGATCACAAAACTCTCTGTGACATCTCTCTTTCGCCTATTCTCACACTTTTTAGCCAATTCTGAACACAGGAACTCGTACCTCGGTCATGGTTTGCGTTTTCACACTTCGATTCATGTCAAGCCAAGTCGTCGTTGCTATCGTTAGGGATTAGGGGCAATTGCGTAAGTGATGGTACATGATGGGTCGTCAGGTGTGAAGTGTTTGTGTACCGTTACGTAAATAATTCCTCGTAGTAAGGTATATTCTTATGTGTTGCTTCTGTGTTTATACAGGCGATCAGCGATCTGACCAGCGATTAGAATACTCAGACCCCCGAAATTACCTGTGATACTATTACATACAGTCCCCATCCTGTGAGACAGTTAAAGAAGTGAGCTGCAAGTGTACAAATAACAAACGTTACCAAGAATAGTCGGATGTCACAACTCCATATATGGGGAAAGGGACCTTTTAAATATCACGGGGAATTTTTATAAAACTAAATTGTTTGAATAAACTCCATCCTAACACGCATGACCAAAACTATTGGTGGGCATTCGAAATGCAAATATAACATCATTTCTGATTGGAATCTTGTCTAATAGTAACAACAGAGTGCGAGGGAAGAACATGGGAATATAACAGGACACTTTCGCCAGTTCAGAGCACTGCGAAAATTTTCTCGTCAAGAAGACAACCAGACCAAGCAGAGTAAATAAAAAGATCATTATTCCATTTATCGTACGGTACCTTGTTTGAGCATCTTGAGGACTTATATCCCAGGAAAACTCTACCTTCATTAACACTGAAAACCATAATCCTAGGAATCTGAACACAAAGTCAGAGTAGGAGCCTGTTGTAAAGTAACAGAGAGGTTGGTACGAAAACGAAGATGGCTGTATACCGCTCCACCTATGTCACAGTCTTGACATATGGATGCGAGTCATGGGCAATGACTACAACCCACAAAAGCCAGATCCAAACCTCAGAAATGAGGTATCTGAGGAAGGTGGTTGAAGTTACAAGAAGAGACATGGTCCACAACAAGACGATACGTCAAGGCCTAAAGCTCCGACCCCCTGCAGACCCAAGGAGAACAGACCCAACTAGGCCATGTTTGCAGAGTGGGATAACATCGGCTACCACGACAAGCAAGGGAAACAAAGAGCCAGGGATCCAGACCCCCAGGACGACCCGGAGGCCGCTGGGAGGACAACATTAGACAATCTTTGAAGGACCGAGAACTATAATGGAACCAGGGCGGGAGGAAGACAGCCGATGGGATAGTCTGGCGCTCTCTCTTCCAAACCTCTACACCTCACGGTAGAAAGGGAACGACTAAGCAAGTAAGATTTTACGAACCACCACTGCGAGGGCTGAACACTGCTTTATGCTAGTTTCTTATAGAGTACGACAAGCACAGGCAGTGCCAAGTTCCATATGGATCAGGGAGTGAATGATGAGAGAAATAATGTAAATACGTATTATATTATTCACATTTTCAACCAATGTAGAGGTAAATGTAAACCTATTCAATCGAAATGTAATGAAAGTTTTCCGCTCACTGAGATTAGATTAATTCTCAGAGAAGATACAATTTTGACGCTGATGGGATGGTGGAATGAAAAGAGGGAGGCACACAAATCAGGAGTGATTCAGGAAACTCAATACTTGGGAGTGTATTTGTTTCTCTTTTTGTAATACTAGTCGGTGATACAAGTTGAGGGTACTATCTATGGAACGTAAGGGTATAAGTGGCCTGAATTCAACGCTAGACAGCATCATCAGACGGGTCTTGAAAACGCTGGACCTGCTTCGTGATTACTCCTTGACACTTCTTGGAACGTTTCACATCCTTCAGAAATGACCAGTGACGATAGTGAACCAGTCATATACCTGCAAAGAACCTAACATCAGCTGAAGAAGAAATAAACACACTTACTGGCAGCCGAGTACAAACTTAAAAGCTGCACAGTGAACTGTCTGACCCTTTCCACTGAATTCATAACATCACCCTATGATGATTATTTTGTTTAAAGAAGTATTCATTTTTTTAAATTGTTAAACATAATTGATTATTAAATTTGTTATTTGCGTATATACAAATTTAAAGCTGATTTAATTATTGTGAATATACTGCACTCGCATGTCTCAGTCAAGTCCTTAAATACACTTAAGCAGAACTTTAAAAATCATAGCTGGCAGACGCTGGAGCTGGGTTGGTCATGTCCTCAGAAGAGACCCCGATGCCATCACAAGAACAGCTATGCTTTGGACCCCTGAAGGAAAGCGAAAGAGAGGCCGAGCACTCGCTGAGATGCAAAGTGAACCAGAGTTGGGGCACTGTACGAAATGGCCACCGACCGTGCTTGGAAAGTTTGTTGTTGCCCTACCACTTAAGCTTTGACCGGTGGTTAAGGATCGAAGAAGAAGAAGACCTTTAAAACGATTATAAGAATTTCACTGATTAATTGATTTATGTGCTTCAACGAGCTAATTATAAGATAATCCATCTCCACCAGAGGCGGCAGGTCAGATAAAAGTTAAAGTGCTCAGACTCATTCACCATTGTTCTTGACTTCTGATATATCTTGTGAAGACTAACTCGAGGTAGAAGCATTATTATCCTTCTATCTACAACTCTGCCAAGAGTAATCTTGTGCCAAGGTAAACACCTTTGAAGACCTACATTTGATACTTCAGGTTTTTGCCACTGTTGGAGCACTGCTGCAGAGCAAAGAGGAATCAAACCGTGGCAGGTATATCGATACTGCCGAAGAGGAAAATAGAGCAAACAACATTGTGACAAAGTCAGATTCTGGACTGGACATGAGGATTACACAATGGAAGAGTCACTTGCCGAACTGATAGATACCATATTAGAACACTATGTAGCTTACATACAGAAACACACAGCGAAAACAGAAACACACAGCGAAAACAAAAACAACCGATTTTATTACGAAGTG
Organism: Oreohelix idahoensis; assembly: GCA_024509875.1. Taxonomy (NCBI): domain Eukaryota; kingdom Metazoa; phylum Mollusca; class Gastropoda; order Stylommatophora; family Oreohelicidae; genus Oreohelix; species Oreohelix idahoensis. Next base: position 67,375 of record JAMPIV010010752.1, read on the forward strand.
CCAGATTGGCAAGATGATGAGAATACCTCTCTGTCATGGGTATTCTCTTCTCTTACAACATTTGTGAAGACATATCAAACCTAGTTTTGAAGAACTTTCAACTACAGCAACATACATCTAGAGAACTGGACTTCTTGTGTACACATTACAAAACAACAGCGAACGAGAAGAAGAACAAGAAGACACCAGTTTATGGTCCTGAGTTCTTCTAACTTACGGTTTGTCGTCATCACATAATTTGTACAAGACTTGCATAGTATGGCGTAAAGGTACAGGAATGTTTTTTTCTTTGCTAAGAAGTCCCAATATTTTTCCACGAGCCCTTGTCAAATGTCTTCTCCAGATCCAATAAACAAAGATGCGTAACACCTTGATACTCAATGGCTTTTTTCACTCGGGTATACTTTGGTTTACTCGCACGCCTCATTAGACCTCATCCATTTGTGGCTCAGCTAAGTGTGTTATGATGGCAATCTCCCAATCCCTTGGTATGTGTCGTAAATTAATCTCAGATAGGTACGTTGTTTATAGTCCTGTCTGAGAGCAGAGGTGATAGTGATGACAATGTGAAAGTAATGGGTATGGAATAGTTTTATCACGAGGTGATCGTGTAAGAGGAAGGGCAGTCTCTGGATAGAATAATTTATCTAATCCAGCCTATCTGGACGACTAACTTTAAATCAGACGTACTTTCTCTCCCTGTACGAAATACAAGTTACACTGCACTCACATGCGCACAATTCTGTGACAAATACGCACGAACGTGAAAACAAACTTTGAATAACATATAATGGATAGGGGTTGACCGACACAATAACTAAAGGTAAAATAGATTTATTATCAATAGATAATCACTATATAAATTATATACATCAATAGATCATGGTTACAGACAAATGAAAATTAATCAAATACGTTCTCCCCTTCTGGTAAAGGAAAAGAAAAGAAGATCCCCACAGAGGTTAATTAGCCCAAAAGATCGAAAGTTAACAATAAGTTATGAGATAGTCAGTATGGGAAAAGAACAGGTTCTAAATGTAAGTTATGCCATGACTATTCAGATTAGTGAGACAAAAAGAAGAAACCATATAAGTATACTGATGGTAATCAAAGACATAAGTTTCTTTCTCCGTGAATCCAATTCACATCGATTCAGTGGCCACTTTCAGATTTATGCTTACCCCAGTAGTTGTAGCCGGCATTCCAAGGAAATACACTAATAAGTAATAAGACTATGTATTGTCAAAATTGAGTTGTGCCGAATCGAGCCCCAGATTCGCCGTAATTGCTGACTGCAAATTTCACGGGAATCGCTAGAGTCGGTGATTTAATTTGTCCTGGATACAGTAAGTTATCTCTGCCTTCAGTTGGTGTGAGTAAGGTTCATACGTGGTAATCGCCGATGTAGGATGAATAGAACATATATATTTCCTAGGTTGTTTAGCCTCAAGTTGCTGTGACACTAGGTTAAGTTACACAAATGTTGCTGACAATATATTTCGCCACAGCTGGCTGCTGAGGTTGATATAGAAATGGAATTCTGGTAAAATGTCTGGTCCAGTTAATATTATAATTAATGTTTCTATTTCTGGTTTCTCTCATGAAAAAATGAGGAAAAAGGACCGCACCAGTCACAGCAAGAAGCTCATCAATATTAAATATATCTGGATGCTTATATGATATTATAAGTTCATGTGATCGTAAGTTCATATGGCCATAAGAAAGCCGCTAATACTCAGGTTTTGTTCAAGCCTATATTATAGGAAGGAAATATAAACATTTAACCAAATTATCAGTATCATATCTAACACGTGTTAAAATAGGACCTCTTCACCGCTCTGTTATAAATTAGATTTAAAATCCACGTGGCTAGCTTAACCTGTCGTTTATTTAACGCGTGATATGAACGCAAGTCATTCACAAAGTACATAAAATGGATATCAGTAAATAATATATGCCTTCAGTAAAAAGTTATTTATTGTATGTACTAGTCAGTTTAAACATCTCTTAATGGGAAATAGCGAGTAATTAAATTTACTTTACGGCTGGAAAATTTAGCTATAAGTTATTTAATTAGCACAGAAAATCTCAGTGAAATATAATGAAACTTTAAACACACTAAATCACTTAAGGCTAGAAATATAAATTACCGCAATCAGAAAAATGAAACACTCCTCGAAAATCTAATAATTTTCACTCTGTACGAGAAATACTAGAATATTCGAGCTAGTGAATTCATATAGATATCTGAGCAACTGATAAATGGCTATAGGAGAGACATGGTATATATTGATAAATAAACCTACTGCCAGACCCCGGCCAATTTGCCGTTCGATTTTTGTATGAGAGGAAATTTCTTCACCTTCGCAGCTGAATATCTCTGACTTGTCTTTCATCATCTCCGCCTTGCCGAATATCAGCTACGCAATAAATTAATTCACCTGAACATGGAACACTTCAATGTACGTCTCAGACTTAACGCCCCTAGATTCTTCAAAGAGTCTGTTAAACGCCTGGACTCAACCCGTGTGTTACCCTGATCAAAGAATCTATTTCGCCATGCTCCACGCTTCGCTTTCTGTTTTACCGTGCTAGTTGCTCAAACAGCTCACGTTTTATTTGCACGAGTGAAACCGTCATTCCTGTAGCAAAACAATATACTTTGGCGGGAGGGGGGGGGGAGCAAAGTGAATGAAAACTTGCTGCACTTTTTCATATGTGACAGTATGGTTGTGATACACCAGGCTGCCTGTAGAACATTCAGGAAAAATAGGTCGACTGCTGTCCCCATGTAGTTAACCATTTGTATGTTTTTCCATCATGACCTGCTGCTTTGCCCAACTTAATTTTTTCCAGTGCAGCCTTCAGGTATTTCATCTTGATGCCATCTACGAAACCATTGGTTTCCTTTTCTGTGGTAGTGCTTATCATTTCTGAGGCTTGACCTTGTTAACCACCAAAGAGCGCTGAGAAATATCCTGTCTATCTTTCCATTACTTCTTTTATTTCAGTAATCACCTTGCCTCGTTTGTTCTTTACGAAGTTAAGATGTCACTCTTTTCCTTGCTCGGGTTCTTTGGGGTCTGCTGCAGTTGCTTTTATAATGTGCTTGAATTTCTTCAGGTCGATCTTCTTTGTTTCTGCTGCCGCAAACGTCCATGAAATCTGGTCTTTCGCTCTAGATTTCTTCGCTTGTACGTCTTAATACTCATTTCCTCATCTCAAATACTTATATTGTAGCTTGAATATAGGCCTTGACCGATCAACTCTTTCAGTTATTCATTTAGTTGTTGTCAGCAGCCTCTCCACACTCTAGCATCCCATACAAACTTCAGTGAGCTCTTCCTAAAAATGACATAATCGATGACTGATTTCTAATTCTTGGTTCATATCTAATGAATGTATAAAGTGCGTATTAGGTAACATTGTGTTAGTAATGGCAAGGTTTTGCTAAATGTAAAATCTAAGGAGTCACTTTCCGTTGTCATTTAATGTATCAACTCCATACTTTCCGATAACTCCAACTCATCTAATATGTTCATATTATTTCCAACTCTGGCATTGACATCTCCGAGCATGATAATTTCATCTAGGTAGTCATCCACTGTCCTTTGAAGCAGCTCGAAAAATTATTTCTTGACCTCTGTTCGCTCGTCTTTATTTAGCCTATACACAATGTCAAGGTTGACTATGGTTCCTCCTTCTTTTAGCTTCAGCACTATAATGTGCTCTGAGACAAAGTTCCATTCATTGATGTTATCTCTTTTGTATTTAGAAATAATTCAACCCCCTTTAACATTTTTGGTTGTAAGGACTCAAATGTAGAGCAGCGTATCCATAACTCCTTTTCTCTTTTTCTTTGTTTCATTCAGAGCCAGGATTTCTAATTTCACTTTTCTTATCTCCTCCACCAGCTTCCCTTCCTTCCCGTTAATAATTATAATGTTCAGTGATACATAAATCATCGTCCGTAATTCGTGCCATTTCGTCGTCTTTAAGATCAGTCAGGTTTTCTCTCTGTCGTTTCTGTTAGTGTTTACGCTAAACAGGTGATTGTCCTGTTGTGCCTTTGCAAGGTGGAGGGACTGCATCGTTTGGTATCCGGTCTAGACAGAGTTGTCACGTTTTCAATACGTTTATGTAATGTTTCATGATGTGACCATGTGCTTTGGCTCTCATATTTAAAACCGCATCCTCTTGAGCCTTGCATGCTGACATTTCTCATAGTAGTTTTTGAGTTTTCTAATTAGATTCACATATGTTCCCTCATTACGTATTTAATATATTTGTTGCGCACAGATTCTTTTGTGTGGTAGTCTGTGACGAACAGATTCTTTTGGTAGGCATACAAATGTAAAGTAATATCTATTTGTCTGATGAAAAGTATTTATTTAAGAATCAAAATACTTTCTTGATAATTTAAGGGACAGAACCCTGATTGGTCGATGTTATATTCGGTTATATGGGTTATCTTTTCTTGTGTCTCAACCTGGCGTATGAATACTAGATTTACGTCAGTTTGCTTCTGGTATGGCCAGGAACAGATTGGTCTTGCTTAGAATGTTTATGGCCCGAGTTTATATTTATTCCTTGACAATTTAAGGTGATTCGGTCTTATATCTGTGTATCTTTGTAATGTCTATGTCGGCCTATTTTTTGAGTTGAACTCTGGAGTCAAAGGCATTTCTGCGCATGCGTCGATTTGAGTGTCGACAAGAGACTTCCGTGATGGCGAACTGTGTTTTTGCTCGGACGAGGAAAAGTCGGAAGATTTTGTCATTGTGGTTGATCCTTGGGGAAGGAGAAGTTTTCTAAGTATGACTATTATGTCCGTAATTCTCCCCAACAGTTATTCTTGACGCCAAGGGATGGCGTGTGCTATTTGCTAGTGTTTTTCTGGACTTAAGGTAAAGCATAAACATTTACTGAACTTGCCTTAGGCCTAACGATATGCAGACGTTATACGGTCTGCCGATGTATTTGCTTGATTGTGCTTAGACGAATCTTCTACTAGCAGCACTATGCATTGGACAAATGCAACATTTATCATGGGATATGGAAAGCCCAATATATTATTTGAGTAATGAACGGAGCCTTCACTTACGTTTAAGACATCTTCAGAGTGAGCGACGCTCACTGGAAGTAGCGCTATTTTGGGATCCCACTTTCGGTCTATTCGGATTATCGATCAGAGAACAGGATTGCCTTATTACCTGATGGAGATACCCAGACCTATATTATATTGAAGTCCACTCCTTGTCTATTTAAGATTGTCGTCATAAGAGTCGGCTGAATTTACGGCTTGAAAGACTTAGCTAGAAGAAGGTTCTGACAGTGAACCATTGTTGATGATTATGTATTCACATTAACTGATGCGATTAATCAGTTAAGGCATGATACGATAGGCAACCAGAATATTGAATGCTTGCCTACTATCGTTCTATTGTATTCACATGCTTCATGAATGTCCATTTGATGTTGTCACCCTTTTTTTCAAGTATACGATGATTTTTGTGCCAACCTGTTTCCAGTGACTGTAACTGTGTTGTCGGAGTGTGCGTCCTAATAAATTATAAGAAAACGTCAACAGTAGTCTATGTCATTGACTTCCAGCTATGAGTGAGTGAGTGTCCAGTCTACTTGTCAACTCACAGAACATTCCATCCATTCGCGTACCTTGCACTCTCACTCCAGATAAACATTGCCTTTGCTAGCGCCTCAACACTTGGCGAGAAAGGTGACCTAGATACACACCACTGCGTCGGTCGATTTGACCATTTCCATCATACGTCCAGTCTTCATCATTACGAGTATATCCTTGCAACACTGGAGATAATCTAACTATGCAACACACCATCATCATGTCCAACACCGACATTGTGTTTGCTACACTGGTGGCCAATGTGTGTTTGTTACAATATTTTCTTTCCACTTGCGCCCTGAAGCGTCGTAGGTAATTTTATTAATTGTTTCTGACCTTCAGTATGTATCCTCGATTAGGGTACTGCCTTGTTGCAATTCTTTCAGACAAACTGAACTAAACAATTCCAAATTACCTCTATCTTCTATTCCTGGTGTCTTCCACATTGACTGACCTGCTGGTTGATGGGGATTTAGTCTCGCAAGTTCAGACGAACATATTTTTCCTCTCCGACATTTGATATCTAAATTCATTACTGTTCTCAGTAAATGTTATTTTGTCTTCTGATCTGACATTCTCAAACATCTCACGTCACAGACGATATTCTCGCACGAAGAGACATTTAAATACAATGGCATTTAAAAGTTCTCACTTCGTTGTCACGGGGAAACAATTTTTGCTGACAAGGGAAAATCATGATTTGATTAGACATGTCTGACACTTTAGTCTGAGTGATCTGCCCTTGTTTCTTTCTATCTCTTGTCTACACCCACTTTGCTGTCCTATTACTCTTAATAGCTCTATTATGTCTTCAGTCCCGTCTATCTCGAAGAAGCCAAGCTAAGTCCACCCTTTTGCACGAGCAAATAGCGGCATTTTTGCAAAAAGTATTTTATTTAACGATTCTTGGAGAGCGGCAAATTTCAGTTCTTTTAATGCAAAGTACCCCTGAGCACGGGCGAAAATTTTCTGAATTTTATTTTATGCCGTCCTCGGTTTTTCATCTCATGACGTGAGTAGAACGGAAAAGCGTGCCAATTTTACGTCGCTTTTCTCCGTTTCTTAAGGGGATCCACTACAGTGAAAACTAACTTTTGTTCTAATAACATTTTCAAACTTTTTATGTGCTCAATAGACACAGTGTATGTCCATGAACCAAATTCCACAGTTTATTTTGTTAAAAAAATGTGGCTACCATGGTAACCAAAAAAGAAACATCTGCCATATTGGATTTTCACCACTTTTCACAAGCTAAAAACTTATGTTTCCCAATGACCAAACGTTATCAAATTGCACACACATGTTGTGACTGACAATTAAAATAATTTGTCACATGCTTTTTTTGATAAGTTTAAAATTCTTTTTTTAATGATTTTTAAAATAATTACACTTTATTTGTATGAAAAAAATGAAAAAAAAATATTTTAAAAAATATATCAAAGCAAATTACCAAAATATCAAAAAACGCATGTGACAATTTAAAGGTATATATGTGTACTGCATGCATGCCAAATTTCAGACTGATCTATTAGATAGTTTGTAAAAAATAACATTTTTTGTTAATAAAATGTTAGTTTTGAGAAAAATGCATTTTAGTCACCGAGTGACTTGTCTTGTCCAATATGCTCCATTCTGGGGGGCTGAATGTGTTTAAAATCCTCCAGGACTATATGCTGCACATACTTCAGCTTCTTGCAGCTCCTCCTCTCGCCTTTATCTTGCCTAATTTTTCTTCTTTCCTTCTACATGGTAACCCAAAAAAAAAAACAACCGCCATATTGGGTTTTTCACCAATTTTCAAGAGCAAAAATATTACGTTTACCATTGACCAAACTTTATCAAATTGCACACACATATTGTGACTGACAATTAAAACAATTTGTCACTTGCTTTATTTTGATAAGTTTAAAATTCTATTTTTAATGATTTAAAAAACAAATGCACTTTATTTGTATGAAAAATATGAGAAAAAAAATATTAAAAAAAAAATATCAAAGTAAATTACCAAAATATCAAAAAAAGCATGTGACAATTTAAAGGTATGTATGTGTACTACATGAATGCCAAATTTTAGGTTAATCTATTAGATAGTTTGTTAGTAATACAATTTTTGGTTAATAAAATGTTAGTTTCAAGAAAAATGCATTTTACTCACCGGGTGCCTTGTCTTGTCCAATATACTCCATTCTGGGGGGCTGAATATAATTAAAATCATCCAGGACTATATGCTGCCCCTCCTTCAGCTTCTTGCAGTTCCTCCTCTCGCCTTTGTCTCGCCTCTTGCCTAATTTTTCTTCTTTTTACAAGTTTGTCAGCCTCATGTTTCTGGCTGTTGGCCAGACGTTTCCTCAGTCGCACCTGTCCAAGGCGTATTGAGTTTGTTCCAGATGCTTGACCACACAGCCTTTTTATTTCTGCACTGGCTGATGAACCAAAGTTGAACTCTCCAACGGCCACAAGGACACTGAATTTGGCTTTTTTTAATGACACAAATTTCCGCTTGCTGCAACGACTCCATATAACATTGTGTAGGCTTTCATTTGCATTTTGTGTAGCACCTAGCTGACATCGCTTCAGCAAATGCTGATCAGTAAGACGCTCATAAATAGGGGCTAAGTGCTTATGGAGCAGGTTGTAGTCTAGCGGAGTGTGAACCTTGGTCTCGTGTGGTCCGGCAGCTTCTCCTTTGGCGATGGAATCCTAATAGAAACACCAGGAGTCTTTGCCTGGGGGACACAAATTATGTTGGGGTTTGTCGTTTGTCGAATACCCATGGTAGAGAGAAGCCATGATGGCTTGTTTCATCTCTGGGGCTGTACTATGCTTGCGGATGGCCCTGGTGTAGTAAATACACAATTTTCGTATGGCATTTTGGGTTAGACGACCACGGCTATTTCCCCCAAGGGTGACTTTTTGTTTCCTGCAGTCAGTAATCAGTGTCCTCAGTGCAGTGCCTAATCGCTTTGCAACATGGTTGACGCACTCTTCTTTGGTTATGTCAACTTCTGGTCTATACGGTTTGATGTCGCAGAGTCTGTTGTAGGCCTTGGAATCGCCATCTGATAGCAAAACAGTGTGGTGTAGCTTGTGATTTGCGACTGAATGAAGAAAGAGAACTTCACAGGCTTTTACCTCCATCATTCCGGCTGACCCTTCGTAATTACTGCAGCAGTCCTTCTGATGCTCTGCTTTCCATTTTTCAAATTTGTCAGGCTGATTTTTCAGTTGCCACTGTCCAGTAGTCTCACAGGTGTGACAGAAGGAAGACGTAACATGCGTATCGATGACCATGCCAGTCAAGATGTCAATAACACTGCCAACACCTGTCAGTGACTTATGACCTCTAGTTAGCCATGTTGCATCAAAGCTGACAGCGATGTCCCGTTTCCAGGGTCTTACGTCTTTTTTGTTTCATCTCTAGCGGGCTGGAAGAAACGCCACGGAACACCTGCAGCCTTTTCTGACTATTTAAACCCTATCACTCTTTATTATTAGTTTGTAGAGGATTCCTTGCTGCATTGTACACAATGTTATACAGTTGAGAGCTTATAACAGTAGCATTTACTTTGTTAATTTCGTGCGCTTTTTCTAGCTTAATCATATAGACCCGAGATCCAGTATTATGTTATTTCATCTTTATATATTTCTTAAAGCAAAGTAATTGTGGTGTGACCGGGAGTTCTAAATTTTATTAAGCACGATACCAATTTAAAGTCCGCTACTAGTTAACGCCAAGAGTGAACTTTTTTGTGAGAGAGAAGTACGAGCGAATGTATACTTTATTTGAGCAAAATGCTTCATGTGGACATGTGTGTAAATAATTCTGTACAGATTTGTACTACATGATGTATATTGGTTTCGAGTGTACAGCTATTTTGTAATTTCACTAAGCCTCAATTCTAATGTTGGTAAATACCTCGCGGGTAAGCATTTTGGTCGCCTTTTTGTATTTTTTCTGGGTTATAATTTACAATTATTGCCAAAGGTGTGGGTTTTGCCTTTTACCACAGTGAAATTAAGACCAGATATCAGGGGCTTATTGCTACAGCGGTGAGAAACACAGAAGAACACCTTGATGACTTGGAAACCCTGTGGTTTAAATTCAAGGACATCATAAAGACAGCTGCTGTAGAAGCATGTGGTGAAGTCCGACTTGGGAACAAGAGAAAGAGGACACCTTGGTGGACAGAGGAAGTCAAAGAGAAAATAAGAGAGAAGAAAATGACATGAAAACAATACTTAGGAGCTAAAAACACAGCTGGACAAATAGAGAAATATAGAGAATAAGTGATACTCAAAACAGAAGCAAAGAACAAAGTGCTAGCGGCAAAACAGAAGTCCTGGGAACAATTTGGAGAAAAGCTAGAAAAAGATGCACAAGAAAACCAGAAATTGTTCTATAACCCTAAAGAACATGAGGTAGGAAAAACAATGCACTCTCAAATTTATAAAGGACAAGCAAGGCAAATTGCTTACTGCCCCGAAGGAAGCAATGGAAAGATGGAAAGAATATTTCTCAGAACTCCTGGATTATGAGCAAGGTCAAGCATCAGAAATGATAACCACTAGCACATAAGATAAAACGAATGATGGTGAAGATGACATAAAGATGGAAGAACTGAAGGCAGCACTGGAGAAAATCAAGATCGGCAAAGCAGCAGGGCATGATGGTATAACACCAGAAATGGTTAAGCACATGTATCAGGCGACCTATTACTCGTAAGGCGTCCTATAGGCAGCGTGGTGCAACAAGACCATACCAAAGGATTGGGAAATTGCAATCATAACACCAATTTTCAAAAAGGGTGACAATCGACAATCTGGAAACCATAGAGGCATATCCCTTCTCAGTTTCCCTGGTAAAATTTACTCTAGAATTCTTGAGCAGAGACTCCGACGCCTGGCTGAGCCTTTAATGGGTGAGGCCCAGTGCGGATTCCGAGCAAACCGAAGTACTCAAGACCTAATTTTCACACTCAGACAGCTGAGTGAAAAGGCCTATGAGTATAAGAGTGAGATCCAACTTTTTCGCTCCGACTTCTGAAGCAATATACTAAAATTAACGTCCTGTTCAGGACGTACGCAGAGATCGCAATATAGTAAAAATGGTGCGAAATAAACCAAGAGCCAAGAAGAGGAAGGTATACACCAGCCCATCAACGCTGAACAACCATAAGAACAACAAAATCAAAAACAGCCACCCGGAAAGAACAGCCGACCCACCTGCAAGCACTATGAAGGATGTGGAAGAGACAGCTCTTCAGCACAGACAGGCACTATAGGAAAACACAGAAGATATCGCAGAGACCATTATTGATGTACTACGCAGAATTCAAGACGGAGACAGTTCATCAGGCTCTCTCAACAGGAAGCGATAGTAGAAGTAGCCCCAGACGTGTTAGCCATCGAAACCACTGAGAAGCAAGCGACCAGACCTAGTCCGGACGAAACAACAGCTAACAATTCAAAAGCTCAGACACAAGAGATGGCACCTTATAACAAAAAACAAGAACAAGATTCGAACCAAGCCTGTAGAAGGGAACAAAGACCAAATACTAACAAGACAAACTACACAGATACGATGCAGGAGAGGATCGTAAAGATCACCCAGACGTCAGGAAGTGAGGCCTCACTCAGGGCCCTACCAAATGACAAAGTAATCAGTATCCTAGAGGCAATAACTGGCAGGAGAGACATCTCTAAGGTACGGAGGCACAAAAAGGGAGTCGTGCTTTCGCTCAACAGATCGGATAAAACAACTTCGCTGATGACAGAACTGGAGGCCGGACCGAAAGAATTCATGCTGCCTCACCAGATAAAACTAGTGATGGAGACCAGCAAGACAACAAAGAAGTTGGTACTAAGAGGAGTGGATACCAGATGGTCCGCAAACGAAGTCCAAAAATGCCTACAAATTGAAAACGCAAATGCTCAAATCATACAAGTCGAAAGGTTAAAAAGACATGGAATAAAAAAGATACCAATCTGGTGGTAGTAACTATTGAAGGAGTGACAAGACCTGAAAGACTGACGCTCAAAGATGCATCAAAAAGAACAGAAGCCTATATCTCTCCGGTAATGCAGTGCTCTAACTGCCAACAATTTTCCCACCAAGAAAACATGCAGGAGAGATGCAGTCTGTCAATATTGCGCGGGAAGCCACCAATATGGCGACTGCCCCAGGGCGAAGGAGGACCACAATTACAAAGCGATTAACACAAACCGTACCTGTGTAAACTGCCTCGGAAACTATGAGGCAAGGTACAGAGGCTGCCCGATGTTCCAGGAAACTAAGAGCATACTGAAGGAAGCGGTATCCAAAAACATCCCCTTCAGAGATGCAAAACACAGAGTGGCTGCGGATGTCGGGAACAGACAGCAAACAACAGATAGAAGACAGCTGCATCAGCTGACCGCGGAAGTCAAAGAAATAAAACTAAAACTACAGATCGAGAACAAAAGCAAGCAGAAACCCGAAGATCAAACCGACGGTGGTAAAGACGGGATAGATCTACAGAACGTTAGTGGAAATATAATGGAAGACATGAAAAGAATTCAGCAGCAGATAGAAACAGATGTCAAGAAGCTGACAGAGCTGAAAGAAGAAAACACAGAAATACTCAAAAGAATCGAAGCAGAACGAAGAGCCGTAGAGGAAATTACATCTAACACACGAGAAACTAAAACAAACAAGCAATCAGAGGAAGAAGTCATCGAGGAAACACTAATAAACTACACCCGTCAATAACAGAAAAAGCACTACTTCAAATACAGGAGAAAAGGAAGACACAAGAATCAGAAACGAGGATGGCAAAAACCAACAGAACCACACAAGCCAGACAATGAAACACGCCATAGCACCACGAACGGACAAACAAAGAAGAGGAAGCCAGACAGTCAGCTAGTGGTCCTTTTTAGGACCAGTCCTTTTCAGGACTAACAACCGGCTAGCACCGAAGACACTAAACGCACAATATACCCCAATTATAACCAATTTTTCAGGTTAAACAGGGTATAACAGCAACATAGTAGACAAACAAACGAACGAAGGTACGTTTCATAGATCTGGAAATGACGTTTGACAGGGTCCCCTTGAGCAAACTTTGGGACTGTTTGGCAAGGAAGAACATTCCAGCACCTCTGATTCATGCTATACAGAGCTTCTATAAGCCTTGCAGAAATTATGTGAGGACAGCAAACCATAAGTCAGAATAGTTTAGGATCACCGCTGGTATAATACAAGGTGATAACCTGTCACCTTATCTTTTCTTACTCCTCGATGACGATGTGATCAAAGCATGTAAGGAGAGAACAAGAAAGTATTCAGTGGCGTACTGTGTCACGACGTGGATTTAAGTATAGAGTTATGTATGAGTGTAAGACAAGACCCTAGGATAAGAAAGACTGAGAAGATAGATTTTGATTAAGAATGACAGTGACTGTGGAAAGATGAGACTATTGGCTTCGAGGGTGAGAACCTAGATTGACTCTCCCTCGCCACTCGTGACTTCTTGCTAGCTATAGACTCACCCCCTCTGACTACCCTTTACAAAAAAGGAGATAAGGCTTAACTAAGACAACAGACACACTAAACAGACACATATATACGTACACTATATTTAGATAAAAAGTGACTGATCCAATATGAAATGTATAGTTTATTTGCACAATACATTAAATTACAAACTAAAAAAAAATAGCTACCGTGCGTGGTCGCACATCTGAAAAAGAACCCACAACAAATAAAATAACATACAAATGGTAAACCCACAATGCCACCCTCCCTGCAATCTGCAGGAAAGAAAGTCAAGGATTACAACAACCTGTTTGGTGGGGTCTCTAACCTCAGATCCACCATTCCTAACTAACCTAATATAACTATAACTTTAACACCACGATCAGGCTGCAGACGTACTAAGTGTCTACACTCTATAATTGCATTATCTGATGTCCTACAATGTTAACCACTGCTTCAAAAGCACTGATCCACTAAATGACCTTTTTCATTGCTATCTCTGATCCTGTCCTAACACAACTTTCTATCTGACCCTAACACCTCACTCTCCCCTCTGTTTCTGCTCAGTGTCTACTCTGAGCCTGCTGTCTTCTGCTGAAGTTGCGTCTCCGTTATGCACCTCCTCTCGTTTGTGTACGGGAAAGGAATGTTGACCTTTTCTCTCCCCCCCCCCTCCCCCCCCCGCCCCCCCCCCCCCCCAATCCCCCCTGTTTCCCCTGAAAAATCGCCTAAGTACTCTGACTCCTATGCACCCTCCTTCTGTTGCATACCTGTTGACGACTTCTGAAATAATGACTAAGTACTTGACTTCGTATGCAGAGGCTTCCCTGTTGACAGAAAACTGAATTCACGTGCCCGTTCACCCCTCACTGGGTTAGTGCCGTCGGTTTTATTATGACCGAATTGAAACGACAACACCAGGCCACGCGCTTTTGTTTCAGTGTGTGTAAATGAGCTTAGAGCTCAAGATTTTAAGAAATCCGTTCACGCTGAAAGATGCTTCACTGCAATTGAACTGCTTCTTTTTACTGGGGCAGACGTGTACTTGGCGGCGGTAACCACAGCGTTACCAGTGCTCTTCACCTCTGTTGATATCTCGAGCCCTCGGCTCCTGAAACGACAACTTTTAGTTGAAAATTGGAAGGCAGGTTACACACTCCCAATTTGCCGCGAAACTGACTGCTGTGGAACAAATAATACAACAGAAATACCACATGTCAAATTAGACTCATCTCTAACATCTAACTCCCTTAAATAAAAACAACTCCCTTCTTCCTTTTCCTTCATTATGCCCAGCGATAATCAACATTCCTATCTAAAGGTCAAAACTACCATCCACTTCCCCTCCTCTTAACAATGCCTGTTATGTAAACCCAGACGTCAAACACAGGCTGACCTAGATCTCTGGCCCGTCAACCGTCACAACATTACATACACTGATGGAAACTCCTGTACTAAAATACTAAGGTTTACTTTCTACATCGACTCGGGACTAAGCGCAAAATAAAATACCCCTCTCTAAGAGGTATGTCTTCAATTTAACACAAATTAAAATACATACCCTCTGGAATAATGAAATCCCACTACATTTCTCAAATAGCCCGCTAGCAAAGTACACAACTTACGCTTACGTACACACGCTACCAATCATCAATAATCACCTCGAGGTTACATACACCGGACCTCAAAATTACATTATTGATATAGCTTAAGGACTTAACCTTATAACATTAATTAAAGTACAAAATACGTTAGCGTATTTTCACTGCCAATCATCATAAACAAAATATAAGGAATTATAAATTCCCTGGTCAGTAATATTACTTAGACCCCTGTCTTTTGCCTACGCAACATAGCAATACTCAATTAAATAAACTCTCCAATCAAATAAAATACACGACTACTCCCGTGTATCTACACTGCACCTTATCATAATCGCCTTGTGATTTTCACCGGCTACCCCCACTAAAGATAAAACCAGCTTATCCTTGAAAAATTAAATTCACCTCTTACATTTCTACACTTTCTCTAAGATAGTAATTGATGGCACTTTCGTTTATTAAAATTAAATTAAACTCCCAGAAGAATTAACAAAACGGAGCAACAATTCTATTATACCGAATACAAGTACTACGCTAAATTAACTATAGACACACCCAGATACCAAATATCTCGCTGGAGCAATTGATAGGCGTGGTTTTCACGGCTGTAATTTCTGGAGACAAAGGCCCCGCTAAAGATAAAACCCTGTTATTTATTATAAAAAACCACTGCTTAGCCCCACGCCATGAATCATAGTTTGGCGTCTCTCTGGAACCAATAATATTGCCGGAATTTCATTATTATTGAAGTCCGCCAATAATAACGCAAGCTATAAGTGACGCATGTTATGACTGCTACCACGCGCGTTTTTCGTACGTCACATTACCTCCTGTTTTTTTCCGTACGCGTGAGCAAATTAAACTTTGATTCGTTGGCACGCCCGGTTTTTACGTACTGGGTAGAAGTTCACAACCCACCCATCAATTTACCGGGTAGGGGTTATTAAACGTCGGACAATTTTAACCCAGCCCAAATAATATTCACGCTCTTACTACAATAAAAGTTACTGCAAATATTTTACAACGAAACCTTAAGTGATCGCAATTACTTATAGAAAGGAAGACTGGTGCAAATCCTAAAATTAAACCCTACCGTCATACCTCCTGAACAAAAGCAATTAATTACCAAGATAAGAAGACTAAACTCAAGTAGATACAGGAAAAAAATTATAGATAGGAAAAGAATGGGCCTGTTGAAAAATAAAACCACAGTACTGCCTCACATACTGAAAGATGAGACAGGTCTGTATTTCAGCGATGACATTTGCTGATGATGTTGCCCTGATTGCTAAATCAAAGGCACATCTCCAATCCAACCTGCAAGTCTGGAAGGAAGAGCTGAAGAAAAGAGGAATGGTCATAAGCAGCTGTACAACAAACTCCATGGTGATATACCGAGAAGAAAGAAGACATCAGATTAAGCTGGGGGAACAGGTCCTAGAACAGGTCGACGACTTTAAATACCTCGGAGCTATTATAGACCGAAAGGGAAGCATCAAAAAAGAGTTGGCCACTCGAAAAACAGCAGCTGCGAGACTTTTTCAGGCCATAAATCGAGGATTCCTCAGCAAGAGAGAGGTTGGTAAAAAAACGGAGATGGCTGTATACCGCTCCCCCTATATCCCAGTCTTGACATATGGATGCTAGTCATGGGCAATGACTACAATCAACAAAAAGCCAGATCCAAACCTCAGAAATGAGGTATCTGAGTGTTAAGTCATATTTTCGCGTGGCAGTTAAATGTTTGGGATTTTCACGTGCGGGTCTAATTTTTTTATAGACACGCTTGTGAGCACATATAAAGTTATGAGAAGGTTTATTATTTGCGTGCCTTTGTGCACTATATTTTGAACACAATATCTCAACTGGGTATGTTTTATTTTTAAAGAAAGAGTTCAAATAGACACGATGATTGAATCACGAAGTTGGGGGGACAAATAGGTGAGCTGAGACGAACAGGTGAGCTGATCTCACATGTCAAGCTTTTAGTACGCGCTTGAGTGAAAAGGTACTGAGTCGAAGCGACGGAAAATATATTCTCGATCATTGAGTATCTGACAGGGCATCGGCACGATCGTTTATGGCGTGCCGCTAGTGTGTCCAGGGTTTTGTTGGTTTGAAGGATAACACATTCTACCGTCATGGAAGACATTCGATATAATTCAAAGCCTTGATAAGAAACAAGGAATATAAGAACTCGTTAAGGTAGAGATTCCACCGTCATTGAGATGACGGCGGTCAGTGAGTCCAGTCAAATTCAATATGGATTATTGTTATCAGCGTGCACATATTTGCTATTACCACCTTTGATGATTTGCCGTTTATAACGTCGACTTCAATATGGATTATCTGTATCAATGTGCACCTATTTGCTATTATCACCTTTGATGATTTGCTGTTTAAGACGTCGACTGCAATATGGATTATCTGTATCAATGTGCACCTATTTGCTATTATCACCTTTGATGATTTGCTGTTTATGATGTTGTCTGCAATATGGATTATTTGTATCAACACGCATCTATCTGCTACTATAACCTGTAATGATGTGCTGTCAATGATGTCGATGTCCCTGTCGTCAATAAACTGTGAATGATGTGGAAACTTATTCATCTTACCCGTTGGTCCATTTCATGGCCCTAACGTTACTGTTGTGTGGGTTGCGTCACATTTACACAAATCTAAGGGACACACGACATTCACCAATATTAAACACCTGTCGGCCACTATCAGTAGGCCCGACACTGCTGACATCAATCGTGTCAGCTTTGCCAGTCAGCAGCACCAACACACAGCACACCAGTACATCAGTAACACTGAGGAAGGTGGTTGAAGTAACAAGAAGAGACATGGTCCGCAACCAGACGATACGTCAAGGCCTAAAATCCCACCCCCTGCAGACCCAAGTAGAACAGTCCCGATTTAGATAGTTTGGCCATGTCTGCAGAATGGGAGAAGATTGTCTACCACAACAAGCATGGGAAACGAAGAGCCAGGAAACCAGATCCCTAGGACGACACAGAGTCCGCTGGGAGGACACCATTAGACAATCTTTGAAGGACCGAGGACTAGAATGGACCCAGGCCAGAAGGAAAACATCCGATAGGATACGTCTGAGGCTCTCTCTCTTCCACACCTTTACACCTCGAGATAGAAGGGGAACAACTAAGTATGTAAGTATCATACTCTGACAATCCTTCTGTCATTTTCTTTCAACGTATTACGTATTATTGATTTTATCTTCCTATATGTTGCTCCGACTTGAGTTTGATTTTTGTTTTCTCATAGTTGGCAACTCTATCTGCCTTCTCAGGCGGGGGAGCGAAGTGTAATTTAACCTAACCATTTAGTCTGTTTAGAACACTATGACAATTCACCTCGCCTCAAGACAACCAAACCTTGCAAGAGTTAAGAATAGCAGCTGATTTTATTTACCAGACCAAACCTTGTTTGAGCATCTTGAGCACATAGAGCCCCGAAAAGAATACTACAATCTGAACACGGAAAATCGAACTCTGATGAAACTGTAACACAAAATCAAAGGGGGAACTTATTGCTAAAATAACAACACCCCAGACCACGTGTAAGAGGCATCGTCAAGCTGCCTTAAACTATTTCTCTGAGCCAGCAGTCTGTGAGCTAATGATTGGCGTAAGATGTACAATTTAAATTCTATATTTTGCATTATTAACATGTGAACTAAAATGAATATATTGACATGTAAAAAGAAATATGTGAAAATTGCTAGTGGATGTCCATGTAATTTGAGGCTGGCAAACTCAGCGTATAGAATGATGATTTCATGAACCACCACTGCCAGTGCTGGTGACTTCTTTATTGCGAGTTTCTTATTGAGAACTAACAGCAGAGGTAGTCCCAAGTTCCTAATGTAGCAGGTAGTGATTGATGATAGAAATGATCACAATTTCCTTTAGTGCTTCTGTCAGCAGCTCTATTTGTTTCTTTGTTTCCGAGTGCAGTTATAACCGTCAGAGAGTCTGTGAGAAACAATATATTGTCACTAATAAAGAGTCTGTGAAGAACACTGTCTTGTCTCTAACAGAGAGTCTGTGAGAAACACTATCTTGTCTTTAACAGAGAGTCTGTGAAGAACACGATCTTGTCTCTGACAGAGAGTCTGTGAGAAACATTTTCTTGTCTCTAAAAGAAAGTCTGTGAGGAACACTATCTAGTCTCTAACAGAGAGTCTGTGAGGAACACTATTTTTGTCTCTAACAGAGAGTATGTGAGGAGCACTGTCATGTCTCTAACAGAGAGTCTGTGAGGAACACTATCTTGTATATAACTGAGAGTCTGTGATGAAAACTATCTTGTCTTTAACTGTGAGTCTGTGAGGAATCCTCTTGTCATGGGATTTCTCCCCTTGCTCTGCAGTGATTGTCTAACAGCCGCCTAAATTCAAAATATCTACTGAGGGACTTCAAAGGTATCTACCCTTCGTTCAAGATAGTAATCTCTTGGCAGAGATTTGAATTGAAGAATGATGCTTCAATAGTCTGATATTCTCCAGGCTATAATAACATTTTTCAGGACAAAGAATTTAGCTCGATTGATGAGCCCCCCGATGATTAAATTCAGTAAAATATTATTTCCACAGCTCTGTCCTACCACAAATGTACTTCCGATGGAGTCAAATTAATCTTGACCTATCCCAACAACAGCACTGAACTCAAAAAGATCCTTTTCTGCTACTTAACTATTCTCCAAATAGATTATGCAAAAAAAAAAAAAAGGTAAAGGAGGCATATTGTGAATATGGTGTTAGACCCATATTTTCTCTACCGTCGGCACACTAGGGGTGATGTGGTCAGCATAACGCCGCCCGCCTTAACCTTCACAGAGTTGCTCTGGTACCCATTTGGGGCTGGGTCGACGCAGGAGCCGTTTGCGGCCTAAAAAAATCCCACCTCATCTGGGGATCGACCCATAGACCACTGAGCTAGGAAGCCAGCGCACTAACCACTATGCTACCGCGGCTCCCCTAAATAGATTATGTGACCCGTGAAGTGTTCGGCGAGGCACCTGTCGTGGCTTATAACCAGACAAGAACTTGTGAGACGATCTACGAAATGTCAGGGAGTAATCACGAAGCTGGTCCAGCGTCTTCAAGGCCGGACTGATGATGGTGTTTAGCGTTGACAGCAGGCCACTTGACAGCTGGCTACACACTTTGTTCCAGAAATAGCACCCTCAACTGGCATCACCGACTAGTATCATGAAAGAAGAGAAACAAATACTCTCATGAGTATTGAGTTTCTTGACACACAGTCATGTGCCCTGATTTTCATTCACCATCCCATCTACCTCAGAACTTTACCCTCTCTGAGCATTACTATTAATCCCAGTGAACGGACAACATTCATTATATTGATACTGAATATCTTTACATGTGCACTGAGTGAAAAGGCGAATACTATAAAAAGTAAGTATATCAGTTCTATCATCATCCACTCCCTGCTCTATATGGATCTTGAGACTACCTCTGCTTTTGGTTCTTTATGAGAAACACGCATAAAACAGTCACCAGCTCTGGCAGTGGTAGTTCATGAAACCATCATTCTACATGCTGAGGTTGCCAGCCTCATTTGACTTGGACATCAACTAGCAATTTTCACACGCTAATAAGTGCAAAATATAGAATAATAAAATCTCTTTGGGAATATTGACTCCTGGCTCAGAGAAATAGTTAAGGCAACTTGTTTCAGATGCCTCTTACACGCGGTCTGGGGTATTACTTTACACTAGGCTCCCACTCTGACTTTGTGTTCAGATTCTTAGGATTCCAGCTTTCCATGTTAAAGTAGGTAGAATTTTCCTGGGATATAAGTTCACAATATGCTCAAAGAAGTTCGGGACGATAAATATAATTATGATCCTTTTCCTTACTCTCCCTAGCTTGCTGTCTTCTTGACTAGGTTAATTTCACAGTGCTCTAGACCGGTGAAAGTGTCAGAGTATATTGCAACTTTCGTCCCACGGACGTTGTTGTTACTATCAGAAGGAAGTGTGGTTTATAACATCTAGAATTGACCAGCCACTTATATGCAATCGCGCTTGCAATGATGCGGTTTATCCCAACAATTTCCTCTTATGGAAATTCTGCGCAATTGTGTTTAAAAGTCACTTTCCAATTAATGAATTGTTATTACCGTCGATTTTCTGTACTGTTTATACTCACGACTTATTACAACATTCCGACTTTCAGGTGCGTGTTTGTAATAAGTGATCACCTGGATAATTTACTGCCCTGGAATGTGTTCTCTCCACGAGAAAAATTATGAAGTACAGTAGCCATATCAGCGATAACCAAGCTCGCGGGGCAATCTTCTTTGTAATCCGGTGCCCCAATGTCTGGTACACGAGAGTTTACCAACATGACTGTCGGCCAATATTACATCACCTGTCTACTTTCTCAGCAGGGATGATGTGACAGTATAGCCTTCCCTGCTTTGCAGTAGTGGTCCAGCCGTGGCCAAAACTCAAGAGTATCTAATATGGGCTTCAATGGAGTCTATCTTTACACAATATTGTTCTTGGCAGAAATGTGAATAGAAGAAAAAATACGCTTTTATCCCCAGTGAGTCATCACAAGATATTCAGAATAAGCGAGAACAATACTGCTTTTGCAGAGTGTGTTAACTCTGTAATTCCGCTGACCCTTTTGTGAAGGATAAAGCACTTATTAATTTCAGCTCGTTCAAGCCCCCACCCCTGATTTACTCAGTGGAATTACATTATTCTAGTATAGCTCTGTTTAGAGTGTTTTGTAGTACATTGACTGAGACAAACATGCAGTGACTTCAAAATGATTAAATCGAAGTTAAATTTGTATAATTACAAACAACAAAATTTAAAAATCACTTAAGATTTAGCAGTTGAACATTAATTTGAATAATTATGGATCTAGAAAAGTGATCATCACGGTCGTTATGGATTGTGAAATGTTACAAGAAATTCAAGTGACAGCATATATTTGAACTTAGCTTCCAATGACGGTTCAGCTCCTTCTTATGGGTTGGTTCTTTTCACGCTCACGCTCGTCCCTGATCAAGATTGTCAGGTGTAGCTCGTTTCCCAGAAATGTCAAAGAGAGTCTACCACGTGGGTCCATCGTCTTAAAGCTTGGGCCACTGTTCCCTTCTTGCTACAGAGATAGTACTTTATCCTGGTGCCACCAATAAGCCATGCTGGCTCACAGACGTTTTGCTTAGATGAACAAAAGAGAGTTGAATCGGCCTCTTTCACGCGTCTGGGGTGTTGTTAATTTAATACATTTCATCTCTGACTTCGTGTGTGATCCTCAAGTTTCCTCAGTCCCGTTTTCGTTATTTAATATGAAAGAGATTTCCTGCGCTATGAAAATCCGTTCAAAATTTACCAATACAATGTGTCCGGTATGTTTAAGAAGGAATTCTGAATTCTAGTCCTTCAGTCTAGCAAGGTCTGCTATCTTGGCGAGCGATTTCTCAAGTGAAATAGCTTAAGAAAATGGTCAGATTATACCCCCTGCCTTCCCACGCATTTGATGTGTGCGCCTCAAAGGATCAGAAAATCTGATATGAATATGTTGCATGACTCAGCTAATGCAAAATTTCAAACATTACTTTTCTGAAAATGGGTTGTACACATCCGCTTGCCCTTGGGTACAAACTTACGAACATGTCTTTAAATATGACACCGTGTTCCCAATGTAATAACCATTACTTTTTATCAGAAAGTAATCATTTTTCTGGGTCTGTCCATCCTTTGTCTCCCTGTATTCCAAGCTTTGGTGAAGCGCGTACCCGCGTCTTATGCGTAACAACGAGACATGTCTACTTATCCATAAGAAGGGCATAAGGAGGTAAATACATAATATCTGCTACACATAGCAGAAAAAAGAAAGAAAAGCGTGCGACAAATGAAAGCACACAATAAAATCAGTTCCACAAATGTGCAGATACTGCCGGAGTGAAACAAATATCGATTGGGGCTGCCTCGTTCTATTACAGATGATCAGGTAAACAGACTTGACGAATTAATACAGGAAGAAGTGTAAACACGTTTTTGTGTGCTCCGAACATGAGAAATAAGTAGATTATTGAAAAGAGAAAAAATGAATAGGAGAATGACCAATAACGTTACAGATGACATTATATAAGCAATATTGAAGATACGCTCAAACTTGTCTTTGTCTGTTGTTGGTGTTGTTGTTGTTGTTGACAAACTGATTGGACAATGCACATATTACGATTATGTGTTTTGTTTTCTTATGTGTTTATATTGTTTATTTGTAAATTACATTAGTAAAGTGTTATGTGCTGCTTTACTGTCTTCTTTTGATTTTCCTATTCGATACATTATGTCTTTGTCAAATGGTTAATTGCAAAATTTTTTTAGTAGTATTTTATTTATTCTGTGTGATTATGTGTGCACTTCTGTGGATTATCTGATTTAAGTTCTTTTTTTTGTGGTTTATTGATTAATTATGTGTGTGTTTTTTTTTTTTTTGTCAGAGACACAGTGGGAGCTCCTTCATGAGTGGTCTAGGTTTAGTTTTTAGGATTCCTCCCATTGACGTGCCTCTCTAATCAAAGCTGACTATAGAGATAATGGGGTCATGAACCGTGTTTTGCCTGGTGTTGCTTATGACGTCTACTTTTCTGACCTACTTGTTGTTAGAGCCTATTTTCAGATAATATGAGGCGACACCGTAAGGGGTATCTCCACTTGGTGCAATCGACAGTTCCGTCCTCCCAGAATGCTGGACTTACTTCTTCATGTCTCTATGCACATATCTTCAAACTTCAGCTGCTGGCTCTGGCAGATTGTTTGTTTGTTGTTTGTTTTTATTTTTTGGCCAGGGCCCAAGTTTGGACACAACAGTAAGTTTTATCCAGTTGACTGTTGTTTAGCACTTTCTTACAACCCATGTACAACGAGCATGTAAACTCACTGACTTTTACCTCTTTTCTGTGTTCGCTACACAGCCAGACCTTGACGTTGACACCTTTTATATATTTTCCTCCAGTATTGTTAAGTTTCCTTCATACTGACATGTTAAGATGCAGTTGAGTGGAATTGTAAGGGACGTAAATTTATTTTACCAAGGGATGCAATCTGATCTGAAAAGATTATCATAGCATTTAAAGCATTACAATGTTAACACGTGTTTATTTCCTAATACTTTTTAATAGAAAGAACGGAAATTCTAAATGATTTACACCCTTTAAAGAATATTTCTGTGGCGTATGATTATTATAGGAATATGTATTTATATTTTATAATAGATATATAATTATATACTCTGCTCATATTCAGGCTAGTAAATATTTATACTGTCTGTTTCCCTTAACGGTACATACAAAAAAACGCAAAAATATATTTTTGACCAGCACATAGTGCTGCCTAAACTAAAGGTGTGGTGTGCGTGTACAAAATTCTCCGAATCTTCTGGCCAAACATCATCAGCAACCAAGAACTACTTATTCGGAGTAACCAAGAAGACATGCACACCATCATAGCTGGCAGACGCTGGAGTTGGGTGGGCCACGTCCTCAGAAGGGACCCTGATACCATCACAAGAACAGCTATGCTATGGACCCCCGAGGAAAAGCGAAAGAGAGGCCGACCAAAAACAACTTGGCGGAGAACTGTGGAAGCTGAGATGCAAAGAATGAACCACAGTTGGGGCACTGTACGAAGGATGGCCGCCGACCGAGCAAAGTGGAATCAATTTGTTGCTGCCCTACAAGACGCCACCAGGCGTGATGGCCGTTGACTGCTTTGACGGTTGGCGGTTATGGATCAAAGAAGAAGAAGAAGTACGTGTACGATAAAACCCCTAGTGATCCCGACAATGACGTTAAGTCCCTACCATCCCCTCCACCAAACATTATTATATGACGAGGAAAGTGGAGCTTTTATTACATTGAGACTTGTATAGAAATTAAAAGACAGTGAGTCGAACACAAAAATAATCTTCAACTGACATATTAAGTCGCAGTGTATGGCTCTGAAACACAGAGAACAACGAAAACGTAAAAGAAGCAGTGGTTGAACCTGTTTTAAACGTACGTTGAAATCTCTTTAAAAAACTGACGACTAATTAGTCGCCAAATTCGCTTCTACTGCGTCGCGTTACAGACTACATAAATCCTAATGGTTAATCCATAACCGTTATCCTGGTCATGTTTTTTTTAAATGTTGTTGAACAAAATGTCAGTTCTATCAACACTCTTCAACTCTCCAACGAGCCATAGCCCGTCAACAAACAAAATGTCAGTTCTATCAACACTCTTCAACTCTCCAACGAGCCATAGCCCGTCAACAAACAAAATGTCAGTTCTATCAACACTCTTCAACTCTCCAACGAGCCATAGCCCGTCAACAAACAAAATGTCAGTTCTATCAACACTCTTCAACTCTCCAACGAGCCATAGCCCGTCAACAAACAAAATGTCAGTTCTATCAACACTCTTCAACTCTCCAACGAGCCATAGCCCGTCAACAAACAAAATGTCAGTTCTATCAACACTCTTCAACTCTCCAACGAGCCATAGCCCGTCAACAAACAAAAATGTCAGTTCTATCAACACTCTTCAACTCTCCAACGAGCCATAGCCCGTCAACAAACAAAATGTCAGTTCTATCAACACTCTTCAACTCTCCAACGAGCCATAGCCCGTCAACAAACAAAATGTCAGTTCTATCAACACTCTTCAACTCTCCAACGAGCCATAGCCCGTCAACAAACAAAATGTCAGTTCTATCAACACTCTTCAACTCTCCAACGAGCCATAGCCCGTCAACAAACAAAATGTCAGTTCTATCAACACTCTTCAACTCTCCAACGAGCCATAGCCCGTCAACAAACAAAATGTCAGTTCTATCAACACTCTTCAACTCTCCAACGAGCCATAGCCCGTCAACAAACAAAATGTCAGTTCTATCAACACTCTTCAACTCTCCAACGAGCCATAGCCCGTCAACAAACAAAATGTCAGTTCTATCAACACTCTTCAACTCTCCAACGAGCCATAGCCCGTCAACAAACAAAATGTCAGTTCTATCATCACTTTTCAACTCTCCAACGAGCCATAGCCCGTCAACAAACATACTATCAAAGTCCTAGCCCTGTCAAACGTGACATCAACTCTCAACGAGCATTTTCCGTCAACAAAACAAAATGTCAGTTCTATCAACACTCTCACAACTCTCTCAACTCCATAGTTCCCTTCAACAAACAAACAAAATGTCAGTTCTATCTCACCTTTCAACTCTCCAACGAGCCATAGCCCGTCAACAAACAAAATGTCAAACGTGTTTCCAGTGGGTGTCACAGTGACTCTCGCTCAAGGTTTTCCACATCTATTTTACATCTTCTCTTGACCTGTCACAAACCTTTCATCTTCTCCATTGGTGACCTTAGGTCTACATTTTCCTACTTCTCTGACCTTGTTAATTCAAGAACTAAATTGGTTCTGTAACGGTTATAATGTCAAAACAAGCCAGTGGGTATCAACAGTCTCTCCAACGAGCCAAGCCCGTCAACAAACTCAGTCTTCCCATCCCTTCTGTCAACACTTCAACTCAACAAACAAAATGTCAGACAACTCTCCAACGAGCCATAGCCCGTCAAACAAACAGACTGATCCAACCTTGTCATCAGTTCAACACATTGGTGACCTTCCAACGAGTCGTACCATTCTATCATCACAATCCTACTACTCTACCCAAGTATCCTATTATGTTAATTCATCATAACTAAATTGGTTCATGTAACTAATTTGAACATCAATCTAAACAAGACAGAGGTCATGACACTCAGTGTGAGCAACCCCGAGCCCATAATAGTAAGGAATCAGCAACTGGAACAGACAGACACCTTAATTACTTAGGATGCATACACAACACATGATGGCGGAGCAAGCACCTTAATTACTTAGGACACCACAACAGAAGCAAAGACACCAACAACAGAATTAACAAAGCAAGAACAGCCTTTTATAGTCTAAACAACTTCGGTAAGTCCTCTCAGTACAGCACAAGCACAACATTAAGATTATATCAGAGTTGTGTGCTTTCTGTGCATCTCTATGGTGCGGAATGCTGGAGAGTAACAGAGAAGGAAATGTCGAAATTCTCATCTTTTCACACAAATGCCTGAGAAAAATTCTCCGAATCTTTTGGCCGAATACCATCACCAGCCAAGATCTGCTTACTCGGAGCAAGCAAGAGGACATACACACCATCATAGCTGACAGACGCTGGAGTTGGGTTGGCCATGTCCTCAGGAGAGACCCCAATGCCATCACAAGAACAGGTATGCTTTGGACCACGTGATGGCCACTGACTGCTTTGACGGTCGGCGACTAAGGATCAAAGAAGAAGATCACAACTAATTAGGTGTTATTTAATAGACAAATATTCCTATCCAGGTTTTATGTGCAGCATGATGAATGTACCAACATTGAGCTTCAGTAAGTAAGATGCACGCATGATTCCTCTTATTGCTTGGACGTATTCATGTTGTTTTTTTTTCTAAAGGATCAGGTAGCTGGCCCAATGTTCGACCTTCCTCTGTCGCCTTCTGCAGGATACATTGTTACTATTCTGTCGGGCCCCCGTATCACACTAGAGTGTACGGGGTACCATGTTTTCATAAACTGGAGCGTAATGGGTATTATATTTTTATAACTTGGACCGTATGAGGTGCAATGATTCTATAATCCGGAGTGTATTGAGTACAATATTTCCAAACTCTTTAGAGTATGGGGTACAATGTTTCTGTAATGTGGAGGGTATTGGGTACAATATTTCTATACTCAAATAGTATTGTGTATTATGGGGTCGTTGTTATTTAACTAGGCCTGCTGAGTCTCTCGCTCTTTAGCAGCCAATACCAAGTTGAAGACTCCTTGGTATTATCTACACTGTAGATCCTGTGGCTTGTCTGCCATGCTGAAACGTGTTGAGTTTATGTCATGAGCTCCAGTTTCTCCAGGTTGGCTTGCATTTAATGGATCGTCACATCTTGTCCCAAGCTAGGAATATGAACTGCGTGGCATACTGTCATTCCCCGTCACTCTGCCCCTCTCAGGTAGGACACGTTCCACTGATTGCTTGTCCTCCCCATAATAAATGTATATCTGCCTTCTCCTTTTTCACTGTGTCTGCAATGGCAGGTTCTCAGTCTAAAAGTTGTGCACTTGATCTCATCTTGACAAGGAGTAGTATGGTTCTACTGTATCAGACTCTGAAGATCGTTCTGTCCTTTTCTTTAGACTTACTATTGATGTCTGGTTTTTTTCTTCATCATATGTTGCTCTGACCTCAGTTTTGATTTTGTTTTCATCTTCTTTGGCATTATTAAGTTTAATGCAGAAGTATTTCATTTTCTCCGTCATGCCAGAAACGCCGAGAGAAGCTTAACTAGCGCCAAACATAATGAGCACAAATATAATTGAAAACCACCGTATTGGCGGAAGACTGACAAGCTGAACGCGGAAATATACTGTATTTGTCTTATATCTAAAAGATGACACAAAAATAATTGTTAACATTTTAAATAAAATTAAAGTATACACTAGACTTTATTTCTGTGTAGATTATGTTTATTTGCTTCTTCACTCTTAATAGCTAATATATACCAACTTAATACGCTTTATTTTTGACCGGCACAAAGGATAATCCTCAGCTGTATTAACCCTGAGATTCCATGTTGGGTCGTCTACATATGAGATCTGTAATGTTTCCAATTTTGTAACCCAGCACGTCACATTCGTCACAAAAACCTATACCCCCCTCCCCCGCTTATATGCATGGTGGTATATCTGGAGTCATTCTTATATGACCACCAGCTATACACAATGCTACAGTATACAAATGTGAATGTGAACTTCTGTCTATGTGGCTAATTACACCCTCATTGATTCTTGAAATAATCCCATCCACACACTTCTATGGATTCTCCTTGTGGAGAAGCATTTTGAGAACCCACCATTGCACACTAAGCTTGGAGGAGTTACTTGTGCCCCAGACGTTAGTCTGGCTTTCACCTGGTTGCCTGCATGCAGGAGGATCTTACTGTGGACCCATGATAGGCAGGCGGAGCTGAGAAGTGGCTTTGTGTAGGACATGACAATACCTTGAGAGAGCCCAGAACCAGAGTTCAATATATAACTCTGCATATTTGGAGAGCCCGCTTTTTGACGAGGAATGTACAGTATGTCACGTGCTTCTTCCTGCTAGCTTGGTACAAGATATGACGATCATTTAAATGCAAGTCATCAACTTGATATCGGCTGCTAAAGAGCGGAAAGCTCTGCCGTCCTAGTTAAACAACAACAACAACAACAACATCGCCCTTTATGTGACGTCACACATTTTCCTTCACCCCTCCCCCATATTTTTGTTTAAACAGAAAAGAAACAGCGTAATCGAATACCAATTATTTCACTAGTCGATACCATCATTACCTTTCAACTCACTAAGGAGCATATGGGGGAGGGGGGAGTCAACATTTTGTGACAGTATGTGACGCTAGGGGGTGGGGGGATGGAAAATATGACGTCACACGCTCTTCTTTCATACATGATGTTCCTTCCTTTACCCACAATAGTTAACTGTTATCCGCAATAGTTAACTTTCATCCACAATAGTTAACTTTCATCCACAATAGTTAACTTTCTTCCACAATAGTTAACTTTCATCCACAATAGTTAACTTTCATCCACAATAGTTAACTACTCCTTCGTAGACGACTTATAATATTAGTATGATCTCAGCTGAAATATCAGTTACTTGTTATAAACTTTAACTCGTATGGTGAGATGGAAGTTATATACAAACAAAAATACAGCCCCCATAACTGGAGAAGCGAGCTGCTGAACTAGTGTAAAAGAGAGCTATGATGTAAGTCACCGTCTCGCTAGACCCATTTTGTAAGGAAGTGAAACCCGAGGCCTGTAAACAGTAAATTAATATGAGACAAATATAAAGCTGTGTTATCAGGCACTCGTAGGAAATAAAGAAATAGAACACTAGACAACAGAAAAACAACAGACATGAGTAACTTACCCAGGATTCGAACCTTGCACCTTCCTTGCGACAGTCCCGCCTAGCTATGCAAGCGAATCACACTATCCTCCCTGCCATCTACGCATCACCAAAAAAATTATGCTTCGATGACAGGTCATTGGTGCGAACTGCAAGTCATAACACCGGAAGTTTACCATGGGCAGTTCAGCCTATTAATGACCTAATCACTTCTGTTGTTCCCCTATTATACAGTATAGGCCAGTCTCCCAAGACAAAGAACTTAATACTGTGTCCAGTAAATGATAGTAGACTTAGAACAGTAAGAACAGGACAGAGGATAGGTTTGGTATTGTATAAACATTTATAACACATAAGGAAGGGAAACCCGAGGCCTGTAAACAGTAAATTAATATGAGACAAACATAAAGGTATGTTATAGGCACTCGTAGGAAATAAAGAAGTAGAACACTAGACAACAGAAAAACAACAGACATGAGTGGCTTACCCAGGATTCGAACTTACCCAGGATTCGAACTTACCCAGGATTCGTAGAAAATAAAGAAGTTCTACTTCTTTATTTCCTACGAGTGCCTAATTCACCTTGAGCGGTAGACACAAAACTAATTCCAGGCGATGCAGAGGTGGTAATTTACTCACACACTACAATCTGTTGGAGCCGCGGTAGTGTAGTGGTTACTGAACTGGCTTCCTAGCTCGGTGATCATTTATTCACACACTACAATCTGTTGGAGCCGCGGTAGTGTAGTGGTTAGTACACTGGCTTCCTAGCTCGGTGGTCATTTACTCACACACTACAATCTGTTGGTGCCACGGTAGTGTAGTGATTAGTGTACTGGCTTCCTTGCTCGGTGGTCATTTACTCACACACTACAATCTGTTGGTGCCGTGGTAGTGTAGTGGTTAGTACACTGGCTTCCTAACTCGGTGGTGCATGGTTCGATCCGCAGTTGAGGTGGGATATTTTAGACCGCAAACGGCTCAGGGGTCGACCCAGCCTCATGAATTGGGTACCAGAACAACTCCGGGAAGGTTAAGGCGGCGGGCATGATGCTGACCACATCACCCTTAGTGTGTCCCATGGTCAAGAAAATATGGGCCTAACACAATATTCCCAATATGCATCAATGGGCGTGTAACGGGATCCCTTTTCCTACTTTATATGACAGTACTTTATATTTAAAATAATTGATTCATACTTGTGCACTTCACTAGTTAAATCAACTATCCATTTCTATATACATAAAACAAATAATAATCAATTATTGCTTCACAATATTAAATAAATAAAAAGGATTAGGAAATGAGTTGTTTTTTTTATTTTTCTCACAGAAAAAAAAAATACCGGTGAAGGTGGTGTGTTTCTAAGCATTGTAAGTTTTTTGTTTTTTTTTCTCTGGCCTGATTAAAATGACAGCTGGCCAGATGTTGAAACTGGTTTGCTTACTTCTAAGACAATTGTCGACTTCTGTGGGATGTGCACGTCCCAGAAATTGCTGCAGGTGTAACCGCACCGAATGTCAATGCAAAGCTCTCCACAACCCGTCAAAGGCAGGCATCTAGCGTAGACCACAAGTTCTTGATCCGCAGACACGTACCAATTTGGTACCAAACACTTTTAGAAAACAAACAAACAAATGTCTCTGCTAAGTATAGGTTTCCTGACACTAGTCAGGAGCCTTCCGGCTGTCATTTACACCGATTCTTTTTTTCTCAGTAATTTTACCCTTCCTTAGCATCAAAGTTAAATCAGTGATTGCATGACAAATCATTGTCAAATCCAGTTGTTGATGAATAAAACGTTGTTTAAAAGCGGAAAATGTGTCTTGTCTGATTTAAACATGTTTAAATATACATAGAACCTTATTAAGAGGTTAACATAGCATTTCTGTACATCGTAATATCACCACCCACACCCTGCTCCACTTGGAGCCTGGAGCTACCTGGTCATTTGGTTCTCCTGGAGAAAATCTGCAAGAAGCAGTCACCAGCGCTTGCTGTGGTGGTTCATGAATCAATTATTTTCATATGCTGAAGTTGCCAGCCTCGTATGACCCTGATCAACCGCCAGTAAGTTAAACATGTCAAATGTAAAATATAAAATAATAAAATGTTCACGATTTTTTTGTTAGTTTAGGATGCATCGCAGTAACACCGAATTGTGTTACTTACAAGTATTTATTGGCGAAAAGATGGCCAACATACAGTAAAGTGTTGTTCTGCTAAGTCGTCTGTCATGTACCATTATTGTCTATGCGGCAGAATCGTTCATTGAGACCTAATATATGAGTTGAAGATTGTTAGTTTTGAGTTGACATCGATGTCTTTTTATTTCATTACCTGACTTAATATAATATAAAGTTCTTGTCACCTCATGTAATAAATAATGTGGTGGTGAAAATGGTAAAGAGTTTTGGTCATTGTTTGGCTCACAAGGGGACTAGTCATACATGTATATCACAAGCTTTAGTTTAGGTACATAAAAAATGGACACACGAGGTCTGTAAACAGTAAATAAATATTACATACACATAAATGCAGCACTTTGTGCCGGCCAAAAATGCTATTCGGAGTGTTTTTGAATCTATGCATTAAAAGAACCAGTATTTTACATATTTACTGTCCTAGATTTGATCACAGGGTATACTTTGTTGTTGTTTAAAAAATATAGTAACATATTCCTACTAACTATTAAATGCTGAAAGATTTTATACACAGTTCTAACGACATTTTATTTATACTTTGTGTTCCATAAAGTATTGGGGAATATATTAAATAATAACATCGTAATACATTAAAACAATGATTATACATTCTAGACAAGTTGCGTCCCTTTGCATTAAAAAATTACGTCCCGGTAGTTTACATGCAAATCTATCACTCTTTTTAGTATGAAGGAGAAATCGTTGCGCTGGTGATGGAAAATCGGTAAGAGTTACCAAAGGTATGTGTCCGGGTATGTAACAAACGCAGAAAGTAAACTGAGTATCAGCGAGCTTACAAGCTTGTTGTACTTGTATTAAGTAAGAAAACGCTATTAATGTTAATGCTACTGTTAATGCAAATCAGAATCGACGTCATTGCACTCCGCGCAGACCCATAGGAAGAAAACGCTAAATAGCGCTAATTTTAAACTGGAGTCCCTGAATGTAACACGTGAGGACAAGAACAGGTTTTGGGAACAACTTGTTATTGTTGTTACGAGACGTACCGGTACTAAGAGGCTGTGATCACGTGATGGCTTCATGCTCCATCTGCAGCATTGCTTTTAAAAAACTAAAGCTTAATATAATAAATCATAAAGATAACTTCTAACGTGCAATCTAAAACATGCTGTATTATTTCTCACATTTAATTGTTACAAACTATAGCTTAATATAATAAATCATAAAGATAACTTCTAACGTACAATCTAAAACATGCTGTATTATTTCTCACATTTTATTGTTACAAACTATAGCTTAATATAATAAATCATAAAGATAACTTCTAACGTACAATCTAAAACATGCTGTATTATTTCTCACATTTAATTGTTACAAACTATAGCTTAATATAATAAATCATAAAGATAACTTCTAACGTCCAATCTAAAACATGCTGTATTATTTCTTACATTTAATTGTTACAAACTATAGCTTAATATAATAAATCATAAAGATAACTTCTAACGTCCAATCTAAAACATGCTGTATTATTTCTTACATTTAATTGTTACAAACTATAGCTTAATATAATAAATCATAAAGATAACTTCTAACGTGCAATCTAAAACATGCTGTATTATTTCTCACATTTAATTGTTACAAACTATAGCGTAATATAATAAATCATAAAGATAACTTCTAACGTGCAATCTAAAACATGTTGAAAAAAAAAATAAATAAATAAAAAAAATAAATAAATAAATAAATAAATAAAAAACACACACACCCACACAAATAGTAATACGTCTTACAAGGAGAAGGACAAGAAAAACCTACATTGCGGCCACAAGGCCTTCGTCAGGGACAGACAAACAAGAGACAGGAGGGAAAGAAAATGAGAATTAAGTAGAGAACATGAAACTATAAAAATAAGAGAAAAAAACTCCCTTAATATAAAGTCGTCACATGTGAAGCAAAGCAGGATGGCTGCCACTAAACCGGAAAGAGGAAGTTGACAGTACATAAAGATAAGAAATAATAAAAACAAGGACTGGAAAAGAGTGAGAAAAAAGTAATCAATAAATAATAAATAAAATAAATAAATAAAATATAAATAAATAAATAATAATAATAAATAAATGTAAAACAAATAAATAAATAAATAAAAATAAAAACTAAATAAAGAAATAAATAAAATAAAAAATAATAAAGGAAAAAAATAATTAAAAAAAAAAATTTAAATAAAATAAAATAAATAAACAAATTTAAAAAATAAATAAATAAAATTATTAAATTAAAAAAATGGTAATTTAAAAAAAAAAAAAAAAAAAAAAAAAAAAAAAAAAAAATGGGTGATCGCATCAAAGTAGAAAGTCATAATACAACAGGGCCTCGATAGAGAAAGGCGTCTCAGACAAAAGAATGTTGGGTATTCAAACCGTGTGGTTTGAGGCAACCCATAAGATGGATGAGGCGTTGTTCCTGGCGAAACCGACTGTTGGCGTCCGAGGAACAGTATCTGATGGCTGTCACCTGGATGTCAGTGGCACCGTGGTGGTCAGGGCCATTGAAGTGGATGGCCACAGGTGTGGAATTAAACTGAGAGATGTCATAGAGGTGTCTGCAGAATCGGTCGCCCAGTCGTGTGCCCGTTTGGCCGATGTACGTAATGGTGCAACGTTTGCATATAATAGCATAAATGACGTTGCGTGACTCACATGTGAAGCCATGGGTGATGGTGAACTTGGCGTTAGGGAACGAGACTGAACGTGTTTCGATTACATACTGACATGTCTTACATCGTGTACGGTTACATGGCTTGGTTCCAAAGTGGCCATCGTTGACGGTTTTCAGACGGCTGTGGACTAGGAAGTCCCTCAAATTTTTGTCCCGTCTATATGCCAGCAACGGTGGCTCACTAAATGCTTCCCGCGCCACTGGGTCAGCTTGGAGGAGAGGTAGGTGGCGAAACAGGATCCTTTTGACAGCAGTGCTGTGAGGGTGATAGGTCATTATTAACTTGACTCTATCAGAGGAGGTTTTTTGGCGGGGTTTGAGGGCCTCTACACGTGAGATAGGGAGAACACGTTCTAAGGCAGAGGTAAGAACATCTTCTGGATACTGTCTGTTACGGAAGAAGTCCAACATTTCTTGTGCTCGGCATAGAAAGTTGTCATCATCTTGGCATAACCGACGGAGGCGGAGAAGTTGTGAAAAAGGCAAAGAGTCCAGACAAGCCGGAGGATGAGAGGAAGTATAAAGGAGATAACTGTGTGCATCGGTGGGTTTGTAGTACACCGAAGTGGTGAGGTGGGGCGGAGTGATAGTGACAACAATGTCAAGGAAATTAACAGAGACAGTGGAGATGTGAGAGGTGAATTGGATCGCAGGGTGGAAGCTGTTAATGAAATTAATGAACCTAGATAGGTCAACCTCTGGCATATCGGTGAGACCTATGCCATCATCGATGTATCTATGATACATCAATGGAAAAGGTCCAGGATACTGCTGCCACACCTGATACTCCAGGTAGCCCATGAAGAGGCAGGCATAACTGGGACCCATCTTGGTGCCCATGGCAACTCCACTTATTTGGTCAAAGAACTGTCCATTGAACTCAAAGGAATTGAGTCGAAGGACCAGTTCTGCAAGGCGCAGGAGAGTCTCTGTCTAAAACATGCAGTATTATTTCTCACATTTAATTGTTACAAACTATAGCTTAATATAATAAATCATAAAGATAACTTCTAACGTCCAATCTAAAACATGTTGTATTATTTCTCACATTTAATTGTTACAAACTATAGCTTAATATAATAAATCATAAAGATAACTTCTAACGTGCAATCTAAAACATGCTGTATTATTTCTCACATTTAATTGTTACAAACTATAGCTTAATATAATAAATCATAAAGATAACTTCTAACGTCCAATCTAAAACATGTTGTATTATTTCTCACATTTAATTGTTACAAACTATAGCTTAATATAATAAATCAAAAAGATAACTTCTAACGTGCAATCTAAAACATGTTGTATTATTTCTCACATTTAATTGTTACAAACTAAAGTTCGGTTCACAATAAGTGACCCGGAGGTCAAGAGCTGTCAAGTAAGAGGACGCTTAGCCACAACAAAAACTGTGAGTGACAGGTTAAAATTACCACACAAAACAAAGACCAAAACAATGTAATTTTTGACTGACATCTTGTTATAATTATAATAGAAAGGCATGTAATGTTGATTGACGTTAATTACATTTATAGGAAAAGGAATGAATATATAACTATAAACAGTGGTCATTTATCCACGCAGAACACCTACAATGGTACGAAGGAGTCGTTTAATTAGGACGTGAGAACGAAAAATAATACGTGCTGAAATCGAGATTTTTCATTATTGTCAGGTTTACAGACATCAGAGACTCCTGACATATTCCCATAAAGCAAGCTGAAGTCAGCATTTTGTTCTGCCCGCAGTGATGACAGAAACATGAAATCCTGAAACTGTTCCATGGAAAAACAGAAAAACAGGTGCCGGGTTCAAAATGAGAGGTGCCGGATGCAAAATGAAGGGTGCCGGGTGCAAAAATGACGGGGTATAAATACTGTTGTTAGCACGGTCAAAAGAGATTGAGATTCAGACAGACGGATTGAGGTTTTAGAGCTCAGCTAGATTAGATTTTATGGAAATTTAGATTTAGAGAGCTAGAGATTTATAGAGAACTAAAAATGGAGGAAGTTTGTTATAGGTCGCTCGCTGGATTAGCCAACGGGCGTGTAACGGGATCCTTTACCTACCATTTACTACAATCTGTTATGCTTCTTACAGAAGCTTTGTTGAGACACTCTATCACGTATGAATCTGAAAACATATGCACCACACTATAGCAAATGTTGTCTACAACCAAGACGATACGCCGATGATGACGGGCCACTATTGATCACAACCCTCATTCAGACAACATAGTCCACGAGGCTGTGGTCATGTCAATCAAAAAGTACGTCATACAATCAATAACATACATCGAAAGACTTTGGAGATCATCATAAAATGTTCCTGATGTTTGTCTAGACTCATTCAATTTGGTCCTAAGTCGTGCCGAAATGGTTTCCATTTAAGGCATTACGTCAATGACAATTTATATTTGCATTGAACGAAAAGAAACCCGGAAGGAGAAGGAGAAGAAGAGGAAGAAAATGAAGAGACTCTTTGACACTCAGCATTTAAGAGCTACGCCCTGAAATAATGTAAGCTCGTATAGCTAGTATTGCGCATAATCCTGAGAAGGACTTTAGCTTCGTCATGCTGTTCAGGATTGTTTCTGGTTATATTTAGCTGGAGACCAACTTTAGTTGTCAGCATAGTTTTTGAACAACTATTTCGATGCTTTAGGCAAAATTGACAACGATATCACCACCAAGACAATCGATACTAAATGGGAACAACTGAGAACAGCAATGACAGAAGCAGCTGTAGCGACCACCGGATACCTAGTACATAAAAAGAAAAAATGGATGAGAGAAGATACTTGGGATAAAATACAAGAAAGGAAAACAGCAAAACTTAAACTACTAGCGGCAAGTACACATAATGCAGTTGAATCTTGCAAACTAACTTATAACTTGTTAAATAAAGAAGTGAAGACAAAAACTCGAAGAGATAAAAGACATTTCATCAATGAACTGGCCGTAGAAGCTGAAAATGCTGCAAGAACTGGTAATAGTAGGTGCCTTTATCAAATTACAAAACAACTATGTCACCAGCCTACTGCTATGGAAACACCTGTTAAAGGTAAATTAGGGAATTCAATACCAACAGAAAATGAACAAATGAAGAGATGGGCTGAGCACTTCATGGAGGTGCTAAACAGACCACCACCAACAGTAACACCTGATTTTAATAATGAAACATCCACAACCACCTTGCCAATAACTTGCGATGAATTCACGCTGGACGAGATCAAACAAGCCGTTAAAAGATTAAAAAATTTTAAAGCTGCTGGAGTTGACGAAATTTCAGGGGAAATGATTAAAGCAGTTAATGACAACAACCTCTTGAGAATTTTAGATATTATAAATGAAGTATGGAGAGAAGAACAACCACCACAACAATGGAAAGACAGTATTATTGTAAAGTTACCGAAGAAAGGTGATCTATCAGACTGTAATAACTGGCGTGGTATATCTCTATTATCAGTACCTAAAAAATTATTATGTTGCATGATGTTAGAAAGACTTAAATTGCATGCTGACGAAAAGATCAGAGAAGAACAAGCGGGTTTCAGGCCGAAACGATCATGTATTGATCAAATATTCACACTAAAAACAATTATAGAAGAATCAGTGGAAAGGCAATCGCCACTTATTATCACCTTCGTCGATTTTCAAAAAGCCTTTGATAGTCTACACCGCCCATCATTGTGGAAGATACTTACAATCTATGGTTTTCCAACAAAATATGTGAATATAATCAAAGCGCTATATGACAATGCAAGATGTTGTGTTACAACAAATAAAGGGAATACAAAATCGTTTACAGCAGAAACACGTGTGAAACAAGGCTGTATTATGTCACCACTACTTTTTGGAATAGCTATTGATTGGGTTATGAGAAACTATACCCACAATGAACAATTGGGTATAAAATGGACAAATGGAAAATTCCTGGGGGACCTGGATTTCGCAGATGATGTAGCATTCTTAAGTTCAACACCAAGACAATCCCAAGAAGCAATAAATAATTTGTGTCATCTCTCGGTTAAAATTGGTCTCCAAATAAATGCCTCTAAAACTAAAGCTATGAACTTTTCTAACGAGACCTTTGACATCGTCTTGAACGGGGAAAAACTACAGAAAGTTGAAAGTTTCAATTATTTAGGCAGTAAAATGACTCAGGATGGTGACACAACAAGAGAAATCCATACTAGAATTGCTTTGGCAGCTAGCGCCTTCAATAGATTATCTAACATTTGTGAAATTACGGGATCATTGAATTACATACCAAGCTTTACTACAATCTGTTTATTCTTCTTACAAAGCTCAGTGTTAACATACGGCTGTGAGAGTTGGAAAATAACAAAATCATTGGAGAACAAGCTGAATACGATGAGAACAAATGATCTTAGAAACCCTCATCAGACAACATAGTCCACGAGGCTTGGTCATGTCAATTCAAAAATACGTCATACAATCAATAGACATACTCATCGAAAGACTGTTGGAGATCATCAGGAAAATGACTGATGTTTGTCTAGACTCATTCAATTTGGTCCTAAGTCGTGCCGAAATGGTTTCCATTTAAGGCATTACGTCAATGACAATTTATATTTGCATTGAACGAAAAGAAACCCGGAAGGAGAAGGAGAAGAAGAGGAAGAAAATGAAGAGACTCTTTGACACTCAGCATTTAAGAGCTACGCCCTGAAATAATGTAAGCTCGTATAGCTAGTATTGCGCATAATCCTGAGAAGGACTTTAGCTTCGTCATGCTGTTCAGGATTGTTTCTGGTTATATTTAGCTGGAGACCAACTTTAGTTGTCAGCATTGTTTTTAGGGTACCAAGATTAAGATACCAGCAAGCAAATCAAAGTCACTCATAACATTAATTTTAATATATACATCAAGTTACATGACACCAAAACACTTTGTAACCTAACGATCAATATAAGTTTAACATTACCTTCAGACACAATATTACAGATCTGAACTATTCACAATGCACGTCTGACACAATACAGACGGTACCAGAGCAAGAACTACCTAGCAAAGACATGAACAAGTTTGGAATCCATCTCTAGCGTCTTTTTCTCATGTCGTGTTCTTCTAGCACTTGTCTGGTTCGTGTCATCAGTTTCACATTACTGATCTTGTCATACCACTACAACCCTTTTATTTTAGGCAAGCACACATTTATGAGCGTCTATGATTAAAGGGCAGGTGTCTCGCGACAAAGGTTGCGGTTTGGAAACACTGTAGTATCGCGCTACAGTCTACCTAGCTGTAAATGGTTGCATCACTCAGCTCTTGCATTAGTTAAGGTAAAGGCAGCGAGCAGGAGAACTGGTTACCCCACCTCTCGAAGCTAAACTTAGTATTGTGAAGTCTCTAACACCTTACTCCCATACGGCAGTATCTGCTATGAGACTACCAATTTATGAAAGTCTGAGACTTTCTGATTATTGTTTTTGTTGTTCTCCATGTTCACAGTCGTAATATAGAACTGACTTGACATTTGAGTTGTACATTCTGATTGTTTTTGTTGTTGTTCTCTATGTTCGTACTATAGGACTGACTTGACATTTGAGTTGAACATTCTATTTGTTGTTTTTGTTGTTCTCAATGTTCAGAGTATCAGCTTTGGTGTGACTATCATGAGAGTTGCCTAACGTTGTTGATTGTAAAGTCCACTTTTGATAATCTGGAAAACACTTTAAATAGAGTTCCGTTATTATTTGGGTGAAAGTGCTGTTTGATATTCTGAGTAAGATCTCTGAGATATCTGGAGGAAAAATCATCCTTATGCTTTTGGACTTATCTGTACTCCAGTGTTGTCAACCCTGGCGCAGGTTGTTAGGTGCTGTCATCCAGCAATGATATGACGTCACATGTGCGAGCATTGTTCTTTGCCCCTTTATGCTTAGGTGTTGACGAGATCTCTGGCTTTTGGTTCTGCTGATCGGTCAAAAGACTGACTGTCTGTTACCGTCAGGCGCCGGACACTGAATTCTGCAACTGCGAAAGTTGTCCGCTCAGAAACCTAAACGTCTGAAGACACAAATGTGGCTTCATGAGTTGTCCTGTCATATGGGAACAGCTTTCATTCCTATTCAAACCGCATACACCAGGCATATCAGAATTATCCTCTTTCATTCAGTAAGAGGTCTATTATGTTATACAATCGAGAGATTATAGGCAAACTTTCCCTGTTATATAAAATATTTATATTTCACTTTCATACAGTCACACATCAGACATATCAAAGTTATATTCATCTGACTTCCTAACTTGAGATGGCTATTGTGTCACTGTCACGAAGTGGCTTTAAATTAGAGTCTGTCTGAGTACAGAGACAAGACAATAGTTATGAGAAAGTCTGAGAAGATAGATTTAGGTGAGAATGACAGTGAATGTGGAAGGATGAGACTTATAGCTTCGAGGGTGAGAACCGAGATTGACTCTCCCTTGACACTTGTGACTTATGTAAGAGCTACTCTGACTACCAGAAAGGAGATACGGTTTCACTAAAGTCCACAAACACAACTATACAGACAAGCATATAAGTACAGTATAGTTAAAGATAAACTGATCCAGTTTACATTTTATAGTTTATTAAACACAACAACAAATCAATACCACAGTATACAAAATAAAGTGCGAATTCGCACCACCTGGAAAAGATCAATTCAAATGAAAGAAAAATCAAAACAAATGTCCACACTCTCTTTCACACTTGGATAAAACAACTACGGATTAACGAAATAAACTTGGTGGGGTCTCTAAGTAAGAGCCACCTATCCTGACTACACTATATTTACTAACTACCATTCTGTCTCACAGTCGAGGTATAAACTAAATGTCTACACTGTCTTGAAAAACGCTCTAGGCTGTTGATACTAGTGATAACTGATGTTCTTATCGTAGGTGCAGGTTAATGGTCATCACATTGTTGAAATGCTATTTGTTGGTATAAGGTGTTATGATTGTCAACTCGCTAACCGACACAGGGTTGTACATACAGGTCACCTGGTCCATAAAGTATTGAGGCCCTGGACAGGTGATATTGACAATGAGTGAAAGTGTAAATGTCAATTGTGCGAATGTGTGGAATGTTCTGAAGTTGACATGGTGGTTAGAATACACTCATACACTCGTATGCAAGTCAATGATGTCCTGAACTGCTATTGATGTTTTCATATATTTATTGTGACACATACTCTGACATTACGGTTGACAGTCACTGGAACAAGTTGACACACACATTGTTGTATACGCGAAGAAATACATAGCATCTGGATATAATGGAATGATCGTAGGCAAGCACATAGTATTCTGATCTGTCTATAGTCTCATTCCTTAGCTGACTAATCGCGTCAGCCAATAAATATTACGTAATAATGGCTCCTTATCCGACCCTCTTCTGCCTAAGTCTTACAAGCCTTAAATCAAGCAAGTGTTCATGGTAACGATCTTAAACCACCAGTATTGGGGTTTTTTTTTCCTTATAGATAACAGATCTCTATCATCATCAGATAATAAGGTTGTCCCTGTTCTCGATAGATGATTTTATTAAACTGGCAATGAGATCCAAAATGGCTTTACTTTTCAGTGAGCCTCGCTCACCCAAGGTGAAAATATGAAGCATATTTAAAGATGCTGTTCATACATAAATGTCCTTATTGGGCTCTGAATATTCTGTAATTAATAATGCTGGTCACATCAAATAACATAGGACTGCTAGGTAGCATATCATCTTCCTCTGTAGTCAATAATAATCTAGGCACGACGAAACGTCTGCCCATCTAGGCATTGCAGAAGGGTACATAAATTGGCTTCGTTACCTTGTTATGGAAATACACTGGCGAATAGCTCACACCATCTTTTGGCGTTAAGAACAAACACTGGGGAGGATTACCGACATAACAGTCATATAGAGAAACTATCTCCTTTCCCCAAATAAACCACGGAAAGATCCCATCTTCGGACTTCCCTGGTACAGACCAGCCATCGCAGAAAAAAACATAACGGAAGACACTTTTCAAAACACACCCGGTCTGGGCATGCGTTAAAGATAACCTCTGAACTCTATATTCAAGTGGGACAACTATATATTACATTCATACGAAGCAAATACTGAGTATTCGCCCTTTGTCTGAAGGTACGTTAGAACCAAAATATTTTCAAACATAACAAGTATACAGACAAATAAATATCTTCCTATATATATATATCTCTCTCTCTATCTTCATTGTGCCCAGTAATCTGTTGTTAACAGACTACCGCAACCCCCGGGGGAAAAAAATGAAATTTTTTTTTTCCATCTGAGAGCAACATACAATAGGCTCACAACGCACGAATAATGCGCAGATGACTAATAAGAGTAATTTATAATGTCAAATTAAGGTAAAGTCATAGATCGACTCGTGAGAATATATCTCAACATCTCAGAGAAAGCATTTCTCTTAAGTATAAATATTTCCAGGGAGGTGCCACCAACGTATACCACAATGCTGGTAACAACACAATGAATATAACAATTTCGTATTTAAGCACTATAAGTACATGATTGACAAAGAAGAAAAATCATCAGAGAACAGCGGTGAATATATATCAATGAGCGTAGTGATAGTAGTGATACAATCACTATATTACAAATTACAATGTGTATCTATCTTGATATAGAGAAAGAACTGTTATAGACTTAGATGTGTTAAGAAATCCAAGACCTAACAGTTAGGTGGAATCATGTGGGCATCTAGACAAAATGTCTGCCATCACATTATCTGATCCACGGATAGCTCGTACTGAGAAATGAAAAGGTTGAAGAGCAATTGCATATCGAGTAGACCTCGAGCTCTTAAAATTCTTACTCTGTATAGCTGTAAGATCTTTCTGGTCGGTTTCTACTATGAAATGTGCGCCTAGAAGGAATCTTTGTAGTTTGAGAATTAACCATACCATAGCCAATAGTTCACGGTCTAAAACCGAACAATTCTTTTCTGCAGCATTAAGTTTTCTGGAGATATACATTACAGGATGCAGAGTTCCAGAGTACTCTTGCATTAGTGCCGCTCCAATCCCAGTTGATGAAGCGTCACTACGAAGAATAAATGTCTTATCTGTAGTAGGTAACACTAAAATAGGTGGTGTTAAAAACAAATTTTTAATCTTATCCAAAGAGGATTGGCATTCCTGTGACCAGTGGACCATATTAGGCGACCCTTTCTTTAGTAGTGTAGAAAGAGGTGCCATGATAGAGGATAGATTCGGAATGAATCTTCCATAAAGTTGAATAAGACCTAAGAGACTTCGCACTTGCTTTTTAGTCATAGGAATAGAGATGTTAAGTATCTTAGTTATATTATGGTCCTCTGGCTTTAGGAAACCATGACCGACTCAATGGCCTAGGAAAGAAATTTCGCTAAAACCAATGCAGGCTTTAGAGGGTTTCGCTGTCAGGTTATAATCGCGTAGAGTAGATAGTAATTCAACTAACCCTGAATAGTGATCTTCCCAAGTAAGTTTTTGAGTGTTCTATTTAGCCGTTCGACCATCCCATTGGACATAGGATGATAGATACTACTCAAAGATCTCTCTATCTGCAGAGTAGACATTACTTGAGACATGGTATCCGATATTAGTTGGGTGCCATGGTCTGATAATATCTCTCCGGGGAATCCCAGACGAGAAAATATAAGCCAAAGAGCATCTGCAATGTCAGCAGTAGTAATGCTCTTCAGAGGAATAGCCTCTGGCCAACGTGTGCACATATCAACACACGTCAAGATAAATTGATATCCTCTAGCAGATTTGATCTTAAATGGAACAATGATGTCTATCGCCATTTTCTGAAATGGTCGAATAGGGATGTCTGCAGCCTGAATAGGTGCAGCATGGCGTGGACCTTTGCATTTGAACTCTTGACATACTTTACAAGATCGACAATAAATCCGTATGTCCTTGTTCACAAAAGGCCAAAAGAAAGCCGCAAGAACTCTTGACTTAGTACGGGAAAAACCCATATGTCCAGCACACTGAGAGTCGTGAGCGTGCTGCAAAATTTTAACTCTCAAATTCTTGGGAACAAGAATCTGAGAATGACTTGACTTAGCGGAGTCTTGCACCATACGTACAAGTACGCCATTCCTCATTGTAATCCAAGATTTACGCTTTGTATCTTTATTCGGATCACTTTTTGTTGCAAGCGTGAAGAATTTCTTTAGAGTTGGATCATCTTCTTGCTGTTTTATAAACGAGTCACGAGAAATTACCAAGGGATCATCTTGGTTATGCACCTCATTATCTTCAAT
This sequence comes from Oreohelix idahoensis, assembly GCA_024509875.1. Lineage (NCBI taxonomy): Eukaryota > Metazoa > Mollusca > Gastropoda > Stylommatophora > Oreohelicidae > Oreohelix > Oreohelix idahoensis. The sequence goes on from JAMPIV010010752.1 coordinate 112,371, forward strand.
AGATGAAGTTTGAGGCATATTAAGAGCTTGAGCTCTAGTGACTACAGCATTAGCAGTTTGCATATTTTGTTTTTCCCAAACGGAAATTTGCTGTGGAATGCATTCTTTGACTCCGGGAATAAGACCGATGATTAGATCAGCGATCGGATTCGGCAGAAGACATGCGTGTACATCTCCTGTAAAGAAAGGAGTAGCAATCTTAATGATAGCAGTAGAGTATTTCTCTAAGGTGCCGCCAAATGTCACACATTTGACTACTTTTCCGGTGGCACGAGAAAGATCTACAAGGGATTGCCTAACACCAATTGTGGTGTATCCAGAATCAAAAAGAACTGAGACTGGATTGTCATTTACTAAACCTTTATGTAAGACAAGAGAACCTCTTCCATCATGCGCGACTGACGCAGGAAGAGCGGGAAGAGGGTGCCCACAGCTTAATGTAGACACTGTAGTTGGCTCGAATAAAGTTTTGCATTGGAGGCACTGAGATGCTCTCCCAAAATCAAAAACGGAACATGCCATATTATTAGCGTCATTATTATCTTTAGTCTGTTTATAGGCTTCATGTGACTGTTGCTGTGCAGAGTTTGCCTGATAATGTGATTTATGTTTTTTTGTATTGTGATCTACCTCGATTATTATTGCCTCTGTAATCATTATTATTTCCTCTATTGTAACCCCTATTTGGGTTTGAGTCATAGTTCTCCTGGTTACCATTATCATATTCATTATAATGAGTATCTCTATAACTATGATCTTGTTGTCTCCATGATGGATGACTTGGATAGTTCCTATAATGACTTCCTCTGCGGAAATTCGTATAATTATGACCACTCCTGTATCGAGGGCTGTCGGCTCGTCTCCAGTTCTTCGCAGAAGAACCCTGAAATGATTGATTACCTTGGTTTTGATAACTATTATGGTTAACCTTTGTATCAAACTTGTTTTGTGGTCCCTGAAATTTGTGTGAGTAATTAGGGTTGTATGGTGTTGCTGAAGCAACTGGCATACCTTCCTTAACCTTAGCATTGCTAAAAGCTACGTCCGGATGTGCCGTGACGTATTGGGTACAATATTCTTCCATTTCTTTTAGTGTCTTGGGTTTACGCTCATGTAGGAATTCAAGGAATGGTTTATTTACACTTGACATAATCTTGTCTCTGAGCAAGAAGACCGTAAGGGCTTCATATGTCTTTTCTGTTTTGGACAGCTCAATCCAACGATTAAATGTAAGACGTGTCCTTGCAATGAATTCTGAGAATTCTACCCCTGATTCAGGTACCATTTTCTTAAACAAAAGACGGTAACATTCATCTGTTAATTGATATTTTTTCAATAAAGCTGCCCTAATAACATCATAATTATTCTTGTCAGTCTCTTCAACCAAACTTAAACTAGTCAGAGAATCACCTTTCAAATTTTCTGATAACTGGTTAGCATATTGTGATTTATCCACATTATAAGCTCTACAAGAGCGTTCAAATCTATCCAGCCAGAATGTATGTCATCACTGGAAGGATTGAACGCTGGTACCTTGACCTTGTAAGTAAAGGGTTTACCACTATTACCATTTGACTGATTAGCAATACCCATATTTGTCAATTTTAATTTTTCTAACTCAAATGCTAACAGTTTTTCCTCATGTTTCCTTTTTGCTTTTCTCTCCTCAGCTTCAGCTTCTCTGTCTAATCTCTTTTGTTCAGCCTCAGCTTCTAATCTTTTATTTTCAGATTCTCTCTGTAATCTTTTTTCTTGAGCCTCAGCTTCTAATCTCTTTTGTTCAGCCTCTCTTTCTAATCTCTTTTGTTCAGCCTCTCTGTCTAATCTCTTTTGTTCAGCTGCTGCTTCTCTGTCTAATCTTTTTTCTTCCATCTGGAATCTTCTTTCCTCCACCTGCATCTGCAAGTTCTTTTGCTCAGTCTCAGCTTTCAGTTTATCAATTTCAAATTTTTGTGTTTTTTCATATTGACAGGTAGCAAACTCCTCCAACTTATCTCCAGTCTTGCCTAGGGATTTCCCTTGCTCAATAAAGTAATCTAAATTCGACATAATGTATACTAATATGTGACTAGATACCTGAAATAGGAATAATGAAATCTATCTCCAAATAAATGGAATAATCAGCTCCCTTTATCCCAATCTCTGTGGGAAACAAGCCTTTAAATAAGGTCTTGTATAATTACCTGTATAATAATAAACTTGATAACAATAACTTACTGGTTTATTCTAAACCACTAGTGCCCTGCACAACTAATAGTGCCTGATCACCTATACCTATATATAGCATATGTGAACAACCAACATACACAAAGTACAAATAAGAAAGACAACATGAAAACATTTGCAGAAATCAAATAAATCAAATAGGAAAATCAATGAAAATAATCACAGAATCTGTGATGACAACTGCAAAGGGATAACAACATAAATAATGCCACAGTGTATAAATATAAGGTTGTATAGAACTAAAAGACAGGAAAGATGAGACCAACAAATACACACAAATCAAAACAAAACTAAAGAACAGGAAAATATCACAAAAACGACGAAGAAAAAACGCGTCTTCACAACTAACAGAAATAGCAACAAATTGTTGCTAGCAAATTTTCAATTAAGAAAATTCGCACCTACTGTACGCTATTATAAAACCTCTATGACGTGGTATCTTTTATAATAGTCACCTTACCCAACCTCCCACAGGCATATACACAGCACTATAACATGTAAACATTAAACATAAATACATATATGTCATATAAATGCAATGTAATGTGTTGCAGATAGAAGGCTCAGTTATAAAGAATTATGGTACAGTTTCTACCAAAATTAACTACCACTTTAATCAATAATTGATTCTGGCCTTAAATATTACAAAATTCAACACAATCTAGAAAAGTGCAGGAAAATCCACCGTTTAATGTTCCTAAGAATAACAAGTAGGACTTCTCGCTTCAGTAGCACTGTACTTGTCGCAAACACAGTCAAATATACGCTCCAACACTGATGTGTGATGCTGTTTCTTCCAAATAAACACAGTCTGTTCAATGCTGTCTGTACTATGACAAATGTCAACAAGCGCTGACCTAGTTACTGCATACGCTCGATAGGACAGGTCACGCTGACATCGACTGTAGAGTTGTACTGCAAACTTGTACACTGGTGTTCATGTGTGTCGTATGTGGCCACAGGAAACCGTCTGGTATCAGTAGTTGACTTCTCAAAATGTCCACTGTGCAGGTTGACCCAGAAATCTGGCCTACCACGTTGATACTAGTGATAATTGATGTTCTTATCGTAGGTGCAGGTTAATGGTCATCACATTGTTGAAATGCTATTTGTTGGTATAAGGTGTTATGATTGTCAACTCGCTAACCGACACAGGGTTGTACATACAGGTCACCTGGTCCATAAAGTAGTGAGGCCCTGGACAGGTGATATTGACAATGAGTGAAAGTGTAAATGTCAATTGTGCGAATGTGTGGAATGTTCTGAAGTTGACATGTTGGTTAGAATACACTCATACACTCGTATGCAAGTCAATGATGTCCTGAACTGCTATTGACGTTTTCATATATTTATTGTGACACATACTCTGACATTACGGTTGATAGTCACTGGAACAAGTTGACACACACATTGTTGTATACGCGAAGAAATACATAGCATCTGGATATAATGGAATGATCGTAGGCAAGCACATAGTATTCTGATCTGTCTATAGTCTCATTCCTTAGCTGACTAATCGCGTCAGCCAATAAATATTACTTAATAATGGCTCCTTATCCGACCCTCTTCTGCCTAACTCTTACAAGCCTTAAATCCAGCAAATGTTCATGGTAACGATCTTAAACCACCAGTAGTGGGGTTTTATTTTCCTTATAGATAACAGATCTCTATCATCATCAGATAATAAGGTTGTCCCTGTTCTCGATAGATGATTTTATTAAACTGGCAATGAGATCCAAAATGGCTTTACTTTTCAGTGAGCCTCGCTCACCCAAGGTGAAAATATGAAGCATAATTAAAGATGCTGTTCATACATAAATGTCCTTATTGGGCTCTGAATATTCTGCAATTAATAATGCTGGTCACATCAAATAACATAGGACTGCTAGGTAGCATATCATCTTCCTCTGTAGTCAATAATAATCTAGGCACGACGAAACGTCTGCCCATCTAGGCATTGCAGAAGGGTACATAAATTGGCTTCGTTACCTTGTTATGGAAATACACTGGCGAATAGCTCACACCATCTTTTGGCGTTCAGAACAAACACTGGGGAGGATTACCGACATAACAGTCATATAGAGAAACTATCTCCTTTCCCCAAATAAACCACGGAAAGATCCCATCTTCGGACTTCCCTGGTACAGACCAGCCATCGCAGAAAAAAAACATAACGGAAGACACTTTTCAAAACACACCCGGTCTGGGCATGCGTTAAAGATAACCTCTGAACTCTATATTCAAGTGGGACAACTATATATTACATTCATACGAAGCAAATACTGAGTATTCGCCCTTTGTCTGAAGGTACGTTAGAACCAAAATATTTTCAAACATAACAAGTATACAGACAAATAAATATCTTCCTATATATATATATATATATATATATATATATATATATATATATATATATATATATATATATATATATATATATATATATATATATATATATATATATATATATATATATATATCTTCATTGTCCCCAGTAATCTGTTGGTAACAGCTGTCCTACACAATTGACTAATATTCTACCAGCACTGCTACAATAATTGGCTTTCTAGCGCTAACTCAGAGGCTGTCCTCTAAGTAGTTCGATCTCAATCTACTGTTCCTCTCTAAACTCCTTCCCTTTGCCTTGGTCACGGTTTAGTGCCTCTCTGACGCTACCGTCTTCGTCTGAGGATCTGATGAGTTGCTTCTCCGTCACACTTCCTCTCATTAGCCTGTGGAAGGGTATGATTTCCCTCTCTCCTTTCCTGAATACTGATAAAGAGGGTCTGGTTCACTACAGCGGTATGTTGTTTCCGAAGGCTGTAGTTGGTTTCACGGCTTTATTATGGCCGTATCAGAAGCACAAGGCAACGCGCCTATTTGATGTGCTTTAACGAGCTAAGAGCTCCTGATTTAAGAACCAGTTAACGCTGAGGCCTGTGCCCTCACTGCAAGAGAACTTCTTTCTTTCAGGGTTGCCGACGTACTGGGCGCCGGTACAAGCGCGAACCCAAGTTTCTGCAATTTACGCCACTGTCTCGTGCCTCCTTCTCTCTAGAAGGCAAAGTCCTTGGTAGAATTATGACTATCAATAAACTCTACCACCATCACCTCCACCAACAAGCCGTGACTGCTGTAGAGACCAAAAAAAAAAATAACCACATCTATAGAACCAGTCTAAATTCTTAAGACACTAACAAATTACCACCCCAACCTTCATCTCCCCCTGGGGTTCTCTTAAATTAATTTATCTCCCCTTCACAAGCTACGCACAAACAATAAACATTTATTTCTGCCCAAAGGTCAGCCTACTTTACAGTTTCCTCGTATCTCTCTCCCGCCCCTACTTAACTATCTGTCTGTTATGGGAACCCCAGATACGGTCTGACATGAATCTTTTGTGTGCGTGTCTCGTGCCTTTGGCGTCATAACATTAGCTTTGCTGAAGCGAAACATTCCCCGGTACAGGATACTTTCCCAGCCTTAACTTCTAATTAACGACTGACCCCGGGAAGGTTATCAATAAACACCATTTTAAACACTGTTACTACACCATCTATGAAATATAAAATCCACTTCACCCCTGTCTCCTGACTACAAGACCCATTAACACACCAAATGTGTACACAACCATACCTACGTATATACACTACAAATAATCAAAATCACATTGAGGTTTTCACGGACCTCATTATTACATACATAGAGAGCTCCCGTTTATCTAAACAACTTAACCTCACACAGTTAAATTATCCCAAAAGCCGCTACACAATTCTAGACATTGCTAGCTTATATATTTTAAAGGAATAGACACCACTTATACTATACTGACTCTAGTTTTGTATAAGTAAGCTACTGAGGGCACTCCTAACTAAATTAAATTAAATCCTAGGAGAAAACTTACTCTAACGTGATAAGTTCTTATACAAAACGAACTTACTACTACGCTAATTAAGTTATAGACATACCCAATAAATATAGAGTATCTCGGCCTGAGCAGACTATAAGATGGCACTTGTGTCAAGGATGAATTTCTTGGGAGCAAGGAGCCCTAACAGATTTTGGTGCATGATATATGTAGTATAATATTTCTGATGTGAGTCATCGCGTCTGATACGAGCTATCGAGAACCGCTTTAAACCAACCTATGACATATTTTGCTGCCTGCACATAAATTAAATCTGACCTCAGCCAATGATATCGTAAACTAACTATGACTCATCGTTTTCCAAACAGAAATCGCACACCCGCTGACCGTTCTAGTTACCAGAATAAATTTTATTGTTTGCAGCGTTAATCTGGGTCGTGTTCATTCCCCTCCCCCTCCCTCCCCCCTCCCCCCAATCCCTACAATTAAACAGGGTAGGTGCGGGTGGTCGGATTTTCTCCTAACGTCCGAAAATTAACCCAGACTAATAACTATGAACTCGAACGAATAATAATAAGAAACCCCGCAAATAATTACATGGAGAAGAAGACTGGGGCGAGTTGAAAATAACAAATAACAGTAACTTCTCATAGTCACACTGTCTAGAGTTTACATACAAACTCCCTGTTATATATGATATGCATACTTCACTATTACACAGTCATGCATGAAGGATATCAACGTAATGTCGTCTGACTTCATCTCATAGTCTAGACATGATAGGTAAACTTTGACCTATGTAACTTCAGGAGTTAATTAATTTAGCCAGTCTCTTTTCCCACGAACTGTGTTCTACAATGATTGTAGGTTCCTTCACACAATGATGCATAGCAATAAAATATAATACATTTATATTACACCAATAGATACAGTTGAAAAAAAATTAATAAAAAAAAAAAAAAAAAAAAAACACACACCCACACAAATAGTAATACGTCTTACAAGATGAAGGACAAGAAAAACCTACGTTGCGGCCACAAGGCCTTCGTCAGGGACAGACAAACAAGAGACAGGAGGGAAAGAAAATGAGAATTAAGTAGAGAACATGAAACTATAAAAATAAGAGAAAAAAACTCCCTTAATATTAAGTCCAGTCACATGTGAAGCAAAGCAGGATGGCTGCCACTAAACCGGAAAGAGGAAGTTGACAGTACATAAAGATAAGAAATAATAAAAACAAGGACTGGAAAAGAGTGAGAAAAAAGTAATCAATAAATAATAAATAAAATAAATAAATAAAATATAAATAAATAAATAATAATAATAAATAAATTTAAAACAAATAAATAAATAAATAAAAATAAAAACTAAATAAAGAAATAAATAAAATAAAAAATAATAAAGGAAAAAATAATTTAAAAAAAAAATAAATAAATAAAAAAATAAAATAAAATAAAATAAACAAATTAAAAAAAATAATAATAAATAAATAAAACTATTAGATTAAAAAAATAGTAATTTAAAAAAAAAAAATTAAAAAAAAAAAATAAAAATAAAAAAAAAAAAATAAAAAAAAAAATAAAAATAAAAAAGGGTGATCGCATCAAAGTAGAAAGTCATAATACAACAGGGACTCGATAGAGAAAGGCGTCTCAGACAAAAGAATGTTGGGTATTCAAACCGTGTGGTTTGAGGCAACCCATAAGATGGATGAGGCGTTGTTCCTGGCGAAACCGACTGTTGGCGTCCGAGGAACAGTATCTGATGGCTGTCACCTGGATGTCAGTGGCACCGTGGTGGTCAGGGCCATTGAAGTGGATGGCCACAGGTGTGGAATTAAACTGAGAGATGTCATAGAGGTGTCTGCAGAATCGGTCGCCCAGTCGTGTGCCCGTTTGGCTGATGTACGTAATGGTGCAACGTTTGCATATACTAGCATAAATGACGTTGCGTGACTCACATGTGAAGCCATGGGTGATGGTGAACTTGGCGTTAGGGAACGAGACTGAACGTGTTTCGATTACATACTGACATGTCTTACATCGTGTACGGTTACATGGCTTGGTTCCAAAGTGGCCATCGTTGACGGTTTTCAGACGGCTGTGGACTAGGAGGTCCCACAAATTTTTGTCCCGTCTATATGCCAGCAAGGGTGGCTCACTAAATGCTTCCCGCGCCACTGGGTCAGCTTGGAGGAGAGGTAGGTGGCGAAACAGGATCCTTTTGACAGCAGTGCTGTGAGGGTGATAGGTCATTATTAACTTGACTCTATCAGAGGAGGTTTTTTGGCGGGGTTTGAGGGCCTCTACACGTGAGATAGGGAGAACACGTTCTAAGGCAGAGGTAAGAACATCTTCTGGATACTGTCTGTTACGAAAGAAGTCCAACATTTCTTGTGCTCGGCATAGAAAGTTGTCATCATCTTGGCATAACCGACGGAGGCGGAGAAGTTGTGAGAAAGGCAAGGAGTCCCGACAAGCCGGAGGATGAGAGGAAGTATAAAGGAGGTAACTGTGTGCATCGGTGGGTTTGTAGTACACCGAAGTGGTGAGGTGGGGCGGAGTGATAGTGACAACAATGTCAAGGAAATTAACAGAGACAGTGGAGATGTGATAGATACAGTGAGTGACCGTCTGGCCAAGCGGTCAGAGCGCATACATCTTTACCACAACCACATTGGTTTTGGTACCGAAACCTGGCAGTGGCACACTCCAGTTTACCAGCTGTAAATGTGCACTCAGCTGTTCTCCTGAGGTAGGGAAGGAAAAGGCAGCGAGGAAGGGAACTGGTCACCTAAGCTCGTAAAAGCAGGATATTTCATGGTGAAGCTTCTAAACTTGATTGTCACGTGTGGACTAGGGTCGTGATATACGGTAATGATAACAATAATATCAGTAACATAAGCTGTAGTAGAAACAAAGTTGTGTTATTCATTTTAGACTGCGCTGTTTTTGTTTTAACCTTAGTGACTCATTATTGTTGTTTGAAGAAGATAAGATTATCTGCTTCACCACTGGCTAACTAAGGGACAATGAACAAACCATTGGAAGAAATAATTGAGGACCTTCAGATGTGGAGGTATTAAAGAATGAGACGCTAGATAACCATGGACTACAAAGATAATTTATGAAGGAGGTTAAAATTATACAGCTCAATTAGTTTGGTCATATAAAAAGGCATAACACCTTGTTAAAGATCATAATAGAAGGAAGAGTGGATTACAAACGTGCAAGAGGATGACAACGCTGGATGTGAGAAGATAATATCACGAGATGGGCAGTAAAGAGTCTAACAAAGCCAACCATGAAGGCAAGAGACAGAAGACTTTTGAAACCTAATGCAGCCGACCTTCTGTGTGCAGATGGCAGATGATAACGATGACTGAAGGAATCTTCTGCAAGTTTACGCATCGAAGGCTTGCACACATTTTTTTATTAATTGCATTAAGTTTTCTGCAGTTCAAAATAAGTATCATTTAGCTCTTTCTCATTTAACAAATGAAAAAAAAGCTTGTAAACTCACTGATATTAAATTCCCTTGCTGTGTTCGTTACACGTCAGAACTGTGACGTCACTGAAAGTTGTCGATTACCTACCACAATCTTTTCCTCTTTTTCTCCATATTGCGGCGTCAAATATATATGAATATTTCAGGGGAAGTAATTTTTTTTATAAAGGGAAAAATATTTTTAAAACTTAATCATAACATTTATCGCATACATTATTTTGGTCTTTAACAAATAAAAAATAATTTTTGCAAAACGGTAAAAACAAATTGGTTAAATATTAAATGAAGAATATTTGTACAATATTTATATATCTTCTTATAAATTTGACAATATATATTTCTTTAAATACAGTCGAATTTCGTAAACTCTGGTTACTGGGCAATAGATATTTATAAGACCAAAATTCTCATAACGGAAGCGTATAAACAAACATAACCCTATTTTTGTCCGGCATTACGTGCTGCCTAAACTATAGTGGTGATGATATTCTCTTCTGTCAAATGACCACAAATCCCCTCCTGCAGGCATTTCTACAGGAGGGTGAGCTTACATTATCTAAGCAGCGATATAGACACATTTGGACGGACAGACAGTTGTATCAAAAAAAGAACACAACAGGCAAGAGCGGCTTTCATTTCTTAGGTCAATCAACAGAAATCGCTTCGAACATAAAAATACGAATCTTCAAAAAAGGTGTAACTACGGTCCTACTGTATAGTTCTGAAACCCTGAGACAAACACAATATTTATAATGTTACTAACTTAATTAAATGTGTGCTTGCGTGGAACAAAAGATATTAATAAAATGACAAGATCCGTAATGTACGAGAACTGATGGCAAGAAAGAGACAACTGTCAGTACAATCAAAGGTGAATAGACACTGTGTTGGATGGGGCACAGTTTGAGAAAGTCTTTTGATAGTATTACAAAGTAGTCATTATTCTAGAATTCCAGGGTAACGGTGGTGGGAGTAGAATTAATAACATGTGAAGAAGATAACAATAGAGAGACATTATTGCAGCATTGCAGAGTAACAGTCCTTCCTCCTTCCTTCCGTCCTTAGCCACCGACCGTCAAAGCAGTCAGTGGCCATTACGCCTAGTGGCGTCTCAGGGCAACAGCAGATAGGTTTTCTTTGCCATTGTTTCCCATCACGCCTAATGGCGTCTTTAGGGCAACGGCAAATCAATCCATCCGCCGCTGTTTCCGTAATCGAAGTGACTGGCAAACGGGTGATCAGCCCGTTGTTAGAGTAACAGCGGTGGGAGTAAAATGAATAACCCATGGAACAGCTAGCAATAGACAAATATGAAGGGAGTAAAGAGGACATGGAATTACCTTAAATGAATTGCTCGAGCAGGAAGATTTAACATTACGTTGTTGACGTCATATGCTCCTAGAGGAGCTAAATGGTAATGAAGTAAAAGGGTTGTCTTCCCCCCCCGCAACCCAAACTGTTAGCGAAGAGCAAACTTGCCACTTTGATTTTTCGTTTAACGCCAGCTCCAGACGGTGTACAATACTTGTTAACCCAACTTGTTGTCTCGGAAGATACACAAAACGAGGTTGTCACATGATTATGTGCTATTTTGCAAACATGACGTACTCAGATATACGGCTGACTTCATTGGTATGTAGGAGGATAACAATCTTGGTAAAGATTAAGACACGGACAGTAATGTAATGCTTCCCGTAGACTGAATTTGTCGTAATAATTATCTACGAGAAAGTAACCATTTGGAAGTTATTATCAGTGATATATCTGTGAAGTAGTCAGTTTTTTTTTAAACATAACAGACAAACCGGAAGAAGCAAGAACTTATACGATTATGGAGTTTGAAAATCCCATTGTACATGGCAATATATTATGTTGTCATGCAATAATGTTCTGCATTAGGGAAGTGTAGAGATCCTACTAAATTCAGACACCCCAGAGATATCACTTTGCTCCTTAAGTTATCCTTTTTCAAGGGCACACAGTTAGACACCTAACACACCTGAAATAAACGGCGTTTTAAATCAGTTGCCCGACATGTTCGAACGTGTCCTGTGAAGAAAGTCTGTGCTCGCGTGATACAAACTTTGGGTAAGGTGTAATATGTACATTTTGTCATTTTATATTAGCATTTTGACATGTATAAATTGCTTGTGGATGTATAGAAGCACATGAAGCTGGCAACCTCATCACTGCAAATAACTACACACATGAACCACCACAGCAAGAGCTGTGTGACTGCTTAGTGCGGGGTCCATCACACGAAGCAGACAGCAGAGATTTCCCCAGGCTCCATAGAGAACATGGAGTGGATGATTATATCATAATGTTCATAAATATTTTACAAGCACTTTTGTAAATTGCATTAAGTATATATATATATATATATATATATATATATATATATATATATATATATATATATATATATATATATATATATATATATATATATATATATATATATATATATATATATATATATATATATATATATATATATATATATACAAGGTCTGTCCGAAAAGTAATAAGACTGATTTTCTTGGGCCAATCAGAAGGGTTGGGTGGCGGAGTCTCCAGGCGTGACGGTTGGTGGGGGATGTTACGTTAACGATAGATTTCTCGTCAGTTGGCTCTGAGCTTTTACAGAGTGCGGATCGCTTGTGAAGTGGACAGCTGTTTGAGCGTCGCGTAACGGTCAAATTGCAGAGGAATGTCGAGCAGCGATACGCGATAAACTTTTGTGTAAAACTTGAAAAATCCGTGACCGAGACGCTTGCTATGATACAGAAAGCCTACGGGAAGGATGCTTTATCGAAAGCACAAGTGTTTCGGTGGCAGAGCTCTGAGTGGCACACTACCGAGCCTCCTCGACCGAAGAAGGTTCGAATCAGCAAATCGAAGATGAAATCGATGCTCATTGTCTTTTTTGACTCTAAAGGTGTTGTCCATAAGGAGTTTGTACCACCTGGACAAACGGTCAACGCTGCATTTTACGTGGAAGTGCTTAAACTGCTGAAGAACAGAGTCGCGCGCGTCCGCCCGGAGATGGCCAACACCTGGGTTATTCACCACGACAATGCGCCGGCTCATGCGTCCCTGTTAATGAGAGAGTTTCTGGCGAAACAAACCGTCGCAACGCTGCCTCAACCTTCCTACAGCCCGGACTTGGCCCCGGCTGACTTCCTTTAGTTTCCCCGGCTCAAATCCAGCTTGAAAGGACACCATTTTGGGACTGTTAAAAACGTGCAAGCTGCCGTGACGAGTGCTTTGAAAGAGACATTTTGGGACTGTTAAAAACGTGCAAGCTGCCGTGACGAGTGCTTTGAAAGAGATCCCCGTTCAAGACTTCCAGGCGAGCTACGACGGGTGGCAGGACCGCTGGCAACGGTGTATTGATGCTCAAGGATGTTATTTCGAAGAATTTAAAGTGCATATAAGCATGTATTGAAATAAACCAATTTTATGGAATCAGTCTCATTACTTTCCGGACAGACCTTGTATATATATATATATATATATATATATATATATATATATATATATATATATATATATATATATATATATATATATATATATATATATATATATATATATATATATATATATATATATATATATATATATATATATATATATATATATATATATATATATATATATATATATATATATATATATATATATATATATATATATATATATATTGAGCCTAAACTCTTCCATTTACGGTGTCTACGCCCCATCAGCGGTATTTCGCGGAATGAGTAAGTAAAGGTCGAAGTGTTGTCGCGTGTTGGCCGTCAAAGCATGCATACACTGCTTAGACAGCGCAGAATGCGCTGGCTTGGTCATGCCCGCTGCATAGGAGATGCATGCTTCCCGAAAGATATCCTTAACGGACAACTGAAAGATGGCAAAAGAACAGTTTGGCGACTGCAGCTGAGGTTCAAAGATGTGTGCAAGAGACACGAGTGCACTAGACATAAATCCAGCAACCTGGGAGGATGTAGCTGCCGACTGTACCATATGGCGATGTTCTCTACGGCGCTACCTCAGATTGGGCGAAAAGAAGCTCACACAACAAGCTGATGAGAGGAGAAAATGTCGAAACATCAGGAAAATTAGCAGCTGAGGGCTGTCACCTCAGGGGCGTATTCCCAAAGTCAGTTATGACTGAAGGGGCTATTATTATTATTATTATTATTATTATTATTATTATTATATATACTGAAGCAAATTAAAAACGCACCACCTGTATAATCCAAAAACAGAGTGTGAAATGTAAATATAAGTGTTTACAAGTTTACATATTTGGAATCTTTATTCATTTTCCTATGAATCCATGCTGGTCATTAATTTGTACATTTGATTGTTATGAAATTCATGGCATTCTGTGCAGGCAAGGAAGAAAACCAAAAATGCAACGAATAAAAAAATTCATTCACACTATGAATGTCGACCGTGTGATTGCAAACAAGCTTGGCAGCGGCAACGCATGGAACGCAAAAGTCTCTGAAGGAAATTCCGGGGAATCAAGTCCCATTCACGTGTAAGAGCAGCTTCGAGCTGTTGCAGATTAGCTGGAGAACCTTGCCTGTAGACCCTGCGTCCAAGCTCGTCCCACAGATGTTCTATAGGGGACATGTCTGGTGATAGGGCAGGCCAATCAATCGTCACAATGTTCTGCTGCTGTAGATATTGCTGCGTTATACATGCGGTGTGCGCACGTGAGTTATACTGCTGGAGGAGCTGCAAGTCTGGATAATTTGTGAACGCAGGAGCAACCAATGCCCTCAAAACCTCATCTCGCTATGTCACAGCATTAACATTTCCATGGAAGACGTGAAGAGGCAAGCGATGGTGAAAACTGGATCCTCCCAAAATGTGAATACTGCCACCTCCAAATCGGTTGTGCTGACGAACACAGCAATCTGCAAAGCGCTCTCCACACCGTCGCCAAATCCGCATACGTCCATCAGCAAGGATATGTTGAATCTGCTCTCGCCTGTGAATAGGACAGCATTCCACTGCAGTCTAGTCCATCTGACATGTTGCTCTGTCCATTGCAGGCGCTGCTGACGATGTCTGTGAGTCAAGTTTGGCCAAACATAAGGTCGTCTTGCAATAAGGCCTGTATCTGTGAGTCGTCGTATGACTGTTATTCGAGAGACTTGCCCACATCTACCCACTATTGCTCTTGTTTGACTTGCATGGAGAGAACGATTCCTTAGGTGACTCAGCACAATATGACGATCTTGCGCAGGGGTAGTAACTCGTTGTTGGCCACTCCGAAGTCTATCCCGGGCACTGCCAGTGGTTCCGTAACTTTCATTGAAACGAACAATATTGCTGTGGTGGCAATTCATCCTTCTGGCAATGGCCCGCGAGCTCATTCCGGCCTCCAACATACCAATGGCTCGTTGGCGGTCGTTTTCAGATAGTCGTGGCATTTCAAGCACATAGACTGGGTTTTTTGTTTCTTCTTCTTCTTCTTTGATCGTTAGCCGCCGACCGTCAAAGCAATCACTGGCCATTACGCCTGGTGGCGTCTTGTAGGGCAACAACAAATTGATTCCACTTTGCTTGGTCAGCGGCCATCCTTCGTATAGTGCCCCAGCACTGGTTCATTTTTTGCATCTCAGCCTCCAGAGTCCTCCGCCAAGTTGTTTTTGGTCGGCCTCTCTTTCGTTTTCCTTCAGGGGTCCATATCATAGCTGTTCTTGTGATTGCATCGGGGTCTATTCTGAGGACATAGCCAACCCAGCTCCAGCGTCTGCCAGCTATTATGGTGTGCATGTCCTCTTGCTTGCTCCGAGTAAGCAGAACTTGGTTGGTAATGGTATTCGGCCAAAAGATTCGGAGAATTTTTCTTAGGCATGTTGTGTGAAAAGAGGTCAATTTTGACATTTCCTTCTCTGTGACTCTCCAGCTCTCCGCGCCATAGAGAAGCACAGAAAGCACACAGCTCTGATATAATCCTAATTTTGTGCTTGTGCTGTACTGAGAGGACTTCCAGATGTTGTTTAAACTAAAAAAGGCTGTTCTTGCTTTGTTCATTCTGTTGTTGATGTCTTTGCTTGCTCCGCCATCTGGTGTTACTATGCATCCTAGGTATGTGAAGGCATCTGTCTGTTCCAGTTGCTGATTCCTTACTGATATGGCTCAGGGTTGCTCACATTGAGCGTCATGACCTCTGTCTTCTTTAGGTTGATGTTCAAGCCCACCTGCTGGCTATACTTATTACGTCTATCCGTTTTTTCCTGGATGTGTTGATGTGAATGTGCTAGTAGTGCAATGTCATCTGCATATTCCAGATCTTCCAATGTAGAAAATGTAGTCCATCTTGTTCCTCTTGGATTGCCCTCTGTTGTCTGGCGCATCACCCAGTCTATGACTGTTAAAAATAGAGTGGTTGATAAAGGGCATCCCTGTCGTACTCCTGTCTTCTCTTCAAAGGTTTGGTTTCTCTGCCCGACACTACACGTAAAGTTGGCATAAATGCTTATTATGATTGACACTATGCAGCTTGGAATTCCATAAGCCCTTAGTATTTTCCATAAACTGTCCCTATGTATACTGTCAAAAGCCTTTTCAAAATTAACGAAATTAATGTACAACTGTCTTTGCCATTCTGAGCACTGATCTATAATTTTCCTGAGAGTAAATATATGATCTACACGTCTTCTGTTCTTTCTAAATCTTGTTTGTTCTTTCCTCAGTTTTTGATCTACTGCTTTTGAGATTCTTTGTATAATTATCCTGACTAGTATTTTGCTAGGAACTGAGAGAAGAGTGATTCCTCTCCAATTATTGCAGTCTGCAAGATCTCCCTTCTTGGACAATTTGAAGATTATTCCTTTTCTCCATTCTATTGGTGTTGTCCCTGTTTTCCAGACTTGTGCAAACAGTGGTTCTAATAGTTCTGCTGCTAGCTCAGGGTCTGTCTTAAATAGCTCTGTATTTAAGTTGTCATGATCAGGAGGTTTTCCATTCTTTAACCCTTTGATTGCTGTGATGATTTCTTCTTTTCGTGAGATGTCTGTATTAACATCTAGATCGTTTTCAGCCTCATGAACATTCAGTTGTGTCTCTGGCGGTTCCTTATTCACAGTTTCTCTGAAATGATCTGCCCATCTTGTTTCCTGTCCCTCTACTGTCGTAATGAGATTTTCGTGCTTATCTCTTACTAATGTAATATTGTTTGCACCTCGTTTTCCACTGATGATTTTAGTTATTTTGTATACTGTGCTTTGTTCATTTTTCAATGCTGCCTCTTCTGCCTACCTTGCAAGGTCATCCAGAAATGTGCTTTTGTTAGCACGAGTTTGACATTTAACTTCCTTGTCCAGCTGACTGTACTGTTCACTATATATTGCATTTAACATGGGAGACTTAGCTTCTGTTTTCTTTCTTTTCATCTCCTTTCTCTTTGCTATGGTGTTTAGCGTATCTGGTGTTAACCAGTCTTGGTTGTTTCTTTCCTGGAATCCCAAGCATGACTTGCTGCTTTCCTTGTATATTGTCGAGATGGTGTTGAATCTCTGGTTAACATCATCGGTCTCTGTTCTTTCCTGGCTTTTGATAATCTTATATCTTCTCTTTACGTCGACCACGAAAGCTTGGTCTGGTGAGGGGATCCTTCAGTTTCGTGATATTGTATCTTTTCTGTTTGTTTGCAACTGGTCCAGCAGCTCTGAGTTACACTTTCAGTCTTGCTACTACTAGGTGATTATCACTTCCCACATCTGCGCCTCTTCTTATTTTCACGTTTTGTAGTGCATGTCTCCATCTGCCATTGATCATTATATGATCTATCTGGTTTCTGTCTCGTCCGTTTGGTGATTCCCATGTTAACTTGTGCACTTCCTTGTGTGGAAAAAGTGTTCCTCCAGTGACCAGGTTGTTAATACTGCAGAAGATTATTAATTTGGTGTTTTGTCTCAACGGACTTTTTATACCGAGTATACTGCCACAATGCGTACACATTTTCAGGATCATAGCTGTTGGGAATCGTGTTGCACGTGTAACTTTCATTGTTTTCATGTGTCATAATTTGAATTTGAATTAACAAAACGATCATATTTTCCGCGCTCAAAATCTATAGTAAAAAGTCCAAAAATTAAGAACCAATCAGAAAGCTCATTTTCTAGTGTCTATAAAGATACCTTTCATTATAAGCAAAAAGGGCCTAATCTGTGTTTTTGAAAAGAGGGAGTTATTTTATTTCTCTAATACTGGTGATAAATAAAAATAAATACATAGTTAATATAACATCGGATATATTACTTTATAAATAGGTATAACGCCAGCCTCATAAAAGCAAGTCAATTAAGAGATTAAGAGAAAAATTTATTTTAGTAATATTTGTACATCAGGGTAACACCCAATTTAATTACTTAACAATTAATTATATTAATATGCAAGGAAATAGCGCAATAATAAATATATAGGAAGATAGAGGTAAATTGGCCGTTTTATTATCATTTTAAATAATTAAAATCGATCCAATAATAACTATAATATAAATTTAATAACTTTATTCACTTTGTACAGGCAAGTTATAAAACCGTGTAGGTAAGATTTTTTTACAATTTTTTTTACTCTGCTCTGATTGGCTAGTCGTATCGCTATGAATAGCCCGTAGGACTAGGAACCTTGCCACACTTTTTTTAAACACAGCAGTACCAAGCAGGTTTGAATCTAGAGCTCAGTTTATGCAAAGTCCTTTGCCGTTCTGACCTGGCGACGTATATGAGTTCCTTATACAGCCTGTCAGCTTGTGTATTGTTTGCCTGATGGTAAGAAAGATATGTACATAATATTAATTACATGATTTGTGTATTCTGGAGTGTGATTTCGGAGATGTGTAGAAAGTGAAACCCGCAGTACGTGAGCTGCCATATTGGCCTGGTTGTAAAAGTGTGTAGTTTAAAAATACGACAGGCCAGAAATTGGAAACAGTTCATATATTTGCCAATTATGGCACAATTGAGTATTGTAAGTATGTTAGTGTGTTTGATTGCATATTTTCTTCTTGGGTTACACATTGATCATGTACGTAAGATAGCCTTACAGGAATTGTTGACATGAAGAAATCAAGCTGTCACTTATGAATATGTACTTGACCCAGTCATCTTATGGAAGCCAAGAATGGGCTAAGGGATATATCTTGGTATAGGTACAGAAAAGAATATTCACATGGAGCTGGCGGAAGTCACAGAAGTTAGTTGTCCTGTGCAACTTGTTAGCACAATCTATGAAACGGGTAAGTTGTGGTGTTGTATGTGGGTGAGAGTATTGATGCAGACACCTATATGGGGTACGATTATCCTTTGTTACAGGTTTTGTCTCGCATTTAACACTAAAGCTGCCTCCACACTTGAGAAGTCTATGGGTGACAAGAGCTCTGCATATAACACGAGGCAGGGCCCGACATTCTCAACCAGGAGCTGCACATTATGAAGGCTTGAATGGTGGAGGGAAGATCAGCAACATCGAACAAGATAAGAAGCAAATACGGTCCACTGTCCGGTGCATCCAAATATTATCCACACAATAAAAGATTACTTACCCGTTAGGGATTTAACCAAGGACAGCTTATAATATAAAGACTCAGAAGTCCAGATACTGTGAATATAACATTCAGTTTTAAAATCAAGTGAAATTAGTTTATTCCTTCGGACATTAGCAATGATGGAAGAGATCTTCCAATTTATGCATTTTGACCCGTAATATATATTTTGCATTTCTGTTGAGTAGTCCTGCACTAAAAACATATTATGGCGCAGGACAAATAAATTGTAAATAACTTTCATTCAGACTTACTTGATATTTTTATAGAAAAGTGAAGTTCTGTTTTGAAAATTATTATTAGTCTATATTCTCATTAAAATTACCCCTAGTAAACAAGTCAAACTAAACATTAATCATTAATCTTTGGGGGATCTGGAGAGGTAGCAGTTAGGGACTAAGCGTACAGATTATCATGATCGTCTGTGGGAACTTACATAGCTTGACCCACTTTGATGTCTATACACCCTTGCTCTTTTCAGAGAAGCGGGTATTATTTATAAGACCAGTCTCTTATCTGGCACTATCCTGGTATCCTCTGATACACCTATTTGTCCAGGATATCTGTAATTCGTAACATCCAAACCTCTCGCTACATCATGTAGTCTGTACACAAACCCGTGGGTTGAATCATGCACTTTCCATTCCAGCAGCCATTCTCTCTCTACCTCATGACAAACACGGGGAAAATCCATTCCCACACTTTTTTTTCCAGCTTCTCGGCATCAGTATATATAATGGTGGTGTGTTTTTAATGTGCTTCAGTATATATGCCTGACGTGCGTACACAATTCTATAAATCATTATTTAATTGGTATATTATGAATACATCTAACGAAGATGCTGTTGACGGTTAGAATCACCGCTATAGGTCAAGTAGTTGATATGTGAAATTACTGTGAAGTGTATCGTATCCTTTGATGGGAATCAATTGCAACTCACGTGATCATATTGTGATATATGAAAAAGATGAATAAAAAATGTAAGGTCGTCAACTACGATGTTTCATGACAAGTTATTATAAAGTTGTATGCACGGAGTTACAAAGTTAGGTTGACTGCACAATCAATGAATTACTGTTCGATTTTGGTTCAAGATTAACACGCAAACACATCAACAAGAATATCAACCTGAAATGAATGTCAAAATGAAATACGCAACAATGTCAAGCGTTTAAATATAGGAATAAACCTTTAATACGCAAAAAGATAATATGAAGAGATTAGAAGACAAACGTATAGGTTTGCGATACATTGTTATATCGATAGTCAAAGCCAGAAATCTTCCACTAAGCAGAAGTATTTAACTAACCAGAAACATTCCATATAATTGACATAATGCCCACAAATTTGGGGGAAACGCCGTAACAATCATGTCGACAGTCAAATGTAACAAAAACTTTCTCTTGTCTACGTTCAAGTATAAAAACACCTTTTTATTATGTCTACAGTCAAGTTTAACAAAAACTGATTACCATGTCTTCAGCCAAGTGTAACAAAAGAAAATAATTTTCATGCCTACAGTCTAGTGTAACAAAACTGATTATCATGTCTACTTAGGTGTAACAACGAATTATCTGTTTCACTTATATGCATATAGGAACGTCCCTGGGGTCTGGAGCATCACATATGTAACCACATCTGCACAAAAACACTGTGAGTTCTGGCCCGCCCCTCTAGCATCGTTGTCCAGTTTTACATATGGACTGGGGAAAACACAGTGAAAATCACATTTTGAAATGTTCTAACCTCTGTCTTAATGAAAATTCAGGTTAAAATCATTTATTTGAACATCTGGTTTATGAGTTTAGTTACTGCTATATGTTGTATACTGTGACATAATAACCTCGCACGCCACATTTGCATGTGCCATTCCATAATTAATTATGTGCTCTTCACTTTAGCTTTTCTCACCTCTGGCATTATTTGCTATTTTCAATTCCTTTAATTATTCGTATGTGAGACTTCAGCGACATCTTGTGATGATTAGGATAATCAATCCCTTTCGTTTGAACCCATATTGTCACCTGGGATCGGCAGAGAGAAGTGTGGTTTACTAATGTGTAACACATTTTCCTACGGCCTATTAATAAGTAAACAACTTTGGGATGACCGCAGTCGATTATCTGATCTAAATTATTAGTCTTGTCAGACCAGGCTGTGAATGTTGACTAGGCCAGGTAAAAGAGATAGTTGTGTACCGGAAAAGACAAGACTTTAGGAAGAATAAATATCCATCTTAAAAGAGATTACCTGTGTTCAATTTTGAAGTCGTGAGTGTAAACATGATCGAAAATAGACGGAAGCAAGCATATTATTTATGGTAATTGTAAACAATATATTTGTTTGTACGTTTGTGACGAAGGTATTGTTCGTAATAGAAGGGGACTGTTGAGGATTGTTGCATGGTCAGCGAGCATTTTGGTTTGAACTTGATTCGGATGGTCGCACCATGTAAACTCCTCTACTAAATAAAATGATATCGTTCGCGTGTGGCGCTGTATGACGCGTTAGGCTAGTAACAGTAGTCTTGTGTGTAGCCTTCGGGCAGAAAACATCATTTTATAGCTGTGTGGTATAACCACTAATGATTGTGTCTAACCGTTAATATAATGCTTGGAAAGCAATAAAGTAATAATGTGTAAGGACCATTGAGTCCGGAGTTATGTAAGTCTGTATTATTAAACGCAATAATTATTAGGCGCGAAAGTCGTGAAATACGAGCGCAGATATAATGTTTAACGGCTGATAGAGCCCAGCTATGAATGCCAAAAGTGAATTAATATAAGAGACAAAGTTTTCGATGTTTGGATCACTCCTTTATGTCACTATTAGTAGAAATATAATAATTATCCCAAATGCTTGGTAAAACAGATTTGGTCAAAAACATAAACAATATGTAAAATGGTTACCTGACAGACTGCAATGTCTGATAAGATACACACTCTAAACTGTGATAGCAAGTGTCTTGAATGTGTAATATATTATTGTTGAGAATACATCATGAACGATGAATGATCATTAAAATATGTAGTCGTCAGAACGAGACTTGTTCACTGAAATGTTCTGCAAGTTTCAGTTATGTTCCATGACTATTGACCGTTAACCGTCAAGGTTGGTTCAAGAATACAACACTCTGTCAAGCTACTAATAATTGTAAGAATAAAACACTGACAGTCAGTATGTATATAAAACGTTTAATGAAAGAAACGCTGATACTAAACTATAAAAATATACAAAGATAAACCCAATGTTGCAGCAGAAAGATACTCCGTGATAAACAGATCAGATGAACTTATAATGCATGAAGTTAAAACATAATATTAGCCCAACTATCAAAGACAAAAGTCTGCAACAGGGACATATGCCACTTGCATGCTATTGGCTTGGCATCTGAAATATAAAAATGCAACATGTCTGATTGGAACCTTGTCATATAGTAGCAATCATCATGTGGGTTGAATGTTGCTTTATAATTTGGCGCCTTGTGAAATTCAACTTGCCAAACAGACAGCCAGACAAGCCAGAGTAAGGAACAGAACCAAGATTCCATTTTAAAGGACCAGACAACGTGTTTGAGCATCCTATGAATTTACACAAAGACAACTCTATACTTATTAATACGGAAAGCCTGAACACTAGGAATTTGTACGCTAACTCATAGTGGGAGTCTATTGTAAAGTAATACCCCAGACCACGTGTAAGAGGCATTTTTACCAAGTCGCCGAAACTAATTCACTGTGCCAGAAGTCTGAATTGCACAAGGATGTGGGGTGTATTTTACATAATATAATTCTATGTTTTGCATTGATTAACATATGAAAATTGTTAGTTGATTTCCAAGTCATAGAGGCTTGCACCCTCATCATTGTCACAGTAGGGTATAATTTGAGAATAGATTATGTCTGAGTTCAGAAAGATTATGAGTGCAAAGATGTGAAAATAAATGAGAAATGAGTCACTAATTAAATTATAAGAAGAGATATGACTTTTGAAACGTGGTTAGGCCACGTCGGCAGCCTAATGTGACTTATGTTACTAAGACAATCTGCTTCTCTCCCTCCCATGCTTTTAAATGGTAGTAAGGGACAACGTTATGACATACAGTGACCGTTATAAAAAAAGAGATCCTGACCACAGGAAAGGTTTTTATGTTTATTAAATAACACACAAAAAACGACACCACAGCATGAACAAAAGAAAACCCCACCTGTATGCCTTCACAATGTTTGACGGCTATAGGGATACATAAAAATCGTGGATCACGCGAGAAGTCGTATTCAGATCATTAGCATCCCAAGGTGGATCTAAAACTTCTCCAACCTTTTCACAAACGCTTGAGGCGAGGGCGACAGCAGTGTCATAACTGATCTGAAGTGCATTACTTTGGTTTTAAAGATGAGGTATCTCAGTGGCACCAGAGAGTCGGATGGAGGGTTCAAATTTTCCTCCTATTGCAATATGGTTTTCTACAGAATCACTACTGACATCTGTAGCCTCTACCTCTGACTGAAGGTAAGGTCTATATGTCTGTATTGCTTCATCTTCTTCTTCCCTCGCTGTTTCACTGCGCATATGACATGGGGGATAGAAGTTGGGCAGGGACGTTTTCTTCCCAATGAAACAAGTGAGAATCAAGGGGTCTGCTAGTGGGCCCCCCTCCAACAGTAGGGGTCCTGGTTTCCCTCTTATTACAAGTGACCTCGCATGTGGGAGATAAAGGCGAACATTTGCCACCCTCCTGCATTGTCAGCGCTATTGCCGTTGTAAACGGGGTTCCGTCTGCAAATCAGACGGAGTGTAGCCAGTTCCATGGGGTGGAACTGAGGCCCCCCAGAAAAAGCTCTCGGTGCTGTTTTCCAAAGTTCCTCGGAAGCTATTGCAATGTATTTTACCAGCTGCTTGCACCTATTTTGTGCACCAGTGCCGATCAGGGTTCTGTGAGGGATGCCTACTCTCTCCGATCGCTGAGTGGTAAGGGTACGCCTCTGCACAGTTGTTTTTGTTGGCTGACTGGGACTCGAACCCAGAACACACCCAGTTGTCTGCCGGAACGACAGAAGGAGTGTTAACTTAGGAATTTACCCCATAGTTCATCAAATTTCTTGTCGGAGTGGCAGTAGAATTATCAAGTAAGCATTCTCACCTATCGCTTGATGAGTTTCTCGCCAACGTAGCAGTAGAATTAATAAAGAAGGATTCGAATCTATCGTTTGATGAGTTTCTTGCAAGAATGGCAGTAGAATTATCAAGGGGGAATTTAATCCGGAGCTTGATGCCTTTTCCGCCGCAGATTAGTAAGGCAGGAACTTGAACCCAGTTCCTTTCTTCTCTGTCAGATTTTGCCTGGCGTTAACAATGGTAGGGGTTGTGGGCTTTTCCGGGGCCACATACGGACTCCCCAGAACCAGATCATTA
Organism: Oreohelix idahoensis; assembly: GCA_024509875.1. Lineage (NCBI taxonomy): Eukaryota > Metazoa > Mollusca > Gastropoda > Stylommatophora > Oreohelicidae > Oreohelix > Oreohelix idahoensis. Next base: position 136,965 of record JAMPIV010010752.1, read on the forward strand.
TACAGATGTTTTACCACTGCCGCCCTTATGGTCCCTCTTATGAAAGGAGATTGAACGCTAATCAATGCAACTCCATGATGTGAAGGGACATCACTAGGCAAAATCCCACATAGGCCCACTTACTTAGTGGTCCAGTGGTCAGGCTCGACGAGGTTTTCAGCAAAACGAAGCCAATAATTTAGACCAGAATCATATAAACATATTCCAGTACGTTCGTTTTTTTCCACCACCTCGCAGTTTTGAAATGACGCTCCTGGCACTTCGTTCTGATGACGTGTGTGTATAACCCTACACAATTTGCAATATTTGTTCCTTTTGCGGTGGTTGCCCGCAGGGTCATATCGAGTCACATTGGGGTTGTTACTGTGTTGGAAACTAGATTTATTGCGGGGTGGGTTTGGGGGTAAAGATTCTCTAGGGGTCTGGCTAGAGGGTTACTTGAGAGAAGATTCTATTTTATTATTTTGAGATGGCCCCTCCGTATATTTTCATTTTGGGACCTAGATGTCAGCCAGCGCTTTCGTATATCGCTCGGTCTGAATCAAAATATCGTCTAGCCTTTCCGCTCCTTGTTCAGATAAGAACTTAAGCATATAAGGCGTCATTGTTGCCTTTATCTGTTCAACCAACATTAATTCTTGGAGGCCTTCATAAGTGTTAGGAAGATTTGAAAGCTCGCGCCACTTAGTAAGATAATTTTCCATCCTTGCGCAGAACTTCGAAAATGTTTCATTTTTATCTTTCCTACTATCACGGAAAAATCTTTGAAATTATCTCGCGTTCATTTCAAATCTTTCAAAAAACGCTTTTTTTTTAGCTTGTTGTAATTATACTACTCGTCAAAAGTCAAGGTCACCTTATTATTTTCAATACACTTTTATATAAGCGCATAGAATGATTTAATGAAAGAAGTTTTTAGTAAAAATGGGTGCAATATCTTCTTCTGATAATCCTCTATGCACGTTAAGCATAAAAACAACTCACCAACAACCATGGTGATCACGTGCAATTTGGTTTGCTGACCATAAATTCACATTTTTAATTAGTTATTTCAAACTTTCGTACAACCAAACAGGTGAAGTAATCGTGCTGATTGACATTCCCCGTGCAATGGCGACTTTTCGTGAACAGAGTTCACTCTTAATTAGTTTTACAATCAGCAGACTTATGGTAGTTTCATCACTTGCAAAAACCATTGTGACGTATGAAAATCGGACCTCTCTTTCTTTAATCCTTCAGTCCCCCTTTTCTCACTTACAACTAAACAACTCGAGTCATTCCCACGATTGCTGGTTTGGTATGCCATAAGTTATCTGGACATCCGCCCTTTTGTTGTCTTCTCTCGAGGGCGATTAAAATAAAACTATTTCGGTATCTCTTACTGACATTCGCACAGAGAGGCAGACCACCAGAGATCAGGTTGCGATGTCAAGCCGAGGTTTGAAACCTCTGTTTAACACCTGATAATAGAATGGACGAAGATTTCGCAGGTGCGTTTGCCAGTCATGGGAACATGGGCCGATTCAGTATATTAACGCAGTTTTAGAAAAACTCTTTATCAGTCTGGCCCCAGGAATTGGTGATATCTTCTAGCTCGAATCTTGGAGTTTTATATAAAGATAATTCTTTTTTAGATTCACGGAGAGTGTCATTTTCCTAGTGTGGCGGCGATCAACCCTGCGATCTAGCGGTCTGAATAGCTCCAGAAACATTCTTAAAATATTATTGGTTCCTAGATTTGGACCTGTGCGGTTCTCTTGTGGTTTTCTTACAGAGAGAAAGTCGCCACATATAAACATTTTAAAGAATATAAAAATCAGAACTGGACAAGAAATTACCCAGATTGTTCACAGCAAATCTGATCCACCTGTGGTGGCCAAATATCTATATATAAACATTGTTTCCAGAATATTGACTATGGTAGTTTTTTCTTTTCTCAAGTGGATTTATCCAGAAAAGGGAATACTTGGGTCCATAACCGGCATCCAACCCCAGAGTGAGAGATAAAAACAGATAGGAGATCCTTTGCTTATCCTTATTGGTTTTCTAACAGTGTACCCACCAGACATTTTCCTAAAATATCGGACATCTGTGTGCTGCCCATGGTGAACCTTTTGATCGCAATATATTTACCTGCACTACCTGACGTGAACTTTTTGACACATAATATTAGCATTATTTAAGCGGACGTTCCCCATTAGGAAAAATTAATCATTCTTGGAGGAACTGGAGTCCCTTGGATAGCACCACCATGAAATATGTCAAAGATACACAGATGTGTTAAAGAGTAGTAGGTAAGTGTGATTGCTGATTACTTGTGGCCACAGACTGACAGACTGTAAGAAAGAGAAATGAATATTTCATATCTTTATAATCATTATACTCACTTCAGTCTTTTCGGGTTCGCAAATACTGTTATATCATTTTCTTGTCTTCTTTGTTTCAGGATAGATTAACTAGAGACTTGGTTCTTTTACTTTATCGTCTATCCCTATATATATTATTATTAACTGTAATCTTTTGGGTTAATTACCTCTGTCAGGATCTACTTTGGGATCCCTTTGCAATAGAGGAGAGCCTATTGGGTTAATACATTTTCTTGCATTTTTTTATGTCTGTAAACTATACCTTCTGATAGATAATATTGTTGTATGTGATTTCTTTAAGATAATAAACATAATAAACCTAAGTTATCGTGTTGGTCAAACCCCGGCCCAGTATAAGTTATCCATAGCTTGGTTCACGTCTGTACGTATTATGTCACAGAATTGTGTATATGTAAGTGGAATGTAACTCGTATATATATGTATCAGGAGAGATAGGGAGTCTAGTTAAATATTGTCGTGAGATAGGCTGGGATTAGAGCAATTACTCAATCCAGAGACTGTCCTTTCTCTTACACTCTCACCCCCTTGTGAAAAAAAAAGTTATTTCTTACCCCTTATTCTCACATAGTTTACCATTATCACCTCTGCTCAGACGGGACATTAAACATCTTCAACCTATCTCAATAAAATCTACGACATAAATGGTTGGCTCGTCGTGGGATTAAGATCCAAGTTTGAGTCTAGATAAATGTCTAAAGTCTGATACTGAATCAGAAGTTTCATCTAGATAGAGTGTGTTGTGAGTTTGTCTTGTGATTTAAGGAATAAATAATTACCCCCTAGACAACGCTCTTAGTTACTGGGTGTTTGACCATACACACATATAGGATTTGTTTCTTTCCCCAGCAATAGTTACGGGAAACTTGTTTTGATAATAATCTTTGTTGAATATATGATATTTGGTAATTTTGTAACAGACCGCTATTTCGCGTGATTGTTTATCAATCACTAGGGGTTTTTTTTTTGAAGATGCAGAGTTGAGCTAAGCAAAGGACGACTTGTTCTGACTTATAGTCAAGTTAATAGCGTCCCTTCTCTTAACTGACTTCAGTGGGCGAGTTTTGGGGTGGAGTTTAATTTTTTTAAGGAAATTTTTTTTCTCCTTAAATTGTTTTTAAAATAAAAATAATTTTTTCTCCACCGTTAGTAATAGTAGTTTTTCCAGGTTATCTGATCAACCACTTTTGGATTAAGTCGTCTGTATTAGGAGCCTAAGTGCCATAGATAACAGCGATAGATTAGTAAACTGATAACAGGAGGAGGTATCTCAGGGTAAAGAATAACATCTTTGTTGGTTTTTCTCGTAAGCGGCTAAGGATATAGTTTTTCTCCTTCTTTCCTTCTTTTTTCTCGGGTGAGTGGCATTCAGTTCTCTAACATGGCTGAGCGTTTAAAACTTAGGACTATGCTGAGAGAGGAAGCAAGTGAGACAGGATTGCAAGGAGAGGAAGTGACCGCGTTCGTCAACACAGAACTTGACCGATATGACGCGGAGCAGAAAGTAGCAGAAGCTAGAGAGAAAGAAGATAAAGCGGATATGAAAGAAGCGGAAGAACGTCAATCTCTATTAGAGCAGAAGAAAATTGAGGCAGAGATGGAAGCTCGCAGGGCAAACGAAAGAGAGAAGGAGAGACAATACGTGGAACGAGAGAAGGAGAGACAGCACGAGTTGGCGCTTAAGGCTCTAGAAGTCCAAAGTCGTGGGGCTGCCTCTTCTTCCAGCAATGGAGAGCCGTCATCTCCACATTCATCGTTAACTGATCACTCCAGCACTCATTCTCCCCAACTCACAGCTATGTCTTTCGCCCTGGAATCCTTCCCAAGCCCCAATGAGAAAATTGACTTGTTTCTAGAAAAAATTGAGAGAATGGCAAATCTGTATGGGTTAGAGAGTTCCCGGTGGTGCCTAAAGCTTTCACAGGCTTTGAAAGGTAGTGCTTATGAAGTCTACATGAAACTGGGAAGCAGTCAAGGCAACTACGACATGCTAAAGAAGGCTTTACTGGAGCGTTTCGAAATGAACGCTCGTAAGTTTCTACAAATGTTCAGAAACAGCAGAAAGGAGAGCACTGAAACATTTCAGCAGTTTTCTTCACGGCTGAAGGGATATTTGACAAAGTGCATGGAGCTTTCCGAGCTCCCTCTCACCTACGAAGGTCTTGAGGAGTTCGTTCTTATAGAACAAATAAAAACCACTTTGTCAAGTGAAACCCGTAGATTCCTGGCTGAACAAGGCGCAGTCAAGTTAGATGACATTCTCAGTAAGTCTGAACGGTACATAAATGCTATGGCAGAGCTTCCCAGCACCAAACGCAAACCGACAAATGAGCCTGCTCGAAAAAATAATCTAGAGCAGTCTTCCCATTCTTCCCATCACCATAACAAACGAGAAGCCGTACCCCAACATCCTCCACAGGAAAAATCGAAATTCTTCAAAACCAGATATCCCACCCACAGCAATCCTGATCAACCCCACCGTCCTACGTGGCAGCGCGGCCAGAAAGGACAGGGTGACAAAGGGAAAACCCCTGCGCACGGGACATCTGATCAGGGCAAGCACACCGGGCCAAATCGCATCGGATGCTTGCAAACAGCCTCGCAAGGAAGAATCAACGTCAGTGATTCTCAACCTGAGGGGGAGAGGCCCTCAACGCGAGGAACTGTTATTTTGAACGGGACTTCAACATCTTGTCTTTTTGACACGGGTTTATCCTTTGACTGTATAGTCGCAAGGCACCTGGTCAAACCCGGTCAAGAGACAGAAGACACCGTCAAACTTAGTGGAGTTTTCAAGAGTGATGCACCCAGGACGCTTCCTATCGCACTGGTAGAAATACACTCTGATTTTGTCAGAGGTTTATTAAAGCGGACATATGGGACAAAACGCCACTATTCAGCGAAAATCGACTCACTACTGGTGGCCAGGAATGAACTCTGATATTATCAGGTACGTGAAATCTTGCGCCCAGTGCCAACGTGTGGCACCCAAGCATTGGACACCCCCGGTTCCCATGGGTGAAATGCCAGTAGTGGGGACTCCATTTGAACGGGTTGCTGTCGACATTGTAGGACCCTTAGAAAGGACTAAACGAAGGAACAGGTTTATCCTGACCTTAGTCGACACATGCACTATGTGGGCAGAAGCTATACCGCTAACATGCACGGATTCCAAGCATGTCGCAGAAGCCCTAGTGCAAATCTTTACACGGTTGGGATTCCCTCAACAAGTTTTGACGGATAACGGATCCCAATTCCGTAGCCTGTTAATGGAGGAGATCTTTAAGATCTTGAGGGCCAAACACATCCACACAAGCCCCTACCATCCGGCCGGAAATGGGCTCGTGGAGCGCTTCAACGGCAGCCTCACCATGATGTTACGTAAGCTGGGACAAGAGAAACCTGAAGATTGGGACCTTTTCATTTCTGCAGCCTTATTCGCCTACAGGGAGGTTCCCCAGGCATCTACAGGATTTCCACCAGCTACACTTTTATTCGGCAGACCTATAAAGGGGCCTCTAGAAGCCTTACTTCGGTCCCTGACAGACCAGAAGGCTGATGAGACGGTCGTCTCAGCAAGCAAATATGTATCAGAGCTCAAGGAAAGGTTACAACTAGGATGGGACCTAGCAACAACCAACCCTAAGAAAGCACGCGCAAAGCACGCTCAACGGTACAATAAAGCAGCGAAAGAGAGAGAACTCCAACCAGGGGAGAAAGTTTTGTTGCTACTTCCAACCGGAAACAACAAACTTCGCATCGGATGGCAAGGGCCGTTTACCGTCCTTAAAAAGATCTCCCGCACTAACTACAAGATCTCTATTAAAGGAAAGGAGAAGGTCTACCACGTAAATCTGCTAAAGAAATACTTGGAAAGACCGGTGCCGTCCTCCGAACATCTCCTGGCGGTCGCCATAGCGACGGAAAATGAGGAAGATGACGATAGTTGCATGAAGTATCCATTGCAACAAACGGAATCTTTCAAAGATGTCAAATTCGGCGAAAATCTCTCGGAAGCACAACAGACAGAAACCAGGGCGCTACTGAAACAGTACACTGCAGTCTTAACGGATGTACCTGGTCGAACAAATCTCATAGAATTCGATATGAAACTGACCAACGAGACCCCTGTTCGAACCAGAGTTTACCCCATTCCGTACGCTAAAGCTGATGCACTACGCGGAGAGATAGACAAGCTGCGTCAAGCAGAAATTATCAGTGAGTCTACCTCTCCTTACAGTTCGAGTGTAGTACTGTTACAGAAGCCCAAAAAGGAAGTTCGGCTGTGCATAGATTACCGTTTACTTAACACAGTAACGGAATTCCAGCCCGAACCTCTACAGAGCGCTTCTGAGCTGTTCACTAAGCTTAGCAAGGCAAGAATTTTCTCAAAGATTGACTTGAGTAAAGGTTACTACCAAATACCAGTCAAGGAGGAAGTTAAGCCTTTGTTAGCTTCTAGCACCAGTGAAGGACACTACACTTTCAACGTAATGCCGTTCGGATTGCACAACGCACCAGGAGTCTTCACCAGAATGATGAGGAAGCTTTTAGAACCCTTGCAAAATCCCCATATCCATAATTTTATGAATGACATATTAATTGCATCGGAAAACTATGATGAACATATTGTTACGGTTGCTATGCTCTTCAGACGACTACAGGAAACTGGTCTCACAGCCAGACCTAGCAAATGTCTTATCGGATTTCAAAAGCTAGACTTCCTGGGACATACCATTTCTCAAGGCTGCATGTGGCCAGTTACCAAGAACATTGAGAAAATAGTTGCAGCAAAAAGACCCCGAACGAAGAAAGACACCCGTTCTTTTCTATCACTGTGTGCTTACTATCAGAAATTTATCAAGAATTTCAACGGGCTAACGGCACCCCTTACTGACCTTACAAAAAAAGGGCGCCCGGACAAGGTTATTTGGGATTCGAAGTGCGAACAAGCTTACGTCACTTTAAAAGGTCAATTGTCTGAATACCCCATTTTGAGACTACCTGACCTCAAGAAACCTTTTATATTGCGAGTCGACGCTTCGGGTCAGGGCATCGGGTCAACACTGCTCCAAGCAGATGACACCGATCCGAATCTGTTATTTCCAGTTGCGTATGGCAGCCGTAAACTGAATGCTGCAGAACGTAACTATTCCACCGTCGAAAGAGAGTGTCTAGCACTTGTTCATGGCATAAGGAAATACCATGAATATCATTACGGAGTAACATTCACGGTGCAAACAGACCACGCTCCTTTAGCTTTTCTTGGGGGAATAAGGAATTCAACGCGAGGATCATGAGCTGGGCCTTGCTACTAAGCGTGTACTCTTTCAAAGTGGAATATATTCCGGGAAAACAGAATGTGGGAGCAGATTTTATGAGCAGAAATTGGAGCACGGAAGAGGAGGAGGAAAGCGAAAACAACAATCACTTGCAAGTTACTGACCAAGAGAGCTCCATTGTCATAAATGAAACATGAAATGGTTTCACGTCTTTAAGACTGTGACGTATGAAAATCGGACCTCTCTTTCTTTAATCCTTCAGTCCCCCTTTTCTCTCTTACAACTAAACAACTCGAGTCATTCCCATGATTGCTGGTTTGGTATGCCATAAGTTATCTGGACATCCGCCCTTTTGTTGTCTTCTCTCGAGGGCGATTAAAATAAAACTATTTCGGTATCTCTTACTGACATTCCCACAGAGAGGCAGACCACCAGAGATCAGGTTGCGATGTCAAGTCGAGGTTTGAAACCTCTGTTTAACACCTGATAATAGAATGGACGAAGATTTTGCAGGTGCGTTTGCCAGTCATGGGAACATGGGCCGATTCAGTATATTAACGCAGTTTTAGAAAAACTCTTTATCAGTCTGGCCCCAGGAATTGGTGATATCTTCTAGCGCGAATCTTGGAGTTTTATATAAAGATAATTGTTTTTTAGATTCACGGAGAGTGTCATTTTCCTAGTGTGGCGGCGATCAACCCTGCGATCTAGCGGTCTGAATAGCTCCAGAAACATTCTTAAAATATTATTGGGTCCTAGATTTGGACCTGTGCGGTTCTCTTGTGGTTTTCTTACAGAGAGAAAGTCGCCACATATAAACATTTTAAAGAATATAAAAATCAGAACTGGACAAGAAATTACCCAGATTGTTCACAGCAAATCTGATCCGCCTGTGGTGGCCAAATATCTATATATAAACATTGTTTCCAGAATATTGACTATCGTAGTTTTTTTCTTTTCTCAAGTGGATTTATCCAGAAAAGGGAATACTTGGGTCCATAACCGGCACCCAACCCCAGAGTGAGAGATAAAAACAGATAGGAGATCCTTTGCTTATCCTTATTGGTTTTCTAACAGTGTACCCACCAGACATTTTCCTAAAATATCGGACATCTGTGTGCTGCCCATGGTGAACCTTTTGATCGCAATATATTTACCTGCACTACCTGACGTGAACTTTTTGACACATAATATTAGCATTATTTAAGCGGACGTTCCCCATTAGGAAAAATTAATCATTGTTGGAGGAACTGGGGTCCCTTATATAGCACCACCCTGAAATATGTCAAAGATACACAGATGTGTTAAAGAGTAGTAGGTAAGTGTGATTGCTGATTACTTGTGGCCACAGACTGACAGACTGTAAGAAAGAGAAATGAATATTTCATATTTTGTATAATCATTATACTCACTTCAGTCTTTTCGGGTTCGCAAATACTGTTATATCATTTTCTTGTCTTCTTTGTTTCAGGATAGATTAACTAGAGACTTGGTTCTTTTACTTTATCGTCTATCCCTATATATATTATTATTAACTGTAATCTTTTGGGTTAATTACCTCTGTCAGGATCTACTTTGGGATCCCTTTGCAATAGAGGAGAGCCTATTGGGTTAATACATTTTCTTGCATTTTTTTATGTCTGTAAACTATACCTTCTGATAGATAATATTGTTGTATGTGATTTCTTTAAGATAATAAACATAATAAACCTAAGTTATCGTGTTGGTCAAACCCCTGCCCAGTATATATTATCCATAGCTTGGTTCACGTCTGTACGTATTATGTCACAGAATTGTGTATATGTAAGTGGAGTGTAACTCGTATATATATGTACCAGGAGAGATAGGGAGTCTAGTTAAATATTGTCGTGAGATAGGCTGGGATTAGAGCAATTACTCAATCCAGAGACTGTCCTTTCTCTTACACTCTCACCCCCTTGTGAAAAAAAGCTATTTCTTACCCCTTATTCTCACATAGTTTACCATTATTACCTCTGCTCAGACGGGACCTTAAACATCTTCAACCTATCTCAATAAAATCTATGACAACCATGCCTCCGAGAAGAAGTCTTGACACCTTACAAAGAATAAGAGCTATAGCGTGGGTTGAAAGTGGTTTATCTGTCCGTGAGGTTGCTAGACGGCTTGCAGTGTCACACTCTACTACCCAAAGAATTTTGGAGAGATTTCAGGCCACAGGAAGTGTGGAGGATCGCCACTGGCCACATCGCCTTAGATGCACCAGTAGACATGGTGACCGGTACCTCTTGTTGTCAGCCCTGCGCCATCGAACAGTCACTTGTCCCACTCTAAGATGTCAGCTAAGACAAACTGTAAACGTTAATGTCAATCAAAGCACCATTCGCAGACGTTTACATGAATTTGGACTGGCTGCTCGACGTCCTGCAGTCAGAATCCCTCTTACTCCTGCTCATCGCAGAGTCCGTGTTGCTTGGGTAGCGAGCACATCCGATGGACAAGGCAACAATGGAGTCAAGTTCTCTTCACTGATGAATCTCTCTTGACTGTGTCATTCAATGATGGCAGGATTTGAGTTTGGAGACGACCAGGAGAGCGATTTACTGATGGCACAATTCGAGAGGTGGATCGTTATGGTAGGGGTTCTGTCATGGTCTGGGGAGGCTTCTACAGACACGGCAGGACCCCACTCTACATCATCCAAGGCAACTTGACCGGCCCAAGATACCAGAACGAAATCTTGAGACCAATTGTTCAGCCTGCTCTGGAGGCCATAGGTGGTAATGCCATCCTCCAAGATAATAACGCTCGACTCCATCGAGCTTGTGCGGTGAATGAGTTTATTCAGCAACATGGGATCATCAGGATGGCGTGGCCAGCTCATTGACCTGACCTTTCTCCGATTGAGCCCCTCTGGGATGTCCTTGGTCGAAGATTGTCAACAAATCACCCCCCTGCCAATGGATGTTGCACAGCTAACTGCATTTCAGCTTCAGGAATGGCACGCTGTTCCTCAGGATACTCTTCGGACCGTTTTGGACTCGATGCGTCTACGCTGTCTTGAATGCCTTGCTGCAAACGGTGGTCATACCTGATTTTGAAATGTCTATTTGTCCAATATCTATTGTGTGACTTTTGAAAAGGTGGGTGACACACTTCGCAGCTTCAGTGCGTTTGAATGTGTGTTTCCATTTCTTTACGTGACATGTCAATTTCATATTCAATAAATGTCGTTTTGACTGATACCAATTACGTTATTATCATATTTTTTTATGGTTTCAACCAAGGTTTTTCTAAGTGGCCCTTGACTTTTGACGAGTAGTATATTTTAGTCAATCCCAATTAATTTCGCATAGACGTCATAATCAGAACCTTTTAAGGCCTTTGACAGTTTAACGGTCCACTTAGAAATGTCTAAACTTTACAAGGTTGCCATTCTATCTATTTTTTCGTTAGAATTGGGGACAGACTCAAGGGGAAAGTACGAGGGGCGTTCAGAAAGTAATGCACCACATCGTTTTTCTCAGCTAATAATGAAGATAGTGTAGTGGTTTTTGATGTTATTGTTTGGTTGTTATGTTACCTAGTGTACTGGATGAGGTCAGATGTGAAGGCTCCTGAGATAAAAGTTTATGTGAGTTACAGAAGGCCTTTCTGCTACCACTTACGACCTCAAACAGACCTATTCTTCTATTATGAATGTTAGCTACGTTAAAAGTCTAGGGTACTGAAATGTAATGTGTAGGTAATAAAATACACAGACACACACATGTAAATTCTAAGTCTATTAATGATAATAATAAACTCTATGATAAACTGAACTAACACTGGCTTTTAGAATTTAAGTTTGATAATTTTTTAAATTTATTAGTCCTGAACCAAATGTTTATTTTGGTCAGGACATATGAAACAATATGTATTTATCAATCAAATTGCATATATATATTTAATAATCAAATGTAATTTTTGTACATAGGTATATTTTTACATTGGTTAATATTAATAATATCTACAATGTCCTGGGAAAACTAGCACTGGATGTTTAGTTGGGGTGGCGTCAACATGCCCAATCTATGTTTACAAAGTTCTTTGTCCTTGACATATGGACTGATATTAGTGTTTATATAACAAGATTTTATTTCTTTTTTGATGGTGGACACAGTTGATGAATCTGCAGCAGGCCAGGTTTGCACTTAACTGGCCTGTGACGATGTAGTACAGAATTCTGGTGGCCCACTCCTCTCAATAGCTGGAGTAAAATGTTAGGTTGCACAGGCATCCGCTCTTGTACTTCTACAAAAGCATCTGACACAATCCTAGTGCCAGATCGGAAACTCTGAAACCAAAATTTGTGCCATGTGTCAACACTCTATTTACTGCACCACTCTTACACACCACAACACAGCACAACAACATTACACAGATTGGGTCAGATCTCTCTGACCAACTTAGCACATCTCACCCAGTTGTTATCAATTAGTACCAGTTTCCCAAGACTGCATTGCATCCGAAATATGTTCAATAGTTTCCTCTTCCATTCAATAAGGTGGGTGATATGTTCCCACTGATCTCAAATATAGATCCGCCTTCCATAGTCTTAGATAGGTTTTCATATATTATTTGTTTGTCTCTAGGCCCTGGACTCCTGCTGGGGACCTAGAGTAAGCACTCACTTGTCGTAATCATTTTTCATGATATGGCAGTATCAATCACTCAAAATATTAAAATAAACAAGATAAATGCTTTTTCCCTTACCACAATTCAGAATTGAGAACACGGTTACTTAGTACTAGCAAAACTCAGCTGAGCTGCTGGCTAGATTAGGGCGTCCCACTGATTTTTATTTAATATTTCCTGGAAATCACCTCTAGCAGTAACGAACTGTGTCAATGGACAGTCTTCTATAAAATGGCACAAGCGAGCGTCTGTCATTCAGTAATATAAAAACTTCTGTCCAATCAACGGTCTTCCCCTCTAACTTTTTCAAATATTCAAAATATAAATGTCCAATTTCAGTCCAGTCTCAGTCTAGTATGTAGTATTTTCTGTCGGTCCGTCTGTCTCAACTTGGTTTTTTCCCAAAATTACACTTGTTTCTTTGACTAACTACGTACAAAAACTACACAAACCTGCCCCACTAAGTTATTTTTAGCTACTATCCTCCGACTTTGCCCCTAGTTCAACGCAGTTTGATTTTTGCATTCTTAGGCTCAAGGACGCCAAAATGTAACTTTAGTGAAAATATGTACAAAAAACTGTTCGCTAGTCTGTAGTGTACACTACAGTCTTTCGTCAATATCTTCCGTGTTATCTGTCCGTCTGTGTAATTAAAAGTATTTTATTTCTCTGCTCAAGATGGGCTATCACACTAGCTAGTTTTTATTTTCATAAACTTATTATTAAGAAAAAACCTACTTTTCTCAAGGTTAGTTTTGAAATTTCTTTTTGAACTTTCGTGTACGGCGTTTGCCGATATATTTAAATTAAAACGACCAATTACGGTAAAACGTCTAAGATACGTCTGTTTCTAACAAGAGCTAAGGTCTTTTTTTGTCCATTTCCTTACATTGTGTCAACTAGTGGTGTAATTCTCCCCTTTAAACTACAAATTGCGTCTTTTTTTTAGCATTTAGATTCAAACACGTGTTCATACCGTCATAATTTTTTTCTTTTATCTCCGTTTCCCTCCCGTCTAAAAGGGTAAACCGTTTAGTCTGCATGTTCCAACTAGTTAGTTTCAATAGCGCTAGAAAACGCTGGTGTGGGCGAGAATGTATCCTCGTATCTTACGTATAATTTTATCCCTACATGTTATCTTACCCGTTATCTTTATAATTGGAGGAATTTTAACGTTGCATCACTGTAATTTTCACCACAGATAGAAGCATGACATTTTGCACACTTCAAAGATGGCATGTGCCAATTGTGTGCATTAAATTGCACTGCAACCGGCCAAATAATACGGCTGCCCTAAACCCTTGAAATGGAGCGTGTTAGCAACTTGCATTATAAGCAGCGAATTGTGATAGAATTTCTCGTTGCAGAGAAGGAAACTGTAGTGAATATTCACAAGCGTCTATGTGATGTGTATGGAAGTTTTGCAGTCAACAGGAGTACAGTCAGTCACTGGGTTCAGAGAATCAAAGAATCAGGAAGTGGAGATACGGAGCTGCTTGATCGGCTGCGCTGTGGACGTCCTGCCAAAGCCACCAAAGCAGAAATGTTGAAATGCGCTGATGGCTTCTAGAAGTTGTAAAAATTCGGCTGATCTGTTCTGTTACGTGTGCGGATATTTTACCGATCGTGTTCACCAGAAAAACTTTACACCATTGCTAAAGAAAGCATATGAACTTTATTTCGATTCGAAAGTTGATGATGCAAATAAATCTTGGAAGCCAAATGCAGTTTGTTCGACCTGTGCAAATACATTGGCAGGTTGGTTACGAAAATCGCCGAAGCATAAGTCGATGCCTTTTGGAGTGCCAGTAATATGGCGTGAACCGACAAATCACGCTACTGATTGTTACTTCTGCTTGACAAATATCTATGGTTTCACTTTTAAAACTAGAAAGTCTGTGGTTTATCCAAATATTGAATCGGTTTCGAAACCAGTGCCTCATGATCCAATCACGTGTCCGATCCCAGTTCCACCAGAACAATATCCGTTGGACGTGAATGAACCATCAGAAAGTGATAGTTTACCTGCTTTAGAAACTAATTCTGACTCGGATTATATACCGGTGAATGATGGTGTTCACTTAATTAACCATTCAGAACTTTCAGATCTAATACGTGATCTCGCTCTCACCAAAGGACAAGCGGAATTACTCGGTTCGCGACTCAAAGAATGGAATCTTTTAGCGCCCAATACTCCGATATCTAAATTTCGTCATAGACACAGAGAACTTGTTCAATACTTTGAGATGGATGATGACATTTGCTATTGCAAAGATGTAAAAGGTCTAATGGTGCACCTCGGTCATGAGCACATAGTCAACGAATGGCGACTTTTCATCGACTCTTCCAAGACTAGTCTAAAAGCCGTGTTATTGCATAATGGAAATTTATTTTCATCAATTCCAGTCGCCTACTCTGTTCATATGAAAGAAACTTATGACAATATGGCTATACTTTTGGCAAAAATAAAGTACAATGACTACCAATGGCGGATTTGTGGAGACCTAAAGGTCATTGCAATTCTCACGGGCATGCAGACTGGGTATACTAAATTTTGTTGCTTCCTATGTGAATGGGACAGCCGCAACAGACAGGAACATTATGCAAGAAAGGTGTGGCCTATCAGGGATCGTATGCAGCTCGGGCATAAAAATGTAATACACGAGCCATTAGTTAACAAAGACAGCATCATTTTACCACCGTTACATATAAAGTTGGGGCTCATGAAGAATTTCGTAAAAGCGTTAGATAAAACGAGCAAAGCTTTCACTTATCTTCGAGAAAAGTTTCCGCAAATTAGCGATGCAAAGATAAAGGAAGGTATCTTTGTAGGACCTCAGATTAGGAAAGTTATTGCAGACAAACAATTCGAGAACTTGTTACATGGTAGTAAACTTCGCGCATGGATGGCATTCAAATCGATCGTCGATAACTTTCTGGGAAATCACAAATCTGTCGACTATGTGCATATTGTTAAGCAGTGCATAGATGCATACAGAATTATGGGCTGTAACATGTCCCTCAAAATCCATTTGCTCGATTCGCATCTTGACTTTCCCTGACAACCTTGGCGAAGTCAGCGATGAACATGGAGAACGATTCCATCAAGATATCGCCGTAATGGAGTCACGTTATCAAGGACGGTGGAGTGTGACCATGCTTGCCGATTATTGTTGGATGCTTCATCGCGATGTACCACATGCCATTCACCGACGAAAGTCGACTGCAAAGAAATTCAAGCCTACATAACTGTTATACTTCTTGTACAAATGATGTTGTAATACTGTATGCGTTGTTAAAAAACTTCAATTGCGTATTTCTAGAGATCCCGACCTGATAGAGAAAAAACGGTTTGCAGATTTAAAAACAGCGCATTAAAATTGACCAGAAAAACATAGAAATGTTAGAGAAAGAAAAAAAAAAATTTTTTTTTGTTAGCCAGTGTAAGCGAATCACTACTCAACAACTAGCCTTACAGCTGTCAGTCAGCATTGGTAGTGCAAATGCAATTATAAAAACTCTCGGATCTTCTAAAGTTTGCGCAAGATGGGTTCCTCGAAGTCTCACAAATGACCACCGATTGCAAAGGAAAACAATTTCTTCTGAATTGTTGGAGCGTTTCAATGCTGATGGAGAGAACGTTTGGGCTAAGACCGTTACAGGTGACGAAACCTGGGCACATCATTTTGAACCTGAGACAACGATTCAGCCAATGGAGCGGCGTCATCCGCAATCACCACGAAGAAAGAAATTCAAGACAATTCCTTCAGCTGGAAAGGTCATGATCACTGTCTTTTGAGACATTGAAGGTGTGATTCTTGTGGACGTTATGCAAAGAGGAGAGACAATCAATTCGCAAGCTTACATTAAAAGATTGAAAAAAACTCAATCAACGTTTTCGCAGAGTTTGGCCGCACAAGAATCCAGCAGACCTGCTTCTCTTTTATGACAGTGCGCGACCTCACACAAGTCTGGCTACACGGGAAACAATCACCAAATTGGGTTGGACTGTACTACCCCATCCACCCTATAGTCCCGATTTGGCACCCTCTAATTTTCATCTATTTGATCTACTTAAAGATGCACTCCGTGGGACAAGGTTTGAAAATGATGAAGGAGTGATTCATGCAGCGAAGAAATGGCTACATGATCAAGACAAAATCTGGTACCGGCTAGGAATACATGCACTTGTTTCGCGCTGGCATAAAGCTGTACAAGTTGATGGGGATTATGTTGAATAATAACGATGTTTACATGACATATCCATGTATATTGTTTATAAATTTCATGCTTTTTGAATAAACAGCTCCTGAAAAAAACGATGTGGTGCATTACTTTCTGAACGCCCTTCGTACATGGTGGCTAGCTGTGACGAATGACTAATTGAGGAGTCTTTGGCTGGCGACCGAGGAGAGAACTCTCCATTGTCAGAGAAAGATTCCGTGCTCCGGTTCTGGGCCTCGAAAGCTTTGAAAGCTAACTCATGTTGTCTCTACCTCTCTCTCTCTCTCTCTCTCTCTCTCTCTCTCTCTCTCTCTCTCTCTCTCTCTCTCTGCTTCCCCTCTGCGACGTTCCATTTCTGCCTCGAGTTTATCCGTCTCCAATTTGGCCTGCGATCTTTGTCCTCCATTTCCCTTTTCTTCTCTCTTTCTGCTCTCGCTTCTTTCTTCCTTTCCCTCTCCTCATATTTGGTCACTTCAGCGTTTACAAACGCGTGAAACTCGGCGCCCTCGAATCATATTTCTCTCGCCTCTTCCCTCAGCATCGCGCGCAACTTTACCAACTCAGCCAAGATAGATGATGTATTTCTGGAAGCCAACGAAGAGAGAGCGACACAAAATATACTGCTCCCTTACGGATAAGTATAGCAAAACAAATGATACCCCAATCACTTACTTCCAGTTCTCAGTTATCTAACCTAATGGGTACTTTGTTATGTACATACGCTGTAACGCACCCAACTTAATCAATATAAGTTGTAGGCTAGGCTGAAACCTTAAATATAAAACCTTCTTCTTTTATCCTTAGCCGTCGAACGTCAAAGCAGTCAGAGGCCATTACGCCTGGATAGCGCCTTGTAGGGTAGCAACAAATTGATTTCACTTTGCTCAGTCTGTGGCCATCCCTCATACAGTGACCCATTTCTAGTTCATTCTTTGCATCTCAGCCTCCACAGTCCTCCGCCAAATTATTTTCCGTCGGCTTCTTTTTCGTTTTCCTTCCGGTGTACATAGCATAGCTGTTCTTCTGATAGCATCGGGGTCTCGTCTGAGGACATGACCAACCCAATTCAAGTGTCTGCCAGCTATGATGGTGTGCATGTCCTCTTGTTTGCTCCAAGAAAGCAGTTTTTGGTTGGTGATGATATTCGTCCAGAAGATTCGGAAAATTTTTCTTAGGCAGATTGTGTGGAAAGAGGTCAATTTTGACATTTCATTTTCTGTTAATCTCCGGCGTTCTGCATCATAGTGAAGCACAAAATGTACACAGCTCTCATATAGTCTTAATTTTGTATTCGTTCTGTACTGAGAAGACTTCCAGATGTTGTTTAGAATAAAAACGGCTGTTCTTGCAATGTTCATTCAGTTGTTGTGTCTTTGCTTGCTCCGCCGTCTGGTGTTACTATGCATCCAAGGTATATGAGGGCATCTGTCTGTTCCAGTTGCTGATTCTTTACTGATATGGGCTCAGGGTTGCTCACATTGAGCGTCATGACCTCTGTCTTCTTTAGATTAATGTTCAGGCGAATCAGTGAATTCAGCCTTACTGTAAAATGAAAAACGTAAAAGTAAATCCTAATATGATAAACTGTGCCTGGGTCTGGCGTAAATGGGACGGAAGATTCTCTCTTTACTCTGCAGTGAGTAAAAAACAAATACATACACGTACATTAGGCTACTTTTGGGCTACATGAGTTATTGTGGGCGATGTTTGGGCTACTTCTGTGCGATTTTTTGGGGGTTACTTTAGTGATTTTGTACAGGGAAAACTCGAAATCTCGGTCTTCAATTAATGAAGGAAAATGACACATAGACGGGACTAAAATACCAAAATCCAGGTGAATTATCCTGGGAGTGGCAACGCTGCTCCCAGAACACTGCCGGTTGAAGTACCTTGACGCAATCCTATTGCGCAGCCCCCAGTCACATGACTGGTTATCCTTAGTTTAGCTCCCAGACTTAGTATCATTCACATGTCACTATCAACAATGACAATCACTAACCCCCTGATATCTATACATGCTGCCTTTGAGGCGCAGGTGAGTCACAGTTGTAAACCATTCTGTGACAATGGCCATTCGCATACATGCGTCCCAGAGTTCGATAGACTGAGATTAGCGGTACCTTGACTTAATAATATTTAATGGTAAAAAAGTAGACTCTCATAGAAAGAGTGAACCTTATATATATATATATATATATATATATATATATATATATATATATATACGCTCTTATATGTGTATATATATATATATATATATATATATATATATATATGTATATATATAGATATATATATATATATATATATATATATATATATATATATATACATATAAGAGCATATATTGGTTATGGTGCTTGTACTTATTATAATAGCAATTTCCTACTTAATTTGCGACCTAACGCAACCTAAATTAAAGTTACGCCCCTGATGAGAACGTTTGGTGCTACTATCCTAACCTCCCCCGTAAGTCGTCTCTCACAAACCTAGGATAGTAGCACTGGTCCTATTTTAACAGTTTCTCCACACAGACTCACGGCAACTACATGAGACAAGTTAACATTATTTTCAGTTACAACAGTTATTGTCTGGAACAAAAAATAATCGTACAAAAGAACTTACATTTTATTTGGCGCATATGTAATTGTCAATATAAAGTTTTGCTACGTTGCGTTCTGACTTCTTCAGCGTGAGTGGCAGTGAACACGAGCATTTATAGGAGATATAACGTATATCAACTTGTGAATCGTGAAGAACCCGAAGTGCCTGTTGAGGGACAATAAAATTGTGTTTATTACTTGCCTCTAAACATAATATGATACAACACATTGTTATGTCAAGAGAAAAAAACTATATATATATATATATATATATATATATATATATATATATATATATATATATATATATATATATATATATATATATATATATATATATATATATATACTGAAGCACATTAAAAACGCACCACTATTATATATACTGATGCCGAGAAGCTATAAAAAAAGTGTGGGACTGGATTTTCCCCGTGTTTGTCATGAGGTAGAGAGCGAATGGCTGCTGGAATGGAAAGTGCATGATTCAACCCACGGGTTTGTGTACAGACTACATGAAAACAATGAAAGTTACACGTGCAACACGATTCCCAACAGCTATGACCCTGAAAATGTGTACGCGTTGTGGCAGTATACTCGGTATAAAGAGGCCGTTGAGAAAAAACACCCAGTACATGTGCTTGAAATGCAACGACTATCTGAAAACGACCGCCAACGAGCCATTGGTATGTTGAAGACCGGAATAAGCTCGTGGGCCATTGCCAGAAGGATGAATTGCCACCACAGCACTATTGTACTTCTCAATGAACGTTACTGAACCACCGACAGTGCCCGGGATAGACTTCGGAATGGCCAACAACGAGTTACTACCCCTGCGCAAGATCGTCATATTGTGCTGAGTTACCTAAGGAATCGTTCTCTCCCGGCAAGTCATACAGCAAGAGCAATAGTGGGTAGACGTTTTAAAGTCTCTCGAATGACAGTCATACGACGATTCAGAGATACAGGCCTTACTGCAAGACGACCTATGTTGGGGCAAACTTGACTCACAGACATCGTCAGCAGCGCCTGCAATGGGCAGAGCAACATGTCAGATGGACTAGACTGCAGTGGAATGCTGTCCTATTCACAGACGAGAGCAGATTCAACATATTCTTTGCTGATGGACGTATGCGGATTTGGCGACGGTGTGGAGAGCGCTTTGCAGATTGCTGTGTTCGTCAGCACAACCGATTTGGAGGTGGCAGTATTCACATTTGGGGAGGATTCAGTTTTCACCAACGCTTGCCTCTTCACGTCTTCCATGGAAATGTTAATGCTGTAACATATCGAGATGAGGTTCTGGATGCATTTGTTGCTCCTGCGTTCACAAATTATCCAGACTTGCAGCTTCTCCAGCAGGATAACGCACGTGCGCACACCGCATGCATTACGCAGCAATTTCTACAGCAGCAGAACATTGTGACGATTGATTGGAATGCCCTATCACCAGACATGTCCCCTATAGAACATCTGTGGGACGAGCTTGGACGCAGAGTCTACAGTCAAGTTTCTCCAGTTAATCTGCAACAGCTCGAAGCTGCTCTTACACGTGAATGGGACTTGATTCCCCAGAATTTCCTACAGAGACTTGTGCGTTCCATGCGGAGCAGCTGCCAAGCTTGTTTGCAAGCACACGTGGACATACCAGATACTGAGGATAGTGTTAACGAATTTTTTTATTGGTTGCTGTTATAATAAAAGTTATTGCCGGCACTGTTAATGTGTGTTTCGTTGTAGTTCATTTATGTCACTGGCGACCACTTCTGTTAAATGGGTAATTTATGTTTACTTTAACAGCATCATCAGACCCAAATGTTACGGGATTTGTTTCGTAGTATAATGAACTCATAAATAGATGTCATGGGATAGATTTCATAAGCATCTTACTGTATAATATTTGGTGTATAAATTGGACTGACACTCAAGACAGTACGCACGCAAATGAATAACTTGAAAGAAGTCTGGGTCACAGTTCCATAATATAATATTGACAGCTTAGTCCTAGACATCAGTAACAATTGTACAAAATACTTGCATCATTAGAATATATAGTACAGTCATCCTAACGTACTGGTAACAACTGCATTCAATGTAAGTGTGGCATTCACTCCTCGCACATATATCTCTATCTCTGGTCTAATCATCAGGCATACAAGTTCCTCCAGAACTTCACAGCGCGGAAAAACCACAACGCGCTTATAGTTTCGATACACACAAGCTTTCTATCAAAGCTCCTATTAGGCTTCCAAAAACTGGAACAGCCAGGGTCTTATAACGTAAACCTCCTATTGGCACGGGAAAACACACAACGCGCATTCAAACAATAACATATAATGGTCTTACCATAGACCTCCTTCTGACACGGGAAAACGACGTGTCTTTTAATCCATCCACTTCCAAGCGCACGACAGAACACACCGTGCCGGTAAATAACAATATATAAAGGTCTTATTAATACACCTTACGCGGAACATCATCGCGTCAAATTCAGTATGTCATATCACAATCACAGACACTATTCACATACTCTAGAAAACACCGACCGTCTCCCACGATGGATGGCCACAGACTCCCTTAACATCTCAGTATACTTCTCTGACGACATTCACTTCGCACGCTTTTCTCATGTGCCCACTACCTCGATTCACACATGAACGCCCCTGAGTAATCTTCACTCACGCTAAGTGCTTCTAAACGGTGAACTTTTAAATGTAACATTCCAAGCTTGCATACTTCAATAATAACACTCTAAACAGAGTTACACCGTTCTCTCCCCACACACATTATCTCCTGACATTAACCTACTTACTAACAAACACCAGCCCTGTAAACAAAAATCCTTAACACCTAACTTTAACTTAGAATATGACTTAACAGATCACGCCAACCACTGGGGAAAATAATGATATCATTTTTTTTAAACATTACATGGGACAAAAATGTGGGGTCGATAAAATGTTAAGTCATATCAATCAACAAAAGAGGGATGAAATAAAAAGGCAATACATAAGCATATTAACCAAATCATAAGTGGATTCACCATACAAAAATACATTGGTGAACCAAAAGGTACATCAGCACTGTTCATTAAGTAACATAATTACATTATAAGTTAACACTTGCAACTTATCAAATTAACACAAATGTGAATCATAAATATAAAATAATATATACTAAAGGCTGAATTTCATCTGTAAATTATGTCTCAATTGCTCCAAAACTAGAGTAAAGGACTGATGTCGCATTAAGAAGAGGTATCGGAGAGAAAGCCTGCTGATGACCACCCGTCAGCTGCTGTAATGATAGGCAATTTCACCAACAACACTGGTATCTCATGGCATAGCATACTTTCCTATGGATAAACAAAATTAGGCTAGAATAAAATCATTTGCCTTAGACAATTTGTATCATATTATGCCATACCCTTCTATGTCCACCCCATTCCACTAAACATTCCCAGTGGGGTGACAAAATAATCAATTAAGGGATGATATACCCATTTCACATGTCTTCGTGATCAGCGGCCTTAGATACTACACCATGTACCTCTCAATTAAGCTTTACTACTTTAGTTAATGAAATAAGTCAATCTAAAACACCTAGTTATACTGACTTGTACTGTACACCTGTTCACTATTTGTTGTTTATATACACTATGTCTAATTTCCATTCTTGAAAAATATTAAGTCTCTCTAGACAACAGTCTCTTGGAAAGTTATAGCTTTGAGCCTTGTTTTATGCACAGTAACAATTAACCTCTCATGCTGAGTCATAACAAGTACCAATCTGTTCCAACTAACATCAAAACTATTTTTAATCTAGAATCCATCATCATCACTACCACGATCACAAAAGTATTTCCAAATAGCACAGTATCTTTAGTAGAGAAAACAGATCACTTATGTCCCACTTATCTGGTGGTAACTTTTTGATGGCGTTGAACATTAACAACTTCAGTGATTCGTTACCTTTATCCACGTATCTGCTTTTGAAATTGAAAGATAATATTAACTCTAACTGGTCGTTAACTCCAGCACAATTCCCTTTCAGACCATCCATCACAGTCTTCCACACTTCCTTCCATGATGCTTCAGTCTCTTCCAGTACTGCTTTCTTGGCAACAGATGTAACATCCTTCATCTTCGCCCTCCTATACTGCATTTGATCATCTAAGGGTTCCTTCTCCCAATCTGATGAATCTGTATCAAGTGCAGCTTCTTGTCGCTCCTCCGTAGACTTAGCTTGATTTTTCAATGCTTCGGCTTGCTGCTCTAATCTTTGTTTAGCAGCCTTAAATTGCTCTTCTATTGCTTGAATTTTAACAAAGTAACTCTTGTTTACAGCATTACGTTTCTCCTTCCAACAAGCTGACAGGACCGTGCAATGTTGCTCTTTAACTTGAGTATTACCCTTACACTCAGTTAATATCCTATCTCTATCAACCTTGAATTCATCATCTAATCTTTGAATACCATCTGTGTATTCCTTTTCTAATAACTGCTCAACAGTCTTAAATGTTCCTTCTAATATTATACACTTTTCCTCGAAGGTTCCCTTTTCCTGCATCAAATTGCCTATCTTTAACTGATCCCTGTCACACCAAAAACCCATTTTTGGTAACAAAAACACTTCTTGGGTTGCATGGTATTTTCCATCATGCACAGGCCTAGACACTCCCTTTGTTGTAGCATAGACATTTGTAGAAATTTGTGCCTTCTCACTAACACTTATTGATCTTCCTTCCATAGAATATAAGTTAGCTTTACTCCTAACTGACTCACCCCTGATGATAGTCTTCTTTTGTGGTTCATCCACATTCAGTTTGGACATTTTCCCAACTGAGATTGAACAGTCTTCACAACAGTTATCTGTTTGTACAGTGATCTCTTTCCTCTCAGTTTGGACAGAAACATTCCTAGTTTCACTTTTCACTATGTCGTCTGCTACATTAGCTTTCCTCTTTAGATTAAGTTTTGGTCCCTTGCTTTGATCAACTGCTGGTAATGTATTTCCAGTTGTAAATTATCTTATTTCCTTAATCGCAACCAGATATACCTTTGCACTATGTGGCTTGTATTTATCATCCACTTTTACCATAGTGTTAAACAATTCGTGAGACTCACAATTTCTGATAGCCAAAATAAAGTCTCTTAAGGCTATTTTTTTTCTTTCTGTTTCTAATTGTTCTTGAACAATCTGTCATGACTATAGATTTACAGACTAGATTCCCAAATAAGAAATTGTCATCACAACTACAATACCAAATTATCAGTATTAATATACCTCTACCTAGGTAACACATCACCGATAATTCTAAAGATAATATAAACTAGTAACTCTAGAATCAATTACTTATAATAATCAGATACATCTATGTCCAGACTAAGACATGTGTAGCTGAACACCCTGATCCTCAATATACTCTGACCATCATACCTACAATGCTTAGATTCTAACATAGCAATCATACAAACTATTTGCAACTAACAATCAGGACCAAAATACAATCAATGATGATAATAATGAAGTACACCGCTGACGCTAAAACCATAAACAATCGAACAACAACCGACAGGTGGGGGGATAATACAAGAAAGTATATAGGTAGATAATGAAAGTATAAGAAAGTAATGAAGTAGTTATAGATGTAAACTACCACACCTGCAATACGAACAACAACAATAGAACTGTAAAATGAACTTATTTACAAGATAGTAGAAAATTAACGAAAGAAAACTACAAGAAAACATGAGAAAAGAGACTAAATTATGTAACAATGATTACACAAACCAAACGGAAACAGCTAACACCAATAAATGTTCAAAGAATTCCACGGGGCACTAGCCACTGAGTCTCTCCAAGACCCGGCCTCCCATACACTGGAATGAATTAATTTTACAAAATCCTACAGAATAGATTAATACCAATTCCTTCTAATGAAGAAAAAAGTATTAATAATATATAAACAAGTAACACAAATAGAAAACGCTAACACAACAACGAATACAAATGAATGACCATCAGGAATGTCAGTAGAATGGTATTTGAACAAAGAAGTGCAACAATGGCATAAACTGTGACTTATCTTAAGTATGTCTTGATTACAGTCTATGGTTCCACCGAGATAATGCAGATCTACAGCTGAAGGATATCCGTGTTGATATGACTGGCACTACAGCAAGCTTGCCTAACTGATGTTCAACCTCGCATATTCTGTACAAGATACAAAACAATGTAAATAACTACTCAAAAG
The DNA here is from genome assembly GCA_024509875.1 of Oreohelix idahoensis. Classification (NCBI taxonomy): domain Eukaryota; kingdom Metazoa; phylum Mollusca; class Gastropoda; order Stylommatophora; family Oreohelicidae; genus Oreohelix; species Oreohelix idahoensis. Next base: position 162,367 of record JAMPIV010010752.1, read on the forward strand.
TATTGCTATAAACATTAAACTAATAACCACATTTAGAACCACTTAAATATTATGTAGACTAACACTAATCCTAATACAAACTTACAAGAAATAAATACCCTTAAATATCTAAGTCGATACTTGAAAGTCATGTAAGGATGAAAGTGAAAAAGAATAAACATAAGCTTCTATAGTCTCTACCAGATGACAGAAGAATAGTGCTGATAGTAGTATAACACCAAATAATTACGAAGGCTTAACAAAGAGTCAAATATAATAAATTAACAAACTGTAACAGATGAGGGAAAAGATCTAGCAAAAAAGCTTTACAATTAATATTAAACAAATAAAACGAATACATTATTTATATTTATAATAAAACTACTAGACTAATATATTAAACTTAAACAGAAAAACTCTTATTGTTGTAATTAGGCTAGATAATTAATCTATAATATTAACCTTAATATATAATAAACACAGCACCAAATACAAATCAGAAACTAGCACTAAGAACTTACACATGCATGAACACACAATACAATAAAAGAGGTCAGTTATACGAAAACTATTGATGAATATTAACGAAACAGGACAAATTGCAGCACAACAAAAGGAAAAGAATAAATATTACACACAAAAATACACAAATCACACAGTTCAGTTTCTAATACAAATTAACAACAAGTAATACGTATCTTAAATACAGATAGGCTAGTCTTGATGATCTCGACTGTAGACTGATGTTCAAGATGTGTTGTTTTATTCCACTTCTCCTTTCCGATGGCTTGATGATGAAAATGACAGCACCACACAGCACAACACATATGATGTACAAACAGATCCTCTAATAAGTTTGGATGGGCCAGTACACACAAGTCACAGACGTCGCTTGCAAACACAGCAACGTTTAAACAACAGGCTACCTCAGGCAGATTCCACTGCGATGACTTGTCCTTGTACACACCGATGTCTGTTAGTAAACTGGACCATGTAAATTGGGTCACAACATGACCGCTGTACGATGATTGGCCGAAAGACACGCACTTCGTGTAAACTTTTCTGGCTTGAATCAGGACCGTAGAAGACCAGCTCTATGAAGAAATTACTATCTGTCTTTTAGAACTCAGTTACGATGACTCCAAAATAAAAATCAGATGTATGGTGTTGATATCTGATGTGAGCATATTATGTCAATTGACAGCGTGCAGACAAATCTTTTAGATGAATTTCACTAGTGTCAAAGCACTTCATTTACCGTCTAAAGAATTTCTGAAGTTGTACCGTACTTCAAGGTTCCAGGGTGGGTTGGTTGATTCTCCGCAGTAGTCCTGGGTTCAGAAAATTCCTTATGCGAACCCCTCTAAATCCCCGGAAACCAACTCTGTTGCAATAAAAGGTTATTGCCGGCACTGTTAACGTGTGTTTCGTTGTAGTTCACTTATGTCACTGGCGACCACTTCTGTTAAGTGGGTAATTTATGTTTTTTTTAACAGCATCATCAGGCCCAAATGTTACGGGATTTGTTTCGTATTATAATGAACTCCCAAATAGATGTCATGGGATAGATTTCGTAAGCATCTTACTGTATAATATTTGGTGTATAAATTGGACTGACACTCAAGACAGTACGCACGCAAATGAATAACTTGACAGAAGTCTGGGTCACAGTTCCATAATATAATATTGACAGCTTAGTCCTGGACATCAGTAACAATAGCACAAAATACTTGCATCATTAGAATATGTAGTACAGTCATCCTAACGTACTTGTAACAACTGCATTCAATGTAAGTGCGGCATTCACTCCTCGCACATATATCTCTATGGTATGTATTCAATGTAAGTGCGGAATTTACTCCTCGCACATATATATCTATAGTCTGTATTCAATGTAAGTGCGGCATTTACTCCTCGCACATATATCTCTATGGTCTGTATTCAATGTAAGTGCGGCATTCACTCATCGCACATATATCTCTATCTCTGGTCTAATCACCAGGCATCCAAGTTCCTCCAGAACTTCACAGCGCGGAAAAACCACAACGCGCTTATAGTTTCGATACACACAAGCTTTCTATCAAAGCTCCTATTAGGCTTCCAAAAACTGGAACAGTCAGGGTCTTATAACGTAAACCTCCTATTGGCACCGGAAAACACACAACGCGCATTCAAACAATAACATATAATGTTCTTACCAAAGACCTCATTTTGACACGGGAAAACGACGTGTCTTTTAATCGATCCACTTCCAAGCGTGGGACAGAACACAACGCGCTGGTAAATAACAATATCATCATCATCAGTTGCCTTCTCCACAACGAAGGTTGGCTGTAATGGATCTCCAGCGTCTTCTGTCCCTTGTCTTGGTGGTGCACTCTGATAGACTCTTTCCTGTCCATCTCTTGATGTTATCTTCCCACTTATAGCGCTGTCTTTCCCTTGCACGTTTGCCCTCAACTCTCCCTTCTGTTATGGTTTTCTGCAAGGTGTTATGCCTTTTTATGTGGCCAAAGTATTTTAGCTGCCGAACATTGACCTCTCTCATTAGTTCTCTTTTCACACCTAGATTTTCTAGGACCTCCTTATTTGTTTTCATCTCTTTCCATGAGATACGCCCCATTCTTCTATATATCCACATTTCAAGAGCCTCAATACTTTCTTCCAAATGCTTATTCATCGTCCATGTTTCTGCACCATACAGAAATGCAGAATATATATAACACTTTATGATTCTCAGTTTTAATTTGTGAGATAACTGTTTGGATGTCAGTATATGTTTCATGTTGTTGAATGTAGCTTTGGCCATTCCTATTCTCTTCTTGATTTCTGTTTCACATCTGCCATCTTCTGTTATTACATGACCAAGATATAAGTAGCTCTTGACTTGTTCCAGGATTTTCCTATTTACGCTTATCTTTAATGTGGGTTATCGTCTGTTTTGCTAATTATCATAGTTTTTGTTTTCTCAATATTAATGTCGAGTCCATATTCATGACTTATACTGTTCACTTGCTTCACTAGTTCTTGTAACTCCTGTTCGCTTTCAGCTAACAACACGGTATCATCTGCATATCTAAGGTTGTTTATTGACCTTCCACTGATGTTCAGTCCAGGTATTTCCTGTATCTGTTAGAAAATTTTTTCGGTGTATAAATTAAATAGGCAGGGGGACAGCACACAACCTTGTCTGACACCTCTTTTTATGTCTATGTATAGTGAATAATTCCTCCCCGATCTTACTGTGGCAGTTTGCTCCCAATAAAGGTTAATGAGTATTCTTATATCTTTTCCATCAATACCTATGTCTTTGAGGCATTCAATTATTTTCTCATGATGGACTCTGTCAAAAGCCTTCTTATAGTCAATGAAGCACATATACATACTTTTTTGGACCTCTGTATATTTTTCTGCTAATATTCTTAGGCAAAATATTGCCTCTCTTGTTCCACTGTTCCGTCTAAAACCAAACTGTTCTTCTTGGATTTCGCTGTCAACTTTACTTTTTATTCTTTCCTGTATAATTTAGAGCAGTATCTTAATTGCATGACTCATCAGGCTGATTGTTCTGAGGTCTGAACATTCTGTTGCATTTGGTTTTAAGGGCAATGTTATAAAAACTGATGTCATCATGTCATGTGGTATATATCCTGTATTGTATTTATCGTTGCATATTTCTGTGATTGTATCTATACCAAAGCTCTCCAGAGCTTCTATCATTTCAATTTTTATGTTATCCATGCCTGCTGATTTTCCTTTTTGTATCATATGAATGGCATTCTCTACTTCTGATCTGAGAATGTTTGGGTCTTCATTAGAATCTGGTGATGGTTTTTTACCTCTATTGTCCTCGAATAGTTCTTTTACGTATTCTGCCCATCTGTTTGATATGTCTTTCTCATCAAGTAATATTACACCATTTGTGTTCTTGATACAGCTTCCTCCTTGCGCAAAACGCGACCGATTTGATAATTTCTTTATTTCTTCATGCATATCTCTTGTCAAGTGCTTTGCTTCCAAGTCTTCTATTTCCTTGCATTTTGTTTCTATCCACCGTTCTTTTGCTTCTCTACACATAGTACGTATGTCATTGTCTATTGTTTTATATTCTGGAGTGTTTGTTGCTTTCTTTCTTTCTGCAATTTTATTCAAGATGTCTTCTGTTATCCAAATTTAATTTTTCTTAGACTCCTTTTTAGGTAAATTTGCATTTGCTGATTTTATGCTTGTTTTTAAGCATTCCCATTTTGCGGTTGCTTTTTCTTCAGGGTTTTCTCTTCTATACTGCTCCATGCTTTCTGTCAATAACTGTTGATATTTATTTTTGATGTCGATTAAATATTTCTGTTTTATATCTGGTTGTTTCAGCGCTGATATTTCTATCTGGGGTTCCTCCTGTCTTCAGTTTCCTGCTCTTTTCAGCTTTATATTTACTTTGATGACGACTGGATTGTGATCTGAATTTATGTCAGCGCCAGGATGTGTCTTTGCACTTGTGACACTGTTGTTAAATCTATGTTTTATCATGATATAGTCGATTTGATTTCGTGTTACATCTCCTGGGCTTTTCCATGTGTATAATTTCCTTGGGTGATGTTCACAAAAGGTGTTACATATGACCAGCTGGTTTTCTTCACAGAACTGGATAAGTCTGTCTCCTCTATCATTTCTTGTCCCTAATCCATACTTTCCTACTATCTTCTTGTATTTTCCTTTTCCTACTTTTGCATTCATATCACCCATTACTATCAACACGTCTGTACATTTTACTGGTTTAAGTGTGCGTTGTAGCTCTTCATAGTATTCTTCTATTTCTTCCTCGCTGTGATCTTTAGTTGGTGCATACGTTTGTAAGATTGATATGTCGAATGGCTTTGCTCTCATCTTTAGTAACATCATTCTGTCATTGTGTGTCCAGTAACCACATACATATTTTTCTAACTCCTTCTTTATCAACATTCCTACCCCTCTTTCATGTTTTTCTCCTCCTGAGTGTATAAGCGTGTACTGGTCTCTTGTTATGTAGCCTGTATCCAAAAGTCTTGCCTCTGCAACTCCCAGTATATCGAGTTTCATGTCTGTTGCCTCTAATATAAGATTGTCAAGCTTTCCTTCTCCGTTTAGAGTTCTAACATTCCATGTTCCTATTTTTAGGCTTCTCCTACTAGTTTTTAGGTGATCTTTCTCAGAATGCTCCCTTTCAACAGAATTTAAGGAACACTCGTCATTATGTACTTCCTTACTCATTAGAGGAATTGCCTCTTCCCTGTTAATTTGTACAGTAGATTCTTCCCCAGGGGACAAATATTTCTCTACATATCGGTTCTTATCTTGTTGTTGTAAACTCATTACGTTCTGTAGAAAGTACGTGGTAAGGCCCCAATCTCTTCCACGGTGGCTAGCCATTGTCTTTTTCTATGTCCGACACGCCTCTAGTGCGCCACACACTTTGCTGTTTCGCTTTGCGAGCCGTTGATCTTCTCAGATTCCTCCGCCTCACTCACCGTCTCAGTCTTTGTGTACTAGGGATGGACATTCCCTTGAGTAAGATTGCTCCTACTCCACCCATGTAGTTTAGCCAGTCAGCCAAGACTGTTGACCGGGATGTGGCCACCGCCGTACACACGCGGTGTTCGAGGAGCCATACATGAGCTAGATAAAGAGAGGAGAACAAAACAGGATCCTGACTATCCTAAAAAGGACATGGCTGTCTCTCACCGTGAGGTACTATCCCTCTCTCTTTATCCTACAATATATAAAGGCCTTATTAATACACCTTACGCGGAACATCATCGCGTCAAATTCAGTGTGTCATATCACAATCACAGACACTATTCACATACTCTAGAAAACACCGTCTCCCACGACGGATGGCCACAGACTCCCTTAACATCTCTGTATACTTCTCTGACGACATTCACTTCGCACGCTTTTATCATGTGCCCACTACCTCGATTCACACATGAACGCCCCTGAGTAATCTTCACTCACGCTAAGTGCTTCTAAACAGAGAACTTTTAAATGTAACATTCCAAGTTTGCATACTTCAGTAATAATACACTCTAAACAGAGTTACACCCTTCTCTCCCCACACACATGTATCTCCTGACATTAACCTACTTACTAACAAACACCAGCCCTGTAAACAAAAATCCTTAACACCTAACTCTAACTTAGAATATGACTTAACAGTTGCGTTTTTGGTTTTCTCTCTTGCCTGCACAAAATGCAATGAATTTCATAACAATCAAATGTACAAATTAATGACCAGCATGGATTCATAGGAACATGAATAAAGATTCCAAATATGTAAACTTGTAAACACTTATATTTACATTTCACACTCTGTTTTTGGATTATAGAGGTAGTGCGTTTTTAATGTGCTTCAGTATATATATATATATATATATATATATATATATATATATATATATATATATATATATATATATATATATATATATATATATATATATATATATATGCAGTCTACATATATCGTTAATATCTGCTAAAGGATATCCAACTTCATCGGTAGAAAGAAAGAGTCACATTAAATGATGTTATACCAATGTTAAAGTTCCTAAAATAATAAGATCATGTGTCCATATTGTACATTTCTCTAATAAAAACGAATGAACGAACTTTATTTTCAAAGTAAGAATTAGGCCCGCAAATTTTAGTGAGCTAGCCCATTTGATTTCACAGTGGTTGTTTTAAATTTCATCTGAGGGACACCGGATTTTCACCTTTCCGCGGAGTAAGCGAGTGAGAAATTTGTCTACTTTGAAAGTGTTCCTTTTCTGCCACTTTTGTCAGGGAAATTGTCCATTATGAATTAGCAGCAGATTGCGGTTTACCAGTTGTCATTACTGGGGACTTTAGGGCGTCTAGTTGGAGGCATTCCATCAAGTAGATTACTTGTGTTATTTAAATAACCTCTTAGACATCATCTTAGACAAGCTCTCATTTCAGATAATATCAAGTAGGTGTGTGTGTTATTCAAGATATCTTCTTGACAAGTACACGTCATAGACATTGTCAAATTGATTACGTATGTTATTGAAGGTAACCTCTTAGACAACATCTTAGACAAATTCACGTCTTTGACAATGTCAAGAATGGTATTGATGAAAGAAAATAGAGACACAATTTTGTATAGCTTACGGCTTCCTGTTTAGATGTACATTTCTTTAGGTCACTTTTCTGGCCACAAAACGTCATCTCATAGTTAAATAGGAAAGCTGAAAAAAATACCAGGTAAATTAACATTAACGTATTCGTACACGTATAGATCAGACCAACAGGTGAGAGAGAAAGGGGAGAGAGGAACACTGAAAATTAGGTTTAGTGTGTTCAGATTTAAATATTGTCGTCCTATCTCCTCCCCACATTAAACAATAAATAAAATATAAGCATGATACATAAATTTGCTAAAATGGCGTAAAGTGTTAGAGACTTCAACATACTACGTCTCAGCTTCTTGGGATAGGACGACAGTTTATCTTCCTTCCTGTAATTTGCTTTGTCTAATTCAAGAGCAAAACTATTTACCCAATTAGATCTGCCCAGACTGGAGCAGTACAAACCCGATAACTTTGTCTCGAGAAGTTATCATTGTAACCACGCTGCCACTCGGTACTCTTTTATAATTCAGCAGAAAAGCTACATCCTTCTTGTTGTGAACTCGTTTATTAAGGAGCATATAGATGTCGTGGGGTGAAAAAAAAGTCAATAATAAGAGCTGCTTGATTTGTAACAGGAAGACAGTATCACTAAATGAGATGTTGATTGTCTTAAGACAGCTAGGAAGTAAGATTTATGTATATGATCTGACTCCTTGTCACCCTCATTATTGTTTTCTTAAGGTCCACTCGCTTCTTTGTCATTACTGATAGATAGACTGTGAAAAGTGTGAAAATCGACTCTAAGACTGAGATAGTTACAGTATAGGAAAATTCTGAACTTGCAAGTAGGTTTATTGGTTTGTTTTTAAGGACAATCTTCCATGCACACGTACAACTTCATCAGTGCTCCGATTTCCTCTCTTTGATAACACAAGGATCTGCGGAGGCCAAGATTAGCCTTTCGGCAAGAGCGGTCGCACAGGAGAAGTGAACCAGTGGCTCATACTCACTGGTTCACCTTGACCTTCCAAGCTTGACATAGGGCTCACATAAATTACAGTAGCGGCCATCCCCCGGTAACAGTCTCGACCAACTGGCCAAACTATGTTGAGCGCCTTTGCAAAACCCTGCTTTTACCTGTGACTGACATCCAACTTGGACTAGCACAGCTACAAACCATCCACAGCATCTCATAGTGAAGGCACCAGGGAGTACGACGTGACGATCCTTTTGACCAACTAGAAGAGTTTGTGCTGATTAAATAGCTGACAAATTATGGAAACTGCGGTCATCTGGTGGCGGGGACTTTCCAACGGTGAACCCCACTGAGGTGGTGCAACATGGTATTGAGGCTGTCTACCCCCGGGCGGTAGGACGGACATCAGGCGAACAGTACAGTAAGGGCAAATAATACTTCCCCACCGATGATGGTACAGTGCCCACCATGCTTTGCACACCCCGCATGGAAAAAAGAGGATAACTACCGGGATGAAAAAAAGTCATCACAACCCCCACTACTCATGATGCCATGACACCAAAATAACCAAAGATATACGAGCTCGGACATCGCCTCGCAAAAGGTCTGCGACAAGCAGGTCGCCCCTCAGCTGCTCCTTGCAAAAAATATGCTTCCGAGGAGTATATTAACATTCTACAGCTAAATGTGTATTAAATAGGAACTAAATCGTTAGAATTAAAGAAACAACTGAACGATCAAAAAATTCAAATTGCACTGATTCAAGGAACCGTACTTAAGGACAAATCCGTCAATTTCCCAGGCTACACAAAGTACAAATGTCATTGCCATAATAGTTGTCGAGGAATTCTAACCTTGGTAAGGAATGATGTACAGGCAGATGTCGAAAGTCTTCGAACCGATGATGAAACTGACATACTGTGACGTACGTCTAGTTTGACAAGTGAATTTTCCCTGATTTGATGGATGATTAAAGGGACGTTTAGCTTTTCATAACATCAGTACCCCCGAACATTTGTTGCAACTTTTTTGTTTCGCCAGAGCGAACCTATTCCACCTTGGCTCATTAGCTATGCGCAATAACATCGGGGGAGTCTACACGTGGGCTCATTAGTATTCACTGAAGCAGAGCGAACTTTTCACCACGTTGGCTATTAAATATGCAGACTGTTATCTGCCATGCCTTCTGAAGACCGCATCGTCTTAGGATAGGTTAAGCCACACCCACTGTTACCTCTAGAGCTATTTAGAGCGATTATAAGCAAGCATTCTGCTAGACCTTTCGTTCGTACCTGCCTTAAAGGAGTGGCCAGAATCAAACGTAGGAGCGACATAGATCTAAGACACGATGGTCCTTAGAAGCAGCGTCTCGCAAGAATTTCGCACCTCCATGCGAACCACAGAACGCTCGGAAGACCAAGGAAACGGAAGAAGCGCAGCGGTTAACAACCAGGAAGCCAGGAGCGGCCTCTCTGTTAGCACGACGGCGAGAATTTCGATTTTTACCTCAAGATCAAGAAAGGTGTTAGAATCTAACATGTCCCCCTCATTTGTCATTCCTAATAGTATATATGCAGACCTCTGGGAACTGCAGTTATCATTCGTTTTACCAGAGCTTTTAAAGTACCACTAGCTTATAGCTGAATCCTGCTAGACTATCCAGAGATCTTTCGGCTATATTGGAGTGTTCTGTGCTTAAACGGTATAACACTTTTTAAAGTGATCAGTGGTCTAGTTCATTCATTCATTTTATTTCACTGGATTTAGTGGTTAAATTAAATCTATTAAATTAAACCTATCTCAAAAGTTCCAGTTGAAGAGTTAATGATATCTATTACATTATTTCTAAGATAATAGAGGCGTAAATGCTTAAGGTAACCTTTAATAGTCGCGAAGGAATTTATAAACTAATTCATTTAGTTTAGTTCTATATATATAGATGTGTTTTAACTATCAGGCTCGCGGGGAGCTTTTCTTGAATTTATAGAATTAAAGACGCGAGTGTGTAGAATAGTTAACTGTAAACTTATCGCGCTTTAGAATGTTATTTGATTTTCGGTATGAATTACATGTTTTTATCTTTCATATATATAGGGTGATCCTAACCTTGCATCCCGGCAAGAAAGTAAAAAAGTAAGATAAAAAGAAAGAAAGAACATTGTAGAGAGTCTCCCAGACTTAGTTCTTAAAACCACTCCAGAATTTGATGAAACTGTTTAAATTTAAATCTTGTGGCGATCCTCTATTTTTGGATTCAGCTATCTAAAATTAGCAGAAAGACAGCAACCCCAAGATCAATTTAACACACCATCAATTAATGTAAGTTTTACTGGAGAAGAACATTGCCAGACCCTTTTACTTTATTTACTGCTCAACGGAGAAAGAATATATATATTTACCTGAACCCTAACAGTGCATACTTCTTCACTGGATTTTACCCCCCCCCCCCCCCAAGAATCCCATGCTTTACTGGTCAGTCGTGTCACCATCAGTGGCTAAAGCAAAGAAACCACCCCATTGTCACCACCAGGACTTGTGACCGTGCCATCCTTTAGAACTCTTTTCCATAACAAAAAACAAAGAACTCTTTATCTTCATATTCCGGCGATTTCAGGAACCATTGTGCAAACAAACAACTCTGTTACTCTGGGGCCGGCAACAGAAGAAAAGACACTAACTTAGTAAAGTGTTTTGAAGTATTTTTTGCAATATTTCTAAGGAGTCCAAGATTCGGTAAGTCTGTGTGCGCGACAGTACGTTGGCCAACTGAGCGTGCATGAATGAAGGGAGATCTATTTTTTAAAACCATTATAAGTTGTTCACCTAGTAAATAAGTTTTATGTATTCATCGTATTATTTCTCTTAAGTTGGATTTTATTACCTTTGTTACCTCCCCCCCCCCCATTAAATCTGCTTAGGAAGGGGAAACTTTGGTTCTTGATAATTTAATAGGATAATTTGTTCCTACACTCCCCTCCCCCCACTTCATAACTGTGTAACATCTCTTATCAGAGTCACGAATTTACTGTTGAGTTAAATTACCTATCTCTGATCATCATCCCCCCCCCGCCCCCTTGTCTTTTGGGACCGGGTCTATCTTATTACTACTCGTAATAGCTAGTTCATGTAACTCCCTGGTGGTTGAAATGAAGCACAGTGGGCCGCCTTCTTTGATGTCATTCCAGTAAGTAGCCAACGTCGTAAGGTTTAGGGTTAGGTTAAGATTCTTAAACCTGGTTGAAATGAGTCACTGTGAGCCGTCTTCTTAGATGTCATCCCAGTAAGTCGCCAACGTCGTTAGGGTTAGGTTTAGGATTCATTTACGTAACCATTAGCCCTTTTTACCGCGTCTCTGAATTCTAATCTAAGGAACTATCGTACAGATGGTCTTGTCTGCTTCATTTCAATCACTAAGCCTAACCCTTACTCCTGTTTACTGCGTCTCTAAATTCTTGTTAAAGGCCACATCGAACAAACGGTCCGCTGTGTTTTATTTCAACCCTCCTTGCCTGAGTACTAATGTCACAGATTTTACCATTACATCGTCACAATAAGTACGTTTTACCTCCAGTGTAGGCTAAGTCTTGCTTCCATCTCTAACTCTGGCCTATTTCAGTTGGAGATAACGAGAGCATCTAGTTTTTATAGGCATTGTCACAACTATTACTAAACAAAAATGTAATTTCAAAACTTAATGTAAACACGCGGCCATATTGTCGTTGCCGGTCACGTGAACGCGCACAGCAAATTAAAAATTTAGAATCGAGGGGAAACCCTTTTTTTGTTGACTTGGAAATTATAAATTTCCAATCTGGCATTTGGAATCCCGAAATATGCAACCTGCTTACGGTAAAGTGCAGATTTGGACGAATCCAACGATGTATAATATGTAGGGGTGTAAGCTTGGTTGCTATGTAAAAAACTCGGTCTAATGAGACATTATTTCTCGAGTTTGAGAAAATCACTCCATACCATACCTTTTTCAAAGTTAAAATACATATTGTTAGAATGCATTTTGACATTTAATTCTGTTATATTTAGATTTAGGAGATGCTAAAGTATCAGAAAATGGACTAATCCCAAAATCCATCATTTTTGTATTTTGACGTTAATTTCATGCCCGCTCCTGGCCTTAATACAAGCGAGAAGAAATTATTGGATACTCCTCCTAAAGAACCCCCCCCCAACTTCTATTTTTAATTTCTGTAAACATATGATTTTTACTTGTGAACTGATATATATGTTGTGAGTTGATTTTATGATAAATAAACATACTAAAACTTTTGTCGTGTGTTGGAAGGTCCATGCCCCAAATTACCCCTAACTGTTTATCTGTAGTTTGTATTTACGTTGTGTCGGAGTGTTTGAAACACCAAATTTGTGCGCGTACTTGAGTGTATGGAAACTGGCAATTAATTGGTTGTCCAGTAGAGCTGTGGGAGTCTTTGAGATAAACAAAGATTGTCGTAAAAGAGACTGTTCTTACTCTATTCCATCACTTGTAAATCAACTACCTCTTTTCCTAAATCCTTATCTTTCACAGAGCCTTCACTATCATACTTCACGCTATAACGGGACCACTGGTTCTCAGAATCATCTCAATAAATTTACGACACATACACCGAGTGATAGCCTGGGTAAGTGACGGACATTTCCAACAGCCCCGCCCCCACCCTTCACCCCCTCCCCCAGCGAAACTAATGAAATCTACTTTGATGATATCGAATACAAGAGAACAATCATAGCAGGGGATTTCAACGCCCACTGCCCACTCTGAAGATACCAGAACACCAACACTTCAGGCCAGGCAGTAGAAGAGCTATGTAACACTTCCAACCTTATAGTCCTCCAAAACGAAAGGTTCCCACCAACCCTCTACCATAACGCTAGCGGAACCAGTAGCCGACCAGACTTAACACTAGTGTCTGCAGCCCTCACCTTACTTACTTAGTCGTTCTCCTTCTACCGTGAGGTGTAGAGGTTTGGAAGAGAGAGCGCCAGACTATCCTATCGGCTGTCTTCCTCCTGGCCTGGTTCCATTCTAGTCCTCGGTCCTTCAAAGATTGTCTAATGTTGTCCTCCCAGCGGACTCTGGGTCGTCCTCTGGGTCTGGATCCTTGGCTCTTTGTTTCCCATGCTTGTCGTGGTATCCGATCTTCTCCCATTCTGCAGACATGGCCAAACCATCTTAATTGGGACTGTTCTACTTGGGTCTGCAGGGGGTACGATTTAAGGCCTTGACGTATCGTCTGGTTGCGTACCATGTCTCTTCTTGTTACTTCAACCACCTTCCTCAGATACCTCATTTCTGAGGTTTGGATCTGGCTTTTATGGGTTGTAGTCATTGCCCATGACTCGCATCCATATGTCAAGACTGGGACATAGGTAGAGCGGTATACAGCCATCTTCGTTTTCTTACCAACCTCTCTCTTGCTGAGGAATCCTCGATTTATGGCCTGAAAAAGTCTACCAGCTGCTGCTTTTCGAGTGGCCAACTCTTCTTTGATGCCCCCCTTTCGGTCTATAATAGCTCCGAGGTATTTAAAGTGGTTGACCTGCTCCAGGACCTGTTCTCCCAGCTTAATCTGATGTCTTCTTTCTTCTCGTGATATCACCATGGATTTTGTTTTAGAGCTGCTTACGACCATCCCTCTCTTCTCCAGCTCTTCCTTCCAGACTTGCAGGTTGGATTGGAGATGTGCCTCTGATTTAGCAATCAGGGCAACATCATCAGCAAATGCCAGCTCCGAAATATAGACCTGTCTCATCTTCCAGTACCCCACTGAATACTTTCTTGTTCTCTCCTTACATGCCTTGATGACATCGTCCATAAGGAGTATGAAGAGGTAAGGTGATAGGATATCAACTTGTCTTACACCAGTGGTGGTCCTGAACTCTTCTGACTTATGAATTGCTATCCTCACATAATTTCTGCAAGACTTGTAGAAGCTCTGTATAGCATGAATCAGAGGTGCTGGAATATTCTTCCTTGCCAAACAGTCCCAAAGTTTTCTCCAGGGGACCCTGTCAAACGCCTTTTCCAGATCTATGAAACAAAGATGGATCTCACTCTTATACTCACGGGCCTTTTCACTCAGCTGTCTGAGTGTGAAGATTAGGTCTTGAGTACTTCGGTTTGCTCGGAATCTGCACTGGACCTCATCCAATTACGGTTCAACTAGGCGTCGGAGTCTCTGCTCTAAGATTCTAGAGTAGTTTTTACCAGGGACACTGAGAAGGGATATGCCTCTATGGTTTCCACACTGTCGATTGTCACCCTTTTTGAAAATTGGTGTTATGATGGCAATCTCCCAATCCTTTGGTATGGTCTTGTTGCACCATGCTGCCTGTAGGACCCGTAAGAGTAATAGGTCGCCTGATGCTCCCATGTACTTAACCATTTCTGGTGTTATACCATCATGCCCTGCTGCTTTGCCCATCTTGATTTTCTCTAGTGCTGCCTTCAGTTCTTCCATCTTTATGTCATCTTCATCACTATTTGTTTCATCTTCTGTGCTAGTGGTTATCGTTTCTGATGCTTGACCTTGCTCACCATCCAGGAGTTCTGAGAAATGTTCTTTCCATCGTTCCATTACTTCCTTCGGGGCAGTAAGCAATTTGTCTTGCTTGTCCTTTATAAATTTGAGAGGACATTGTTTTTCCTTCCTCGTGTTCTTTAGGGTCTTATAGAACATGCAGCCCTCACCAACCAGTATAAATGGAGGGTATTGGAGGACATAGGAAACGACCACCTACCCATCCTTACCACCATCTTGCAGGGTAAAACGAAAACGAAAACACAGCCCAAATGGAACTATGCTCGAGCAAACTGGGAACACTACAAACTCATATCAGACCAGCTCCTCGCTGAAATAGACATGAACCAAGACATTAATACCTTGAACGAACAGATCTCTATGGCCATACTGCAGGCTGCCAAACAGGCAATCCCCAAAGGTAGTCGTATCAAATATAGCATCTTCTGGATTGAGGAATTAGAATACCTAGTACAACTAAGACGCAAGGCACGGAAAACCACTTAGAAAAATTTTAGCCATGAAAAAAAACCCACATACAACAGACTCACTGCACAGGTTAAGCTAGCGAGCAGAAAAGCCCAAATGGAAACCTCAAAAGAGAAAATGCGAAAACCCCGACCTAAATAAAGAAGGGAAGAAAGCATGGAAACTCATCGACAACATGGCAGTGACATCCTAGAAGAGAAACCCAATCCCTATAAAACTTCCAAACAGTAACACAGCTACCTCCAACAGAGAAAAAGCACGAGTCCTAAATCGATTCTTTGCTGAAGCCAATAAAACATATAAAAGAGCCAATCTAGATAAAGCCATCAAGACACTTACAAAACGCATGCTAAAAGCACACAAGGCTGTCGACAGTATCTTTGATCAGGAATTTACACTAGCTGAATGGCAATCCAGTCTCCTAAAGACCAAACTCAAAAAAGCACCGGGCCAGATCAGATTACCAACTACATGATAGTCAAACTGGGTGGAAAAGGCTTGCTTTCGATCCTGGAATTCATAAACAAGACGTGGAGAAGTAGCACTGTACCCACAGGATGAAAAATGGCTAACATTATCCCAATTATCAAAAAAGATAAACCACCAAGCGAAGTCAGTAGCTACCGGCCCTTCTCCCTGACTTCGTGCATTGGGAAAATGGCAGAACGTATGATAAATGCGCACCTCTACTTGTAGTTAGAGAAAGGGAAAGCCCTCCATCCTAACCAAGCAGGATTTAGAAGAGGAAGACAGACTGTTGACCAGGTAATCCGATTTGTGCAACAGATTGCTAATGCTTTCCAGGATAAAAATCACGTGGCTGCCGTTTTCGTAGACCCCAAGCAGGCATACGACCGAGTATGGAGAGATGGACTATATTTCAAGATGCAGAAGATGGGCATAGAAGGAAGAATGTTTCGTTAGATAAAAGATTTCTTCATAAATAGAACCATCTTCACAACGTTCAACGGAACAACAACAGGGAAAAGAACCTTCCAAGAAGGCCTCTCACAAGGCTCGGTCCTAAGCTGCACCCTCTTCGTCGTATACATAAACGATCTGGCAGTCTACCTTGAATTACTCAGCGCTCTGTTTGCTGATGACTTGGTCTTTTGGGCAGAAGAGAAGACCCATTTGCAACTGCAAAAGAAACTAAACCGTGCACTGGCTGCTCTAACAACCTACTGCAGCTTCTGGAAAATGATGATCAATACGAGTAAGACAGTCTACACTATATTCACATTCAGCAACAAAACAGTAAGAAAAGAACTGGATTTAAAACTTGATGATACAAAGCAAGCTAAAGAAAACAATTCGACTTATCTAAGGATACAGCTAGATATCATACTCACATACAAAACACATGTTGATTTCCAAACTGCAAACGCCTCTAAAAGGCTAAACCTCATAAAGCGATTGGCAAGCGCTGATTGGGGAGCCTATCAGTTTACCCTTCGACAACTGTACTTGGGATACGAGCGCTCAGTTATGGATTACTCTCTAACCCTGCAAGTCACTGCTAGCACAACACTTAGACTAAAACTAGATCACATACAAAACCAGGCACTCAGATTCATCTGTGGAGGCTTGCGAACTACTCCAACCAGCACATGCGAGATTTCCGCTAATGTGGAACTGTCACGTATATATGTAAATAGTGTAACAGTGACGCGACTACCTTGCTTCTCCGTCTAAGGTCTATAATTTTCCTACGAAAACAAACCACGCAATTCGCTGACTGTAGACTCACGTTTGAAGCCACGCCTATTTTTTCTGTTTACATGCGCTGACACGTTGTTTACCTACGTTCGTACAGATTAAATAACAGTCAACGAGAGCATGATTCGTTTATCGGTATTATCACGCGAGCTGATTGCCAATAATCATTGGTTGACAGACAGAAGCGCGCGTAGAGATATAACCGGGGTGTCTACTTGAATTCCCAAGCGAGCTGAGATGTCACTCATCGATAGTGACAGATTATACGTCGGTAGCAAATGCAAGGGCGATAATAATATTTACCGACCACATTTAATGTCCGTGATCCCAGGGGACGTAATTATTTGATCTACAGCACAGAGACGAAGGCCTGTTACCATGGCCAGGGCTTTGTGATGTCGTTTTGGCATCGGTGAGCAGAAATTCGTTACCTCGCGAGTCGTTGATTTCCCCTTTTACGGCCGAAGGCGTGAATTATCGCACCATTTAGTGATTTAACCACATATCTGTATAAATACTCCATCCTCTCAAAGTCAGTATTTAGAAGCTCAGGAAATTTTGGAAAATCTAGCTCGTTAGTCTAGAGCCATTGTGTTATAGCATTCCGTGGAGATTGTTTCATTTCTGATTGCGGTAATAGATATTAGCATTTAAGTGATTTCATGTGTTAAGTTTTTCATTATAATTCACTGGGATTTTCTAGGTGCTAAGTCTAGCGTATTAAATAACGCATAGCTAATTTTTCCAGATGTAATGTAGATTTAATCACCCGCTCTCATCCAGAAGGAGATGTTTTAATTGACTAATAAATACACTAGGCGACTGACAATTGACGGAATATAAATTCACTTCTAATTCATTATGCGTTATTATATAAGTGATTAGTGTAATATAATATGGCGAAACAAATAGCTCGTAATTACAAACGATGTTTGTAAAGTAGTCATAATTTTATTAAAACTGATATTGTGCGCTGAGTGTTTATCCGGGCGGGAGGGGGGAAGGCGAATACCTAAAACCCAACCAATACCAGTTTTGCTATATTCCACGCCTCGTGCGTTAAATTGCATACCTTGAGGCACAAACATAGGTACTATACTATTTCTTACTAGCATTGAAATTTGAAGTTACCATCTGATCACGTTCGTGATGTTTGCTCTCAACATGTAAATAATGAAAACTACGTTTTCGAGAGTAGATGTTATGAGTTAAATCATACCATATCGATTGATATCGATAAGGCTTGTTTATAGACCATGTTTGTTGATGTACCATTTCCTGGGTTACCGGGAAGTACGTCATTGTCTTTTGGACAGATATTGCAGACGTTAGCCGGTCTGACTTTGCAGAAGTTGAAGGATACTTCGAATCCTTTCTTTTGTGTTCATCAATGTGGACGGACGCATATTTGGTCTGGCTCCTGCATGTGTTATTTTGACAGAGTCCTAAAGTATTTCTACTTCTAGATTGCCCATAAGCTTCATTGGGTCGATGCTAGATATTTATTATTACAGAGGAATACTGTATGCTGATGTTCGTGAGTGAGAACTTTGAAATAAATTATGCAACAAATTGTCGAAGACATCTTGCCACTAGAAGACGCAATAGCGACGTTCAAGCCTGGCTAGGTGATGCCATTGTCTTACATTTATATTGGATGCATTAATATTGGAGCCTGTGATGTAAAATAAAACTACATATTGTCTTCACGTCCAAACTGGCCTTTACAGAGTCTTTACTGTTGGAGTCCAGAAGTGTGTTTAAGGCTAAACATAAAACTGTCACCGGAATCAGGGTATGTTGTGGTGAGTTCATAATTACTACGGGAAGGGATCTCTCAGAAGACTAACCCCTTGCTTCTACACATTATAATCTACAAGCAAGCCCGTCTACATATTGTACCCGTTACAACTGCCTACTCAAGCTGTACCTGACCCACCACCTCACGTAGAACTAACAAAACCAATAATACGTACACGCCTTCTGCAACCTGCAAATAAAAGCCTCATACCTACACTGCTGAAAACACTTGCCATGGAAACCGTCTGTCAGTGTGATGAGACAGTATCCTTGCTTACACAGATGGATCAGCTTTCAAAGCAGTCATAAATGCTGGATATGGGGCCATAATCATCCCACCCAGTACAGAAGACCCCCATCAAAATTGCAGGCCCCTGTGGTACATGGTGCACAAACTACGAAGCCGAAGTAGTTGCCATGCAGAAAACTCTAACTAGAATTTTTTAACTCTTTGAATCAAAGGAAATGGAACCAAATGATGTTGTAGTATTCTCAGACTCGAATGCTGCCCTCTTGGCAATAGGAAACTGGAAAACCAACTCAATCAATGCTGCCCAGAAGGTCCAAGAAACATGCCACTAAATTATGAACTTGTATGGAACAGACATGTACAGTACTTTGCAAAAAAAATGGCAGTCATATTTTCACAACGCAGCACACTCATAGAAGCAAATAATAATAAAAACTGTATGTCCAGAGGAAGATTGGTATCTCCCCTATCTATTAACAGTGGTTTCAGTACAATATAATGTTGCCTTCTCCAGCAAGGCAAGCCTGAATGCGGCGAGGCATACTTCCTGCAAGTGTTTGTAGGTAATTGTGAGTCAGACTGTCCCAGTATTTTTCAGCTATCTTCTTCAATTGTTCAACGTCTCTGAGTCCACTCTTTTTTTAAATGATTCTTGAGTAGTGCCCAAACGTTTTCAATTGGGTTTAGGTCGGGACTGTTGCTGGGCCACTTCAGCACTATCACATTCTTCTCTTGCAGCCATGCTTTGGTGGTATGAGCTGTATGCTTTGGGTCATTGTCATGTTGAAATGTGCACCCATCGGGGTACATGACCTGCATAAATGGCAGAAGGTGTCCCTCTAGTATGTCGATGTACCTTTCTTTCGTGAGAATTCCTGTGAAAACACACAGTGGGGTGGCACCTCTTGCTGCCACCCCTCCCCAAAGATGGAATTTATGGGTATGTTTCGGTCGCTGGTACACAGGCGTTACAGAGTCTTTCATCCAAATATTTATTTGAGCAGGATAAGACCAAACAGAACATTCATCTGACAAAATCACATTGTCCCATGACAAATTTTGGTGTTCGTGGCACCAGTTCAAGTGCATCTGTTTGTGAGTCTCTGTGAGAAATGGTGACGAAATTACCCGCTTTTTTGTATAAATCATCCTGTGTAGCTCCCGGTTGACAGTAGCATTAGATACTTCTGGGTTTCCCAAATCGATCATGCGCTGCCGTATGTTTTCTACACTCTTCATTGGCCCAGCCCGAACGATTTGGGCGAGACGCCGATGGTCCTTTCTGTCCAAAATTCTTGACCCCCCCACTACCTTCTTTTCGCTCGATTCCATTACCTGCTTTTAATTTACTCACAACTCTGTAGACAGTCTGCTCAGGAATGTTCAAGGTTTTAGAAATGTTGGAACATGTTTGATTTCCTTCATTCCAAAGCTGTGAAATTAACATACACTTTGACTTTGTGTCCATTTTCTGCCACTAGCATTAGAAATTGTCGTCTGCTCTATTATCAAGGGACTTTACGCTAATTTTTTTTTACTTTTGGTTAGTGTTTGCTCACTTAAGTGGAGTGTAAATTTGGGGCAGAACATGCATATTTAATTAGATTTCAGCATATTTAGCTGAGCAATATGACTGCCATTTTTTTTGCAAAGTATTGTACATGCAATGGATACCTGGCCACATAAACATCACATTGAATGAAGTTGTTGATAGACTGGCAAATAAGGGCGCACAAATGCCACAGATTGACCAACCATTGAATATGTTAACAATTAAACAAATAGTCAAAAACATCTGTAAAGAAGTGTGGCTGAAAACTTGGACACAGGCTAAAACAGGAAGAAGACCCTTCATACACCAAACAGCCCCAAATAAGGACGATGCTATGAACCATATCAAACGAAGATACCAAACCAAAATTTTCAGATTGAGAACAGGTAACTCTACACTAAATGGCCACAGAAACAGAATGTGTTCACAAAATATAGCAAAATGTAGACATTGCCCAAACCCGTTGGAGACGGTAGAACCCCACCTACTACAGTGCCCTGCACTTCAGGGACTGAGACAACAACTGCTACCACACAACCCATCGATATACAATACACTGTATGGCAGCTCAGAACAGCTAATACGAACTGCGCAGTACCATATAATGGGATCAAGGTCACCAAGAGCTGACGCTCAGTGACAGTGGATCAAAGTCAAGTCAAGATAACACAAGGAAAATCTCAGCAGAGTACAAGAACTCCGAAGCACCTGTGGTGAAGTGGGATGTTATAAATATTTATAGGGGACTTAGTGTACTGACTGAGATCAGCTGTGAATGTATCTATATCTATTAAGAGTAGTGTATTATAGATAACCTTACTTGCTACCACATATCTATATATCTCAGTCAGAATTATTCTGGGATAGTGTGATGACTACGTTATGTGTCTAGGGTATGGGTATGATGAAGTGTAAGTCACAACAACAGACATATAAACAATTTAATTTAATCCACTACTCTTGACAACACTGTGACACTCACATACATATAACACTCTATGAGAATATCTTAAGGAGTCACTGATAACTTTTCAAATAACAATATGTATTCATTTCTGTTATGAATGAATATGTGTCCTGATTCAATTACAAAGGAACCAGGAATCACAATCAATTTTAATTACAAGTATATGTACAGACTTTATCAATATGAATAATGTAGTGACATATATTATTAAAAATATCCTATGTGTGTCAGTTGTGTAGTGGTAATATGAGGTAATACTGGTTTTGTTTTGTTCAAGCTCTGTTGGTATTTGTCATCATGACTTCAATAGTTTGTCTTAGGGACTAGTATTGGAGATGTTCTCAGTTCCTGATATTAAGACAATTAAATTCCCCTCTGAATGTTATTTTTACAAAGTTATTTCAAGATGAGGGGATATAATGTTGAGCTCAGCTGGCCAAATCAGCTTATCTTGCGTGATGGTGGCAGGAAAGGACTCCTCTGCTCGAATTCTCCCCTGGGCTCTGGAGACACCTCACTGATAGCTAAAAAGACCAAGGAGTATGCTGTCCGACTCTGGATTCAGCAAAGCTCTGACCAGGTGCTGCTCAGTACCATCAAGACCACGGTCCCACAATTTCATGGAAATAAACACAGATACGTTGATTAGCAATGAATTCTGGCACAATTACTGGCACAAATTCCCATCTGCTTATGTTCCAGGCTTTTATTTAACACAAATATGAGCTGGCTTCAACGCACTGTTGCTTTATCAAGATTATTTGCACTAGTGGTCTCGAACTAACGCTCCTAAGTGAGTATATCAGCGAGTCTAGCCAATGAGGCCACGTTTCGACAAGTGTTTGAAAATGTTACCTTTTCACGTCTCCCCTAACAACGAAAGATAGTATTTATAGCCCGACCAATCGTGGTTAGTCTTTCATTTGTTGCGCTCCAATCAATTTGGAGTTTACATGGTAGGCTAATTCTGTAACGTAAGATTTTTTTCAAACACGTTATAAAAAAATTTTATGAGCAGAAATGATTCCATGCTGTCAGGCATCCCCACTATTTTATTTTGGGTATAATTTATTAATTCCTGGACTATTTGCGTAACGTTTTACATATTCTTTGTCAGCAAGCCCTAAGGACCCCAAATATCCAAATTTAAAAGAGCTACGTGGCTGCGTTCAAAATATGTATTTTCTACCTCCTGTTTCGAAGATGTGCTGTCTGGGTACTGTTATGTTTTCAACCGTAAACCCATCTATTGTTATCTTTCCTAATAAGCGTTTTTTATGATTTATAAACCAATTACCATTGCTCTTTTCTTTTATTTATTATATGTATTTATTAGGCTTTATATTTACTTGATAATTTATATATGTGGATTAGAATATTCCACGACAGCACCGGCGAGAATCTAATTATGCCTATATACGAGTACGAGAATTACATATTCTTCAAATACTTTTAGTGGACGGCATGTTTGGAATGTTTAAATTTGCCAGGGATTGACATCCGATCTCACCACCCAGAAGACAAGGCTGAGTAAGCCATAGTTAGGACTAATAGATCTGAAAAAAATGTCATGATTTTGTGTTTGTGTACATAGATGTGTGTGTCTGTGTGCGTGTAAAAAATATGTTTATATTACAATGCAAACGTAAGTCAATTATTAATCCCCATCAGTTTTTAACCTATTACGAATTTATACACATGACTTCTAAACAATTATACACAACCCAACAATAGGGACAATACAGTACAAGACAATTAAATTTACTTAACAGTCCACTGGGTGGGGCTCCAAAGAAAATCCGAAGAAATCATGCTGCAAACAATTTATACTTAACTTGGGAGTACAAGGGGTATACTCCTAGTCACAGGTGCAAAATACACACAACGGAACCTGTAAAATTTAATCTACTGGGGGATTGTATTTTTACTGTCTCTTTCCTGCTGCGGTCTGGACGATTATACAAAAAATAGGTGACTGGAGCTGAGTGCTCTGTCCACTATTTTACTCACAGCAAAATTGCTGCACAATGAAGTGTAAAGTTATGCTGCAACCTAGCGAACTTTCTAGCTCGGCTGACAATCCTCAATGCGGGGATGATTTAAGGTAAGCAGACCACTACTGCCTGTTGGAGAAGAGGCTTGCTGAAAGAGTGAGTTTTAAGATCTATCGGCAAAACTGGGAAGTGATTAACAGGTGACTAAGCTTTGGCCACGGGTTATCAGTTTAGGTCCTGTCCACTATCTAACTGCATGACAGTGAGACATTAAGAAATGTGTGATTTCAAACAGTATCATGTTTTACACTACTTGCTTAACATATCCTTTGTGATTAATAGTATCACCCTAACAAAAATCAAGAAAGTCTCTAATTTCACTGTTTAAACGTTGCTAAGGCAATTTACTTCACATGTTCGTCTAGAGACTATAGCCATAACCGTGTGTGTCGCCAGACGATTTTCTTCGTGCTTACTAGCTAAGGACAGCGACTTGTTTACAAACACTGGTGCACTGCGCCGTGTTCCGGCCTTCAAGTGAAATCAGAAATTCGCACACAAAATGAAGACATTTATTTACACATTTGTGTATATGAATATAATACACTATATGAGCTTTCATTTACCACAAAGAATATATATACATACTGATAACTCTTTCTACCAGTATTATATCGATTATTACGCGTTCTTACATCACCAAAAAATTACATGCCGTTTGAATGGAAAAATAAATTACATAAAAGACATGTAGGTCTTAGGCACACACATTTATCAATAACTTACATCAAGTAACTAAGAAACCAGAGTTTGTACAACAGAATGGTGTTTATAACAAAGAGGGGTGGTACCTAACCTTTAGACAAGAACGGACGTCGCAAAAAGGGAACAAATTAGAGAATGCATCAACTGTCAATCTACGACAATGGACCACTACTAGAGTTCACACTAGCGCAGGAGGTTTGCGTACGATCACTTTTTGTTTTCTAGCAGAGAAGTTGTCAGTACCAATGTATTCTATTTTATGTGATTGCTAGCTACACACACAACCCCTATCTATTGTGACAGAACTATTGTTTCCTTTTACACCCCTTCTTGCCTTACATTTATTTCGTGTCCTACATTTATTTCTTCATTTTACGCAACATAAACCCACCCCATCACCACGCCTTAGACTAGTTTACATCTTTTCATACAGAGATAGTGTTATTTCATGGGTAATTGGCTATTCTTGTGATGAAACGTCTGTACGTGTTCTTTTGGTAGCTCTCTCACACCTTTAGCCACTACGGTTGTATCATTTCTTGCATTCATTTTTTCTCCAATCGCTTTTATTTGGCAATATTGTTATGTCCTTTCATTCATTATTTTACTTTCTATGCTGGATCTAGCAGGGTGAAGTCTCTAACACTCTACTTCCCTATGGAAGTATCTGCTATGTGACTGTCTTTATCTTGTTTACCAGTCCTCAGACGTATTTACGTTCCGCCAGGTGATCTGGGGTATTATCGAAACAGTACTCATTCATTATCACTGGTCAGCGAGCGAGATTCTGATCATCAAAAGACGATCTCGCCCAATCAACATCTATAGATGCCAATATTGTCTGTCTGAGATAACCGTCCGAGGTAGCCATATTACACAGGTGGTAGATGACATAATCGTGTCACGGAAACCATCAGTGTGTGATCATCACGATAAACTCTCTGAAGAGACAATATTGGCGTTGGGTAGCATCTGGACATCAAATGAGTTCACAGATGGTGTTTATGAGTTGTGCACAAGGTGCCATCGGAAATATTACCGCATGATTAGACAGAGGTCACGCATGGAATATTGAAATTAATATTTTAAAACACGCGAGGGGATATTTTAAATGAAACTACACAACCCAGTGCTAGAGATATTTGATTGGTTTCATTTGAGAGCCGTAATATACAGTGAAATCTATTGGAACATTTGGCCAAAACACAATCTGTGATTTGAACTGAGAATGAGATATAATCTAGCTAACTCAGAGACACAGAACAGGCAGCTTTGCAGCTTCATATGAACAACTCCCAGAAAGCCAGACAGAAAAAGAGACATTAGACTTAAAAATTCCACAACTATAAGTAACAGACCGAGTATTGGGCAACTTAGAAATTTACAAGTATGTCCGAATTTTTAATTCAAGACTGGACACTAAGGAATTTGATCACGAGTCATAGAGGAATTAAACATAAGTTTTCCCAGGCCCAGTGATTTCGCAGAACACCCGCCTTCAGAGGAATGAACTCTATTTTCCCAGACTAAGTCATAGAGGAATTAAACAAACGTTTTCCTAGGCCAGTGATTTCACAGGACACCCGCCGTAAGACAATTAACTCAAATTTCCAGAAATAACTGATTCGAAACATTCAATACAGAGCTGTGTCCAGTCTAAATCCGTGCAAGGTGCTGGTGATTGCTTGGTGCTAGTTCTCACTGGGAACTAAAAGCAGAGGTAATCCCAGACTCCACGTCGTGCACGGAGTGAATGATGATTACGTCAAATGTATATATTTACTATCATTTGTAATAAGTAGTTTGTATACGTGATAATTATCACCCAACACAAGCCATTGCACTTGCCGCTGTCCATGTCGTGAGAGGTTTTGAGGTTAATTATTAAAGGTGAACAGAGTTAGGTCCAGCTGTGTAAGTTCCCTGAGTATAATGGTTTATGACGATGATGTATTTTCAGGGTTCCTATTTGCCCCCTCTATGATCTCCCTCTGTGTAATATAAGGCTCTGTGATGTTGTCTGTCTGAGTGTGTCTAGGGAGAAAGTATTTAAGTAGATGACTGAACAACCACAAACAGAACTGCCACTCAATAATATTAAAAGAAGCAAGACTGGTTTGTAAAGTTGGGTTATGTATATAGGGATATGTTTATATATACAATAATTTATTATTCCTGAACCACAATTTTTTGGCCAGGAATTTCAAATCAAGAAAATCTCTTTGTACAGTATGAAAATAAATAATGTTGGATCTTTGTCCATAAATGGTAACACTAGAATGTCACTGGAAAACACGGACTATCTCAGTCTGGTTTAAGGCTTGATCTTCTCTCTACACTAATATTTGAAGGTCTGTTCTTTTAATCACTCTCAGTGATTGAATACATAAATTGTGGATGTTATGTTTTTTATTTATTTATTTCTTTCTTTTGTGAATGAGCTCTCATTTGCCTTTATAAAAGGACTTATCTCTAAAATGGGTTCGATGTGGTTATAGGCTCCATAAATTTCAGGGTCACTCCAACAGTTCTCCGCTGGCAGAGGTTCAGAGTGTAGCTATAAACATACTGTAAAGCATCCACTCAATAATCGTCTTCTCCAGGCTTTCTGGAACAACCAGGTGTTGGGTGATATGTTCCCCAAGTAAGGAAAAACACACAATAAGTACACAGTTGACTAGCAATCAATGGGTTATTCAGATCGATCTAGCGTCCAGACAGCAAAGGCATAAACTTTGGCTTTTGCGCCTGCTCTCAAATGCGCTGTGTCGTCTTACTTGTCAAATGGCGTCCGATTCAAAAGTTGAATTGGTGTTATGACTACAACTAGCCAATCAAAACGCGTCTAAAAAATCTAACTAATTTTGGACCAAAACATTCAAGCGTTTCTCAGTGTGTTCGCTCGCCTCATTTTATTTATATCTTAGATATCTCAGTTATTTATAAAGCGATTTTTAATATCAAAGTTGATTATTAAATGGACAAATATCTTCTATTTAGCTACATAGGTCTCATTGAAGTATACGTTTGCATTTTCATTCAGTGAATTTTTATGTAATTATTTGCTCTTTTCCCTGAACTGAAAATATTACTTACTACTTAGTCGTTCCCCTTCTACAGTAAGGTGTAGAGGTTTGGAAGAGAGAGCGCCAGACTATCCTATCGGCTGTCTTCCTCCTGGCCTGGTTCCATTCTAGTCCTCGGTCCTTCAAAGATTGTCTAATGTTGTCCTCCCAGCAGACTCTGGGTCGTCCTCAGTGTCTGAATCCTTGGCTCTTTGTTTCCCATGCTTGTCGTGGTAGCCGATCTTCTCCCATTCTGCAGACATGGCCAAACCATCTTAGTTGGAACTGTTCCACTTTGGTCTGCAGGGGGTGGGATTTAAGGCCTTGACGTATCGTCTGGTTGCGTACCATGTCTCTTCTTGTTACTTCAACCACCTTCCTCAGATACCTCATTTCTGAGGTTTGGATCTGGCTTTTGTGGGTTGTAGTCATTGCCCATGACTCGCATCCATATGTTAAGACTGGGACATAGGTGGAGCGGTATACAGCCATCTTCGTTTTCTTACCAACCTCTCTCTTGCTGAGGAATCCTCGATTCATGGCCTGAAAAAGTCTACCAGCTGCTGCTTTTCGAGTGGCCAACTCTTCTTTGATGCCTCCCTTTCGGTCAATAATAGCTCCGAGAAATTTAAAGTGGTCGACCTGCTCCAGGACCTGTTCTCCCAGCTTAATCTGGTGTCTTCTTTCTTCTCGTGATATCACCATGGATTTTGTTTTAGAGCTGCTTATGACCATCCCTCTCTTCTCCAGCTCTTCCTTCCAGACTTGCAGGTTGAATTGGAGATGTGCCTCTGATTTACTGAAAATATTACAAAAATAAATTTTTCTACAGCAAGATAATTGTATTTATGAGAAATCTTTATTTTAATATATTAAACAATATTAGTACTATCTTTCAATATACCCTGTGGGTTATAATTCCCGGTAGTTATTGAGAAATACATTAGTTAATTTTATTAAAAAGCACAGATTAGGCTTATTCTCTCCTACAACCAAGGTTTGTTTTTTTCATCACTATAAAACGAGGTAACACTGCGATTGGCTGTTACTTTTACGACTTTTGTTAATAAATATTAAGAGGGGTGGGGTACGGGTGTCAGGGTGGGTGGTAAAGTTTACTTGGCGTAGTGGAAAAATTCAAATCGTTAGTTAAATATTTTGCGCTTGATTCGTCTGAAGCCTTGAGACCGGTTCAAATGCCGTAGTTATTAATAGCTTTTAGCCGTCCGCTAGTTAATTTTGGGAAAATTTGAGCGGGGTGCGACACGGATTGACTTTATCACATTCCAGTCGCAATTTTTCAAGTGAATTAACTAGAAGAGCGGCGTTATTTCATCATATCCCATAAGTTATATCATGTACGCTTAATGAGATTAAGCAATTCATAGAAAGAAATCGGTTGACGGACAGCGGGAAAGGCGCCTGATTAATATCAGGGAAGCAAAGACTTAGCAGAGGTTTTATTCTTTTATTTCCTCTATAGTTTGTGGTACGAATAGAAGAGACCATTTGAGATCCTACCCTTAGATACCAATTATAATACTATTATGTGGTTCAAAGCTTGTGAAGACACTGGAAACCTACGTTCCACGGGTTGTGAAGATACTTGTCTTGACCAGAATAGGTTACCACTTGAACTGATTTTGAGACGTGCCACTGGCAAAGAAATTAATTTACGAAAATAGCAGCATCCCCACTAAAGCGTTTTGGCAGCTAAGTGACATTTCTAGTATGCCAAATACAGAAGAATCGTGTTTTTTTCTTTCCAACATTAAGCTTTCTAAAGCCAACATATTTTCTATGTAGACACCTGCATTGTATTAATCATCAGCTCTTCTTTACTTACATTTGTTCAAATGTCATTGATCATTAAATATGTTACATTTTGTTTTGCGAATTGATAATTGATGTTGTTGTTACAGAGAGAAAAGCACACTATGAATCAATAATATACCATACCTAAGGGTTTTTTTGGACATGTGCCCTGATATTACCGACTAGGTTGAACAGGACGTGCCTCGCCAAAACGAGGCAAAACTTTATTTTTTTTAAAAATCACACTATGAATTAGTGCCTTATATATATATATATATATATATATATATATATATATATATATATATATATATATATATATATATATATATATATATATATATATATATATATGGAGAGAGAGAGAAAGAGAGAGAGAAAGAGTGAGAGAGAGAAAGAAAGAGAGAGAGAGAGAGAGAGAGAGAGAGAGAGAGAGAGAGAGAGAGAGAGAGAGAGAGAGAGAGAGAGAGAGAGAGAGAGAGAGAGAGAGAGAGGAAATAATAAGAATGTTACTGTTAATTCAGTTGGGGGCTCGTACGAGCTAAATTGAATTATATAATACCTCTTCACAAAAGATGGCGGGCAGATACAATTTAATATTGCTAAGACACATTCAGCATTGTTCTTGACGTCTGAAATATCTTGTAAAGACTCCCTCCAGGTAGAAGCATCAAGATCTTTCTATCTGCATCTCTTCCAAGAGTTATCTTGTGCAAAGGTAGAAACCTTTGAAGAACCACATTAGATACTCTAGGTTTTGGCCATTGTTGGACCATCACTGCGGAGCAAGGGCATGAAACCCGTGACATCTATAAAAAACAATCGTGATTGTCCCCATTTCTGTAAATCCATATTATATCAATATGTTTAAGTTCGGTGTTTATGTTACGTCTATATCTTTTAATCCAATGTTCAAATTACGTCTAAATGTTTGAGCTAAATGTTCATAAGATAACCTGAGTCTTTTAGCTCAGTGTTCATATTAAGTCACAATTATATACATTAAGAGTTCATACTAAGAATACATGTTTGAGTTAAATGTTTATATTAAGTCCAAAGTGTTTAAGTTAAGTGTTCACATTAAGCCTAAATGTTTCAGTCCAATGTTCACGTTAAGTCCAAATCTTTGAGTTGATTGCTTATATTACATTTTAAATGTTTCAGTTCAGTTTTAACTTTTCGAGTTTTATGTCAATATTAATTCGAAATGTTTGGGTTTTATGTATATATTAAGTGTATACGTTTCAGGCCTTTCTCCATATTTAGTCTGTTTGTTTGGGTGTTATGTTCACATTAAGTGTATATGTTTCTGTTTTATGTTCATTTTAAGTCTACATGTTTAAATGTTATGTCCATATTAAGTCTAAATCTATGAGTTTTATATCGATAAGTCCACATGTGTTCGATTTATGTCCATGTAAAGTATATGTGTTTGAGGTCAAAAGTATATGACAAATGCGCAGTTATAGGACCAGTAAGCAAGTTCAACAAAAGGGTGAACCACCACTGCCATTCGGTTTTATCTTTACTTTACTGTGGTGACAAAATTCGTTTAGGGGGAATGGAATGCTGTTTTAAATTCAACCAAGGATGAATGATCCTACATTTTTTACTTATCTCTCACACAATAAAGGAGACTTCAATATGCAAATGGTCCCAGGCCTTGTCTGCGCTCTCCTCTGGCCTGTTTGAATACTTCTATTTCAGCTGTCTTGTCAAAGACGAGACGTAGTTTTTTTGCTAGTTCTGAATGCAAGATTGTGGCTTTACTTTAAATCATTTTGTTATATTACAAATTATGACTTACGTGGTTTGTCCATAAATACAGAATGATTCATACCACTGCCACAGGCCGAACCGTCAGGGCATCTACAAAGTTCATTTCGATTTAAATAATGATTAGCAGAAAATTGGTGCCATTTACGTATGAATGCCGCCACGCTACATGGATTTGTTCTTGTATCCCGACACTGTAGATGTAAGAAAGATAAAGGTTTTACACTAACTAACCTAAACATACTGTTCCATAACATTTTTAACCACTTCATTGAATCTACACAGTTAACGTGACCTGGCTGTTACGTTAATTCAGCTATCCATCATGTCTGCTCTAAACAAATTACATAAACTGATCACTTCCTTAAGTTCTACTAGACATTCTTTAATTTACACTACACGAATTGAATAAACATATCATTTCTTTAGTTCTACTAGACATGTATTCTTCACTACACACATTACAAAAAACCATCATTCCTATAGTTTCTCTAGATGTCTAGTCAAACCAATTAAAATCTAAGTAATGTTTTAAAAGTTCTGTTAGACATACTGACGAAGCTCATTGAATGACAAAATCATCAAGTATCATGCATAGTGGAGTAGGTGATCATGTATCTCCACAGCTCCGACTACATTACTGTTGATTAATTATGTTGTTGACTATTCCCATTCCATGATGTTAAGCTGTATAGAATCCTTTCTCTTTTTCGGTGTAATGTTTCTCTTTTTACAATATACTTCACCCTGTGTCTTCTTATCCGGCGTGATGCTGGCCACATCAACCCTAGTGTGCCGATGGTCAAGAAAATATGGGCCAAACACTATATTCCCAATATGCCTCAATGGGCTTGTAACAGGGTCCTTTACCTTTACCATTTTGTTTCTTCTCATAACGTGCCAAAAGAAAGATATGCCCTTCCTTCTAGCCTAAGGAATAAGCTTCTTGTACGCATTGACCTCTTTCATGGCATCCTCAGTTATAACCACGGTCCAATATGAATGATAAAATGTTATTTGGAGATAAGTGTGAGGCACAAACAAGTCGGGCCCAAAATACGGTAGATTACACATAGGTGTCGAAAATGACCAGCTTGGTAGTGAATAAAGACACGGACAATAAGATTACAAATGTGATGGTAACCCACGGAAAACTACGTAATCGTTTACGCCGAGACTTGTAGCAATCAATAATTACAATCATGGAGTATATTATCAGTAATAGTTCTGTAATGTAGGGAGTTTGTAAACATGACAGGCGAAACGGACGAAGCAACACCTTATATGGTCATTAAGTCAGGAAAATGTATTTTTAGATGACATGCAGAAAACAACTTCCTACGTTGTTATGTAGAATTTTCTAAATAAACGACGGAAGAGGAAGATAGGCCCTACTAAATTCAGATACGTTATGTACCATTGGTTTAGCATATGAGATAAAAAAATATAGGCTGCTCTTGATTGAATTTCACGCAAACGAAGTTATATGGGGGTGAGGGGAAAAACATTCATTATAATATAGCGCATTGTAAGTCTACTTCACATATTTCAAATTTATTCCAGGAGAAATCATAGACAGCAAGGAACACAGTATATCAGGAATCACATGTAGTACGGGACAGAGGACCATTCGTGAATTCTATGTTTAGGAGATAGTAAACCCGGAGAAATAATTCTTTGCTTTAAGTTCCAGGATTCAAGTTCATGTGTTAGCTGGCAGAGTGGATAGTGGCGATTTGCTCATGTGGCTAGGTGGTGGGTGCCGTTCGGAATGTCCTAGTTTGATTCCCTGTAAGCCTGTCACTTCTGTTTCTTTTCTGTTGTCTAGTCTACTATTTCTTTATTTCTCACTGAGTGCCTGATAACATACCTGTGTGTGTTGTTTGTTTATTTATTTACTGTTTACAGGCCTCAGGTTTCCAAACCTCATATGTTTATACGCTGTTAAATTAGACACCTAACTAATCTGAAGAGTCGGCATCTTTGATTAGTTGCCTGGCAATATTCAGACGTTTCCTGTGCAAAACATCTGTGTTAAAATGCACGAAACGACTCGGGTGAGTTGTATATATAAATAAATAAATAAATAAATAAATAAATAAATAAATATAAATAAATATAAATAAATATAAATAAATATATATATATATATATATATATATATATATATATATATATATATATATATATATATATATATATATATATATATATATATATATATATATATATATATATATATATATATATATATATATATATATATATATATATATGTGTGTGTGTGTGTGTGTGTGATAAGAGGTTTTGATGTTAATAAAATCAAAGGTTAACAAGGTGAGGTCAAGCTATATAAGTTCCCTGAGTAAGGATAATGATGATGTATTTCTCAGGGTCCCTATCCGCTACCTCTTCTGATCTCACCCAGTGCCCATTAATCTCTGTTGTGTTATGTGGCTAAGTGTCTAGGGTAATGTATTTAGTTGAGGAATGAATAATTTCAAACAGAACTTTAACTCAATAAAAATCAAGTAAGTAAAACTGTGTGTACGTTTTGATATATAAAGGGATATATATATACAATTTATTAGTCCTGTACCTCGCTCTTTTAGGGACAGGACTTGTGAAATCCAGAAAACTTTTATTTACATAATATAAATAAATAAGTTGGAAACACTGTTCATGACTTTTAAAAATAGAATAGGTCACTGTAATGGGTACCCCACAGTCTGATTTCAATGCTTGTTATTAACACTAGTCAGTTATTTGAGAGTCTGTTCTTTACATCACTCCCCAGGAAATTCGTTTTATTGTTGTGGAAGGAATTGCAATGAACTATCATGTGCCCGTACTAAGGGACTTATCTGGTCAGTCTGTCTGATGCTTTTGGCTCCAGAATCTACAAGATCAATCAAATAGTGTTGACTCTTGGATGAAGATACAGCATGTAGCTTCCAGGTATATTGTAAGCATTCACTGCCCACAGGTTCTATTTTCTCCAGGTTTACTGCAACAACTTTGTAACTGGTAATACAACCCTAGAATAAGAAGGAAAATTTCCACCCCTTTAGAGCCTGTCTATAACAATTCAACAACTAATCAATAGTAATCTTACCTGGGGTCAGCCATATGTGCTGACCATTTGCACCAGACCCTATGTTTCCTTGACTACACTCAGTCCTGTGTTTTCATTCTTGTTTTCATATGGCATCAAAGCCACTGTTCCTTAAGCATTGATTGTCTTCCATAGAATCAGCAAGGGTGTACAAATATATCTTGTGACCTGTTAATTTCTTCTTTCAAACCTTCTATGTATGGTTTCACAGGTTATTTGAACACTGTGTCACTCCAGAAGCCACTACCAATTTATTTTCTCCTGGACTTATAGTCGCAAAATTTTATGGTAAATTTACAAACACATTTATTTTTCACTTCCCAATAAATCTGCCCTTAGACACATTCCTACTTAGGTCGACGTAAAATCTCCCAATTGGCAGTATCGAAATATATTGTGGCGGCACACACAGCCTGTGGCCTACATGTCAATATATTACAAAGAAGCTTATCTGTCTTACCCCAAGTAAAGAATAATCACACATATGCACAAGCTTGACTAGCAGTAAATAGGTTTTCAGACTGCTTTATCGTCCAGACGGCAAAAGCTTGGTCACAAGGCTTTCCCGCTGATCTCAACTTGGCTGTGCTTGTTAGTTTTTCAAATGGCGATTCAAACTACAATGGCCTGATTTTTCAAGTAGTAGTAAATTTTATTTCCCTACCCCTAACCAGTCAGAAGTCGAGTAAAATTTTTTTTACAATTTTTGGATTTTACCTGGAGCGATTATAATTGTATTCGTTTGTCTCATAACATTTGTGTATTTTATATCTCAGTTATTTATGGACCTATTTCAAATATCAAAAGGGATATTTAAACGGCCAATTGACCTCTATTCGTCTATCTAATCTTCCTTTGGGTATTCCTTAACAGTTTCATCTGGGTAATTTTTTTTGTAATTAATTGTAGTTCTAACCTGATCTAAAATATCACTAAATTAAATTTTTCTAAGTCAAGATAATTTTATTAAGTATGAATCTTTAGGTTACTACATTAATCAATATCATCGCTATAATTCAAGATATCCCTTTCATTCTCATTACCTTTAGTTATTGAGAAATAAATTAGTTAATTTTGGTCAAAAGACACAGAATCGGCATTTTTGCCACTACAACCAAATTTTCTTCTTGATTCTACAAAAACGAGGTACCACTTTGATTGGTTGTTAATTTTTCTACGTCCTTCAATAAATATTAGGTTGGGTGTGTGTGTATGAAGGTAGTGACTTTTAACCTGTGGTAGTAGAAACATTCAAATTCTCTAGTTACATCTTTAGCGGTAAATGGACTTTCCCCTCAGAAAAATTTCAAACATTATACTCATTCATAGATTTAAAAAGTACGCGGACAGGTTTTTAAGCGGGAAGTTTGAGCGTGGGGTTTACACAGATCCATTTCACTACATATCTCCCCTGTTAAAAAGCGTGCACCACTAGTGCAGCTTTTATATCTGTGTTACCATCACGATCAAATTAACTCAACTATGCTTTAGATTGACCCTGGTTTCCTGCAGGTGTGTGCCTACTCAAGAAATCTGCCCCAACGTTCTGCGAACCAGGAAAGTACTCAATGGTAAACGAGTAAGGTTGTATGAGAAGTGACCACCTTAACAATCGTGCATTACCATGTTTTGCCTGAGCAAGAAAAACCAGGGGCTGATAATCGCTCTGTCCACGAAATGCATACCATACAAATAAATCTGGAATTTCTTTATTGCCCAGACTAAAGCCAAACATTCTTTTTCTACAGTTGAGTAGTTTTGTTCCGCTCTGTTTAATTTGCGAATGGCATAAGCAACGGGGTTCAGTTCTCCATCTTGTGATGAGGACTGTTGTAACTAAGTGGCTCCCAATCCCACATTACTAGCGTCCGTTCTCACCACAAATTCCTGATTCAAATCAGGTAACTTCAATATGGGCTTACTGGTGAGTTTTTGTTTCAGCTCATTATATGCCAGCTTACATTCTGCCGACCATTCTATTTTTTCTGGTTTCCCTTTACGAGATAGGTCTGTCAGAGGAGCACACACATAGTTAAAATTGTGAATGTATTTTTGATAAAATCCACAAAGTGAGACAAAGGATCTCACATCTTTCTTAGTCTGTGGTCTAGGTGCTCTCTGCAATTTCTCCAAGTTCTTAGGATCAGGGGTCACGCTACCCTGATGTACAGTATGTCCCAAGAATTATAATTCCTTGCATCCAATACAACATTTTGTTGGTCTAGCAGTTAAGTTTGCCTCCCTGAGTCTGTCAAATAGCATGTTTAGAGAGTCAACATGTTCTTCAAAGGTTTTCATGGCGATAAGGATGTCATCCATGAAATTAGTAATACATGGATTTTTCAGGTGAGCCAATAGTTTTCGCATCATTTTGGAAAACACATTCGGAGCATTCTTCAATCCAAAAGGCAACATCTTGAACTCATAGTGCCCTTCCGAGGTGCTAAAGGCCAGATAAGGTCGAATCTCAGGCTTCACTGGAATCTGATAATATCCCTTACTGAGATCTACCTTGGAAAAATATTTTGCCTTATTCAATCTGACAAACAGTTGGTTAGTATCAGGTAATGGATCCACCTGACCTTCTGTGACAGCATTACGTTTTCTGTAATCTATGCACAGCCTATGTTCCCCAGAGCGTTTCCTCAACAATACCACACTGGAGATTTAAGAAGATTCACTATGAGAAACAATCCCTTCCGTTAACAAATATTCTATCTCCCCTTTCAAAGCTTGCTTTTTAGCGAATGGGACAGTATAGGCTCTCATACAGATGGGTGTTGGGTCTAGCAGTTTCATATCATACTCCAACAAGTTAGTGTGCCCCGGTTTGTCTGTTAACACGTCTTTGTGATTCTCCAGAACCTTTTGAATCTTCTCCTTCTGCCCTTTTGTCGGGTGATTACTAATTTTTACCTGTGTAGGTGTTTCGCATGGTTTTAGGTGATATTTATAAGAGGTGAGAGGTTCATTTTTAATTTCAGTGGCTACGGCCAAGGTCATTAGGTGTGCGCCTTCCAAAACTCTTCTATCATGATATTTCTTAAGGAGGTTCACATGATGAGACTTTTCCCTTTCCTTTTTTGTCTATCTTATAATTAGTTCTAGATAACTTTTCTAGAACTGTGTATGGACCTTGCCATCCAATCTGAAGTTTGTTGTTGCTGCCGGGTAATAGAAGAAGCACCTTCTCCCCCACAGCAAGCTCCCTATCCTTCGCTTTCCTATTATAATATGCAGCATGCTTCTTCCTGGCTTGTCTTAGGTTCTCATTTGCTAGTTTCTAGCCAGTTTTATTTGAGTGGTCAGCTCGCTCAAATACTGATATGATGAGGTTACAGTCTCTTCTGCCTTCTCATCTGTCCATGTCCTCAATAAGGCTTCCAATGAACCTTTAATGTTGCCGACCCATTATTCATGGTACCGGTGCCATTATGGTAATTTTCGTGTAATTAGAAGTATTGTGGTGGAGACTTTTCTCACTTTACTTTGCTATCACACACCAACCGTCCGCTACCAATTTTTCTACTGGGGTTTCCCCGCAGTTTCAGTTTCAAAGTGAGAGGACTTCCCTCTCTACTATTTTTAGCCCGTTCCCGGAATTCCGACCAAGGGATTGTCGGGTGGGACTGGGTTGAGGTCACTTTTTGTACAATACGCATAGTGGCCATTCTAATTGGTTTATTGGAAGACTGTGTGTGAAAAGGGGTTTTCCTATCCACTGTGTCTACCTTATCATATTTATTTTTATATTCAGGCCTAGGTTTGCCACTAGGCTTTTCTAGATCCTGATTATTTTCCCAACGTATGGGCTTCCCTTGTTACATTGGTCACAGGCCTCCACAAATTCTGCAATGTCCGCAGCTACGCCTGGCCAATAGAATCTCACAGAAGCTCTTTTACGGGTAGTACCAATTTTCTAATGTCTACCGTCTGATGCAACATGTGATCTCTCCATAACCTTTTCCCTATATGAAGTTGGAAGAACTAGCTATCCATGACCGGTGGATCTAATACCAGCCTTCCTATACATTAACTTGTTCTTCATATAAAATTCTTCTTTGTTTGGAGGGGTATGACATTTTTGGAGTTTCCTGAAACACGGCTTTAATGACTTATCCTCAGTCTGTGCCTTCCTCATCTCCTCTGGATGAGTATTTATTGGGTTATCCTCCTCCTTCCTTGACTGTGACCTGGTCTATACTGTTGCCATAATCACTGGTCTTTTGGGATTTCCCAAAAACACACATCTACACCCCAATATTAGAGGGTAGATTGGTTCGTTTATCGCTGCTGCTCTAATAATTCCTTCCACATAGCAAGTTTTTACATTTATTCTTGCAATGGGAAGTGTCATGGTTGCTACGTCCTTAGTTGCCCCTTGTATCTCCACTGTTTCTGTGGTATATTGATCTGGGTGCACTATGTTAGAACTCCCGACTTAGTCAAAATCCAATCCAGTATCATAAAGGCACCTAAGAGTGGTCCCATCGCATACTACTTCTCCACATACAGGGGATGATGAGGTTCCTGCTGTCCTGTAGGCAGTTCTTTCTTTCCCTTGTTTCCTGTTTTAAAGCATGCAGCGAAATATGGAGGGCTTTTCTTTTTACAGTCTTTAGTGTCGGCGTCTGTGGCCTAATGGATATGAACGATGTTTAATGATCCAGATATACCAGGTTCGAAACCTGCTGCAGGCGGTTTGGTAGCAGATCGCTTTGTGTGGATTTTTAACAATGGTATAAGCGCCGTACCGTTCAGAAAGCAATGGCAAACTACTGAATGAAAAAAATTGCCTAGAAAAATCACAAACAGCCAATAAAAGCTGGGGTTGATTGCCACGTCCTGTAAAGGATAAGCAAATAACTTTTGTATTATGGTTATTTAACCTACAATTTTTACACCATTTTCCTTCTGGTCTGTAGGGTTTCTTTTCATTTACTTGAGTGTTTCTATCTCAAGGATCAAATCTTGGCCTATCATACTTTGGTTTACATCTATGAGCTTGATCTCTATTATCAAATTTATTCTGGTTTTGTGGGGTTTTATTATTCTCTGCTTGTTTATTTCTTGCTCCAGCTACTTCTGACTGGGCGGCCTAATATCTCTCAGCAACATTGAGAATCTCCCGCAATCTCTTTGCCCCTAGTTCCGTGAGAAATTTTCTCAGGTCTGGAGCCATGGACTCTCTTAATTGCTCGATCATAATCATTTCCTTCAGATCTTGGGTTTTCCCCAGAGCAGTCCATTTCTCCAAATAAGTCTCTAATCTGGCAGAGAATTGGCTCTAGGTCTCCACTGAAAGTAGCTTAGCATTCCTAAATTTCTATAAAATTCACCATTTTTTTCGTATCTAACAAATAATGCTTGTTTGAGAATATCATAATCTTCCTGGTCTTCTCTGCTTAACTTGGAGAAGACTTCATAAGATGTTCCCCTAAGTCATTGGGATAATTTTAAACTCCACTTCTCCTTCTCTAACCCATAGTTAGTAGCTAACCTTTCATACCTACTGAGATAGGACTCAATCTCGTCGTCTTTCTCTACAAAAGGATTAAAGTGAAAATTCATAGCTGAATTTGAGGCACCCTGACTCGCACTAGTATCAGAGGTAGATGGGCTGCTTCCCTTTTCTGGAACATGTCCTTGAAGTTCCAGTTCCTTAAGTCTTAGCTCAGGCTCTCTTTGCAATCTCTTTTCTTCTGCCTCCCTTTGCAATCTCTTTTCCTCTTTTCCGGCCTCCATCTGCAATCTCTTTTCCTCTGCCTCCCGTTGCAATCTCTTTTCCTCTTTTTCAGCTACCATCTGCAATCTCTTTTCCTATGCCTCCCGTTACAATCTCTTTTCCTCCTTTACAGCCTCTAATTGTAATTTTCTTTCTGCCTCTAACTTCCTATCTTCCCTATCAATAAATTTATCGCATTCAGAAGTTACATACTGAATTAGAATGTCTCCACTCATGCCAAGTTCTTTTGCGGTCTGCACTGTAGCAGATCTAAATTTAGCTAAGTCTGCCATTCTCTCATACAAGTTATCAATACTTATGTAATAATGTAACAAATACTAACTTAATTAAATAATGGCAATGACAGCTCATCCAATTTACCACAATTTGTTTAGTTTTATAAAACTTATTTATTACTGAGTGGGCCCCAGGGTATGATGGAACAAAAATCCCGGACAGGACACTAATATGTGATAAGAGGTTTTGATGTTAATAAAATCAAATGTTAACAAGGTGAGGTCAAGCTATGTAAGTTCCCTGAGTAAGGTTGATGATGATGTATTTCTCAGGGTCCCTATCCGCTACCTCTTCTGATCTCACCCAGTGTACATTAATCTCTGTTGTGTTATGTGGCTAAGAGTCTAGGGTAATGTATTTAGTTGAGGAATGAATAATTTCAAACAGAACTTTAACTCAATAAAAATCAAGTTAGTAAAACTGTGTGTTCGTTTTGATATAAAGGGGTTGTGACCGCGCCATCTTGTCAGCCATATTGTCTCCGCGGTTCACCCATCTTGTCAGCCATATTGTCTCTGTGGTTTAGTGCCTTGTTGCCACATAATCTTCAAGAAGAAGATTTATTACTAGGCCATAATAACGCCTACAAATTAGTTGTGTTATATTTGTGTTTTTCGCTATTTCTAGAGCTATAATCGCGAGTGTTATTTGCGTGGCGCAATTAATACGCGCAGCGGAGTAGGTTGAGTGATTAGCCTAGTGCCTATATAAAGCATGCGATGGCTAGCAGCGGCCTATTATGCATCAGTCCAGACAAGAGAAAACGAAACGAGGTGCCCTGTGTGGGTAGCAGAAGAACAAAGATATGACACGTGAGTTTGATTTAAATGCAGATTAGCTTATTTCCTAGTTAAATTACCATTATTTCGCTGTAGCTTTAGAATTATATTGAGCGTGTCTGTTTTAATGGTTAATGAAATAAATAGATTGATGTGTTTCCAGGACCTGATAATTTAGTCTTGAACTATAAATGAGTGATAGATTAAGGGATAGGTTTTATTAGGCACGATTAAGTCCAAATCACATATGTGAAAGTTTAAGAGCGATTATTTCATTCATCAGAAAGGCAAATATAGTATGAAGCTATTTCACTGGAATTTAGATAGATTAACTATAGCAAGATGGCAGCCACGTGGTAATGACTGCGACGCTAGCGAGTCTGAATAACACGCTCCTCGTGTTAAACCTATAATTTTACGCCATTTGACACGTGGGCCAAGGCAGAGTATGTAATTTCCCCCGGTAATGGAAGAAATAGTTTTCGTGTTGAATTTCCTATAGGTAATAAATTTAGTTCAAGTTTTTGTTAAAGTAAAGAATAATTATATTTTATTCTTTAATGTAAGAGCATTTAAGTGTATTTCACGATAGCCTACTTATCATAATCCTGCTGTTTATCTTTAGTGGTTACTTTGAAGTGAGAATAGTCATTTAGATTTCTGGTGAGATTAGAGCCACGCCAGGTTGCGTAAGGCACGTTAAGACAGGTGTTTCTCTGTTAGCTCCTGGTGGAGCATAGAAACACCAATGCGGCTGAATCCAACAGAAGCCTGCATGAAGCATTTATATGTTATGGCAGTGGTTTGTTTCTGTAACAATGGTTTTATATGATGAGTTCTCAATCTCATCAGTCGGCATATACGACATGCTTCAGAGTGCAGGGATGAATATTGAGATGGATCAGTTGCGAGGTGGTTGTTTATTCTCATTATTGAGAGTATTTGTTGTACATGTAGTTGACGAATATTATTTTATGTCCAGTTGTTTACTATTTAATTATTGTTATGTGATGGATGGTTTGTGAGAGCACGTGCGCTCACTTGGAGATATATATTTCTCTTCTCCGCTCCTGATGGAGCAGGGGGCCACCAGTGTGGTTTGCCTCCGCATGAAGCATTCAGATGCTCTTGCAGTAGTGGTTTCGGTAGCAACCTATGTTACACGGTGAGATTGCCAGCCTCATGCACAACACCATACTAGCCTCATTGGACGATATGCATGAGTGTGTGGGATAGTTGAGTGTGTCAGGTGGGTACACGTTTTCTGTATGGTAAGGGTTATTATCTATGCTAATGATTTTCATTTAGATATTGTTTTATATATTGTTTCTTTCAGAAAGTCTATGAACACTGACTGGGTGTTTGGTGTTCGGCTTTGTTTGGTTTTGTTCGGTAGAATTAAATGTTGATCTGTATAAGGCTTTGTATTGCTTGAATTGCTAAGTCTGCTGCTGAGAGGGTTGCAAGCAACCAATAATTGCAACCCCTGTCAAACGATCCTTAATAAAATTTCTTAGTGCATGGGTCTTGGGTGTGAGGTAGCCACATCGACATAAGTTCACCTCAACTCCACACCTAGCGCCCTGTCACAAGTGGCGTCGTCAGCAGGATTGACAGTCAGCACGCAGTGAAGCAACTCTTCAGCAATCAGAGTAGCAACAGCCGAAACAGTAAAACACCCAGTTCAGTGCAAGGCAAGGGACGGGATTATCCAGTTTGTCAATATTTCTAGTCAACTCTTCTAGCAACAAGATGGCGGGACGCAACACACGTGCTGCTAGTAGATTGGACAACGAAGATGTGGCTAAGGTGGATGACCCTGTAGTGGGGCTGGATCGTCAACCAGAACGAGTACAGTACATCGTGGTACGTACTCACAAGAAAGTTCGGTGCTTTGGGGAGCGCACGGGTCCTACCGCCGAGGAATATGTCAGAGAGGTGAGAGCTGCCTGGAGAGTAGAGATGATGAGTAAATAAGACCAGGCAGATGTTATTCTTGACATTGTGACCCCAAGTGT
This sequence comes from Oreohelix idahoensis, assembly GCA_024509875.1. Classification (NCBI taxonomy): domain Eukaryota; kingdom Metazoa; phylum Mollusca; class Gastropoda; order Stylommatophora; family Oreohelicidae; genus Oreohelix; species Oreohelix idahoensis. Next base: position 205,111 of record JAMPIV010010752.1, read on the forward strand.
TCGCAGGGAGCTGAGGATTCAGGCTAATGACGATGACCCAGAATCGATTCTTCATTCCATTCTTAGGGTGTATGGGGAACGTCGAAGCATCCCAGAGCTAATGGCCACTTTTTATTCTACCCGGCAAGGTGCAAGGGAGTCTCTGTGGGAATTCTCCTATCGCATCCACGAGGTGTTCGAAAGTGTGGTAAGGGCACAAAAGCAGAGTAACGTCACTCCTTTGGAGCCATCCTTTCTTCGTGACCAGTTTGCTGCTTGTCTGAGAGATGATCTACCAAGAAAGCTTGCAAAGGAAATGATCATCAAAGAGCCTGCAACTTCGTCCACGTCGGTGAGGGACTATGCCCTACGGTTTTTAGAGACTGAACCCACTTCTGGGTCTGGTGTTGCCAGTGTTGAAGTGGCAAGAACAGAGACTGTGTCAGATACACATGAATTAAACACAGAAGTGGAGCGGTTGAGAGCACAGGTGGCTCAATTAGAGGCTAAAATTGATGCGATGATGCAGGAGCAGGGGAGACGTACCCGGACAGTTCGTTGTTTTAGATGCAGAGAACTAGGCCACGTACAGAATCGATGTCCACAGGCATTAAATTAGACCCCTCTGCGGCTGGGAGTCAGGTTACAGAAGGGGAGCAGAATGACTCAAAGATAAAGATGGTTGGTGGTCGACCGGAGTGTGAGGTGCTTATAGCAGGAAAGAAGGTCAAGGGCGGCCAGGAATGTAAGGGTAGCAGGAGGCGACCCACGGCACAAAGGAGGCCTAGGAAAATAAGATGCTTCAAGTGTGGGGACTTTTCAGACCACATGGCAGCCAAGTGTCCTCAGGGCCCGCTTCCGAAGCGATGTTTTCATTGTAAGTTCCCTGGCCATTTGATATCGGTTTGTCCATCGAAGAGCACCCTCACTAGACGTACCAACACTACCAACACATCTAGATTGCCGTCACAGTGCAAGCCAAGAGATGGCCGTGGCAACTGTCACCCTAAGGGCACCAGGAAAAGTGGTCGACATTTAGAGGAGGAGACGCATCTAAAACTCGTTGAAGGACACGTTTCCAAGCTGCAAGGGGTGCACATAAGAGCAGAGGCACAGTTGCAGAAGCTGGCAGCAGTCCGGAAAGAGAGATATGACAAGGTGTCGTGTTCTATTCCACTACAGGTGGGAGAATTGGTAAAGAACATGCACAACGCTGAGAGATACAAAGTTCGTGATATGTGGTCAGAAGAGGAGTACATTGTTGTTAGTGCTCCAACAATGACATGGGGTCCATATATCATCCAACGAGCGGATAGAGAGAGTCCAAGCATTAGAGTCACTGGTAACGAACTGCGAAGAAATGAAGGCAAAGATGATTCTCCAGATTTGGTAGCTACGACTGAAGCGCCTGATTTTGTGCAGTTGTCGGGACGACAACAAAATCAGGCTGGGAATATGTGACCGCGCCATCTTGTCAGTCATATTGTCTCCGTGGTTCACCTATCTTGTCAGCCATATTGTCTCCGTGGTTCACCCATCTTGTCAGCCATACTGTCTCTGTGGTTTAGTGCCTTTTCGCCACATAATCTTCAAGAAGAAGATTTATTACTAGGCCATAATAAAGCCTACAAATTAGTTGTGTTATATTTGTGTTTTTCGCTATTTCTAGAGCGATAATCGCGAGTGTTATTTGCGTGGCGCAATTAATACGCGCAGCGGAGTAAGTTGAGTGATTAGCCTAGTTCCTATATAAAGCATGCGATGGCCAGCAGCGTACTATTTTGCATCAGTCCAGACAAGAGAAAACGAAACGAGGCGCCCTGTGTGGGTAGCAGAAGAACAAAGACATGACACGTGAGTTTGATTTAAAAGCAGATTCGCTTATTTCCTAGTGAAATTACCATTATTTCGCTGTAGCTTTAGAATTATATTGAGCGTGTCTGTTTTAATGGTTAATGAAATAAATAGATTGATGTTTTTCCAGGACCTGATAATTTAGTCTTGAAATATAAATGAGTGATAGATTAAGGGATAGGTTTTATTAGGCACGATTAAGTCCAAATCACATATGTGAAAGTTTAAGAGCGATTATTTCATTCATCAGAAAGGCAAATATAGTATGAAGCTATTTCACTGGAATTTAGATAGATTAACTATAGCAAGATGGCAGCCCAGTGGTGATGACTGCGGCGCCAGTGAGTCTGACAAACACGCTTCACGTGGTAAACCTATAATGTTACGCCATTTGACACGTGGGCCAAGGCAGAGTATGTAATTTCCCCCGGTAATGGAAGAAATAGTTTTCGTGTTGAATTTCCTATAGGTAATGAATTTAGTTCAAGTTTTTGTTAAAGTCAAGAATAATTATATTTTTTTTCTTTAATGTAAGAGCATTTAAGTGTATTTCACGATAGCCTACTTATCATAATCCTACTATTTATCTTTAGTGGTTACTTTGAAGTGAGAATAGTCATTTAGATTTCTGGTGAGATTAGAGCCACGCCAGGGTGCGTAAGGCACGTTGAGACAGGTGTTTCTCTGTTTGCTCCTGGTGGAGCATAGAAACACCAATGCGGCTGAATCCAACAGAAGCCTGCATGAAGCATTTATATGTTATGGCAGTGGTTTGTTTCTGTAACAATGGTTTTATATGATGAGTTCTCAATCTCATCTGTCGGCATATACGACATGCTTCAGAGTGCAGGGATGAATATTGAGATGGATCAGTTGCGAGGTGGTGGTTTATTCTCATTATTGAGAGTATTTGTTGTACATGTAGTTGACGAATATTATTTTATGTCCAGTTGTTTATTATTTAATTATTGTTATGTGATGGATGGTTTGTGAGAGCACGTGTGCTAACTTGGAGATATATATATTTCTCTTCTCCGCTCCTGAGGGAGCAGGGGGCCACCACTGTGGTTTGCCTCCGCGTGAAGCATTCAGATGCTCTTGCAGTAGTGGTTTCGGTAGCAACCTATGTTACACGGTGAGATTGCCAGCCTCATGCACAACACTATACTAGCATCGCTAGACGACATGCATGAGTGTGTGTGTGTGTGATAGTTTGGTGTGTGCTCTTGCAGTAGGGGTTTCGGTAGCAACCTATGTTACACGGTGAGATTGCCAGCCTCATGCACAACACCATACTAGCCTCATTGGACGATATGCATGAGCGTGTGGGATAGTTGAGTGTGTCAGGTGGGCACACGTTTTCTGTATGGTAAGTGTTATTATATATGCTATTGATTTTCATTTAGACATTGTTTTATATATTGTTTCTTTCAGAAAGTCTATGAACACTGACTGGGTGTTTGGTGTTCGGTTTTGTTTGGTTTTGTTCGGTAGAATTTAATGTTGATCTGTATAAGGCTTTGTGTTGCTTGAATTGCTACGTCTGCTGCTGAGAGAGTTGTAAGCAACCAATAATTGCAACCCCTGTCAAACGATCCTTAATAAATTTTCTTAGTGCATGGGTCTTGGGTGTGAGGTAGCCACATCGACATAAGTTCACCTCAACTCCACACCTAGCGCCCTGTCACAGGATATATATACAATTTATTCGTCCTGTACCTCACTCTTTTGGTGACAGGACTTGTCAAATCAAGAAAACTTTTATTCACATAATATAAATATATAAGTTGGAAAGACTGTTCATGACTTTTAACAATTGAAAAGGTCACTGTAATGGGTACCCCACAGTCTTATTGCAATGCTTGTTATTAACACTAGTCAGTTATTTGAGAGTCTGTTCTTTACATCACTCCCCAGGAAATTCTTTTTATTGTTGTGGATGGAAATGCAATGAACTATCATGTGCCCGTACTAAGGGACTTATCTGGTCAGCCTGTCTAAAGCTTTTGGCTCCAGAATCTACAAGATCAATCAAATAATGTTGCCTCCTGGATGAAGATACATCATGTAGCTTCCAGGTATATTGTAAGCATTCACTGCCCACAGGTTCTGTCTTCTCCTGGTTTACTGCAACAACTTTGTAACTGGTAATACAACCCTGGAATAAGAAAGAAAATTTCCTCCCCTTTAGAGCTTGTCTATAACAATGCCACAACTAATCAATAGTAATCTTACCTGGGGTCAGCCATATGTGCTGACCATTTGCACCAGACCCTATGTTTCCTTGACTACACTCAGTCCTGTGTTTTCATTCTTGTTTTCATGTGGTATCAAAGCCACTGTTCCTTAAGCATTGATATTGTCTTCCATAGAATCAGCAGGGGTGTACAAATATATCTTGTGACCTGTTAATTTCTTCTTTCAAACCTTCTATGTATGGTTTCACAGGTTGTTTGAACACTGTGTCACTCCAGAAGCCACTGCCAATTTATTTTCTCCTGGACTTACAGTCGCAAAATTTTATGGTAAATTTACAAACACATTTATTTTTCACTTCCCAATAAATCTGCCCTTAGACACATTCCTACTTAGGTCGTCGTAACCTCTCCCAATTGGCAATATCGAAATAAATTGTGGCCGCACACAGAGCCTGTGGCCTACATGTCAATATATTACAAAGAAACTTATCTGTCTTACCCCAAGTAAAGAATAATCACACATATGCACAAGCTTGACTAGCAGTAAATAGGTTTTCAGACTGCTTTATCGTCCAGACGGCAAAAGCTTGGTCACAAGGCTTTCCCGCTGATCTCAACTTGGCTGTGCTTGATAGTTTTTCAAATGGCGGTTCAAATTACAATGGCCTGATTTTTCAAGTAGTAGTAAATTTTATTTCCCTACCCCTAACCAATCAGACGTCGATTAAAAAAAATTAGCTATTTTTGGATTTTAACTGGAGCGATTATAAGTCTGTTCGTTCGTCTGATTACATTTGTGTATTTCATATCTCAGTTATTTATGAACCTATTTCAAATATCAAAGGGGATAATTAAACTGCCAACTGACCTCTATTCGTCTATCTAATCTTCCTTTGGGTATTCCTTAACAGTTTCATCTGGGTAATTGTTTTGTAATTAATTGTAGTTCTAACCTGATCTAAAATATCACTAAATTAAATTTTTCTAAGTCAAGATAATTTTATTAAGTATGAATCTTTAGGTTACTATATTAATCGATATTAGCGCTATAATTCAAGATATCCCTTTCATTCTAATTCTCTTTAGTTATTGAGAAATAAATTAGTTAATTTTGGTCAAAAACACAGAATCGGCATTTTTGCACCTAAAAACCAAATTTGTTTCTTAATTCTTCAAAAACGAGGTACCACTTTGATTGGTTGTTAATTTTTCTACGTCCTTCGATAAATATTAGGTTGGGTGTGTGTGTATGAAGATAGTGACTTTTAACCTGTGGTAGTAGAAACATTCAAATTCTCTAGTTACATCTTTAGCGGTAAATGGACTTTTCCCTCAGAAAAATTTCAAACATTATAGTCATTCACAGATTTAAAAAAATACGCGGACTGGTTCTTTAGGCGGGAAGTTTCAGCGTGGGGTTTTTCACAGATCCATTTCACTACAATATATATATATATATATATATATATATATATATATATATATATATATATATATATATATATATATATATATATATATATATATTATATATATATATATATATATATATATATATATATATATATATATATATATATATATATATATATATCTATATATATATATCTATATATGTATATATATATATTTTTTTTTTTTTATTTATTTATTTATTTTTTTTTTTATTTTTTTTTTTATAATTCTTTTAAATTTTGCATTTTTACACGTATAATTTGCTTGTGGATGTGCAGTGGCGTATAAAGCAATAAAGTAAGCCACCTCATCACTGTAAATGACTTGACTGTGCCAAGTTGACTGTTATTTTTACTTTCATTTCGCCCCGTTGCTTTTCCAGTTGTATTATTGATTTTTTCTTTGCTAATTTTGTTCTCAGGTTTTCTGATTTTTACATATTTTCATTTCTTGTTATGGCTCTAATAATTGCAAGAACATCACCACAACACCTTTCTTTTTGGGGTGAGGGTAACCTCAAATCGCATTTTGTTTGAACTATTTTGTTTCACTCTTCACGAGGGTAGAGAAGAAAGACGGCCAGTAAATTGATGCAACATTAGGTAAACATATGGCGGTAATTCGGCTTTGTTTTGTCCTGGCCTTCATTATACATGCATGACGGGACTTGTAAGTGGTCTATGATGAGATGATTAAACGTAAGTAACATCTTTTCTTTGCTTTATCTGAGCGAACCTTCTTCGTGCTTGCTCACGGACGAGCAATAACTAGTCCTTTGATCTCCGATTTCAGGAAAGAGAGAGCTCTCGTTCGATTAGCGATTGGTAGCTGCTTTCTGTGGTAGCGGTTCGTCAGATGTTAAGATAATGTTATGCTGTTTCAGGAAAACTTCTCCAGTCTATTGTTTGTCTATGCGGTGCTAGAATTGTTATGTCAGTGTTACAGGGAGCGGATTTGTAGAACTCCGTTAGGAATCTTCCTTTGAAGGGGTTTGTTTCAAGGTAAATTGTTAATAATGGGGTCTGCTTTTAATTTAAGGAGAGGTTTTGTTATTACGTCAATAGTGGTGGTAGGTGCATTGTTGTTGGAGATGATTCTAGATCTATTACGCATCGCGTCGGTTTCTGCCCACGCGTTAGAGATTGCACCAGGGAAGGAGTAGTATATTTCAGGACTGTGTCTATGTGTCTATTTCTCTCAGTTCTGGAACGCTGTGCCATGAATAGTGACAGGCGTATTTTAGTTTACCTGAATTAGTGGGATAACCTGGACGTCTTGGTATGTACTTAGACGTAGCTAGTTGGGATGGGCTTTTAGCAAGACAACATAAGCCTTCTAATGGCATTATTTTAATGAATAGTCTGTAGTTGCCATCAATTACCTGACTTCTAAATACTATAGCCAGTGTAGTATAAGTTTTGTTGGTAATTATACGATGTCTAGCCAGCGATTTTCTTTGATAATGTTTGGCGCAGTTTGATATATCTAACTGTATGAGTATAGGGGCTTAGACCTGATGTAAGCACAGTGTAACGTAATAACGAGTTCAGGGTAACCACATTAAGTTATGATAAATAGGAGTGTATGTACGCGGAGTTTTCGTGTCACTAAGTGGCTATGTGTATATAATTTTGTTCAGAAGGATACGGTGGGTGAAAGGTGTTTAGTATTATGATAAATGTTGTGTGCATTTGTTTGTAATGAATGTGTGCTATTTTTAATAAACCTTCCATGGGCTGCCTTTAATATAAGATTAGTGTTTGAAGGAATATTTTAGTAAAGGCAAAGTATTGGGATACAGCTAAGCGGGTGTTGTGAAGTGTACCTGCCGAGGTCACGAGCTGGCCTCAGACGCAGTCAGGTCAGCAGCATCTGTGTTAGGCGTAATAGACAAGCTGTTGTCTTGTGCAGGGGGGTGGGGGAGTAGGGGTGAGATGTTAAGTCTGACCCGAGGGCAGAAATAGGGTAGAGCATGAGTGCTTAAGCTGATAAAACCAGTTTATGCCACTTTAGGAAGACCCCACGTGACTTTTAACGCTATTGATTGGAGCGTTTATTTGACGCTAATGTCACATGATGCACGCTATGGATCACGTGTCCAAGCGGAAATGTCCCGCTAAAGGTGCGCCAAACACGAGCAATCTTCACTTGCCCGGAACCCTTGAGACAGCTAGGTCTAACCCAATTATCGGCGAATTCTCGCATTAAAAGCACTGAAGCCACGTGTCTAATTGCGGGTTAGCGTCCATCTTTGAGTAGGTAAGTGAAATCTCGCTAGAATATAATGTGATGAAATGTGTAGTACATTGCAAAATCGACGCAAGATTGGTATGTTTACTTTATTCATATTTTTGTTTTACGATCACATCCAGCCACATGTGATCGGGTATATTTTATGATCCCACGGGATATGTACATGTTCATAATAATGTATAACGGGAATATATATATATATATAGCTATTAATTTCCATATTATTTGATTAATTTCGACCCGACGTTTAGACTAACGGAAATTAATATTAACGATAATGTTGACAGACCGTGACATATATTCATTATAAATTATATGACGATGCGACCAGACATGAAGTGTGTGATAATGTTGTCAGACAATTCTAAAAACACGGATGTCCAATTATTTGTTAAATTCATCATAATGACATGACGATTAGGCTAGAGGCACAGAACTAGAATACTGTTGCCGACATTTCTATGATAAATTGGGTGGGTTTAACTGACATTTATAATAATTCATCAGGTTAAGTTGACGATAAATCAGTCTAAAGAATTATAATACTGCCACTGGGGCAGAGTAATATAATAAAGGACAGACAGGAGAAACTTGAATTCAAGATTAGACTCTAGACATATGATGTTAGAGACTAAAATCTGAGGTGACGGGCAGAGGGACGGCTTAGGGAAAGACTGCTTTCTAAAGCTAGAAAATTAATGGAGCCGTCGTATTTGTCTTCAGTCTATGGTGGAGCCTTGCACGACAGTCCAATCTCAGCGCAGAATACGGAGTCGAGCACAGAGAAGGCAAATCCGAACCATTCAAGACCTACCGGGGCAACGTCAGGAGACCGGAGAACTAACCTCACTTCACTATCAGCCGGGGGCTGAAAAGCTAAGTCCACGACAAAGGAAACTCACCTAATCAATGCCACAAAGTTTAGTCATCCATGATGAAAAACACGTGAAGTGTGAGACACATAATACATACAGCAGACACTAATTCCATCGACAATACTATCATTCACCATCTATTCACTTTATTGCAATAAACCAATTGGGTGTATATACTGTACCCCACGCTTTGTTCCTTCCATTAGATGTTGAATATTGTCTATGTTTATCTTCCTTTATAAGGGAGGGGGGGCTCGTAAAATATAATATAATTTAAAGAATAATAATAATAGATAACTGAGAAGGGGACGACGGTAGCGAGAGACCAAATATCTCCTTACAATCTTTTCCAGACCTGTCGAGTTAGGAGAATTTACCCTCTTCGTCACCCTTTGGAAGTGGGAAAACCCAGCAGGGATTCCTTGAGCCAAATCTTCCACATCAGATCTATTATTTCCTCTAAATAATTCTCTTATCCTTTAAACGCTACGTGACACTGGGGGCTCGTCCGGGATTTGAACTTATGTATTTTATCATACCTCTGGGATAGTATCATCCATTCAGTCATTACAGTATACCATTTTAACACATGTATTTTCACACAGTGAGCTCTAGAAAGACAGAAAACACTTTTTCTAGAAATTCAGGCATTGATTGGTGAATCCCTTTATATATGTTGTGTTTAATTAAGTTAGTTCTTGATTTTGTATTTCATTGAATTACAGACCTTAAGTCTCCATAACTGTAGTAATTTCATTCTACAGCAGTCGGATAAATAATTAGTATTTACTTGTTGCTAGAAATACTATTGGAAGGTAGCACTAGCTTACTCAGTGTGGACTTTAACTGCAAAAGATGGCTGAAATAGTTAAGCTTAAGGCAGCACTAGGGGAGGCCGGTCGAGATCTAGGTTATAGTGGGGTGGACCTTGCAAATTATGTCAGTGTCGAGACTGATAAGTATTACGCTCGAGAAACAGCGAAAGCTGAAAGAGAAGAGCGAATAAAGTTAGCAGAAATAGATGAGAGGATAAAAGCTGTAGACGCTAGAGAAAGAAGCGAGAGAGATGAACGCGAGCATGCATTGAAGATGAAGCAGTTAGAGATGCAGGGACAAGCTCAAAGAGTTGAACCGGTAGCCGGTGCGACAGCAACTACCTCCTCAGGCAACCTATCGCCACGGTCAGATGATATGCCTTCCTTGCACGCAGGGGGCACCGGACCTTTGCCATCCTCACTCATGTCAACTTTGGGACCTTTGACGTTTCCATTTGAAGCTTTCTCGGAACAAGCCGACTCGATCGATAGGTATCTCGACAAATTTGAGAAGTTTGCCACCACGTTTGGTTTGGAGAAGAGCAAATGGAACCTGAAACTGTCGCAAGGGCTTAGAGGAACTGCTTATGACGTGTATAGCAAGCTTCCTCCAGGTTTACAGGATGACTACGACTCTTTGAAAAAGGCACTATTGGTTCGTTATGAGCTACATGCTGACGCCTATAGGAAGAGGTTCCGTAACTCTAGGAGGGAAGTCGGAGAGAACTTTGCTCAGTTTGCTGCGAGACTGGATTCCTACGTGGAGAAGTGGGGTGCCCTAGGGAATTTTACTCATGATTGGGAAGGCCTGAAGGAAATGGTCATGATCGAACAACTGAAGGACACCATGACTTCCGACATGAGAAGATTCCTGACAGAGAATGGGGCCAGCACTTTAGAATCCATAGTCCAGTTAGCGGAACGATATCAGGCAGCACTATCAGAGAATCCACCACCCAGACGGAAACAACCAGATTACGTACCTAGACAGACAGCTCAGTCACACATGGACCCCCAAGTGAAACCACCGTATACTAACTGCAAAAAGCATGACAAGCCAGACTACAAGACTACTCAGAGATCTAATTTCCAGCAGCAGAGGCAAGGGGAAAAATGGTGTAAGCACTGTAGAACCATCACCCACAATACGCAGGAGTGCAACCGGAAAAACCCACCTCATCATGCTGCCTGCTTACGTAAAAGTGCCGCAAGGGGAAATGGACCGGAAGAACCTCTGGACAAACCCCGACATCCCCCGGTCGTTGAGACAGTCCTCGTAAATGACCAAGAGGTGACCTGCCTTTATGATACAGGCCTTGCATTCGACGCAGTTGTCTGTGCATCCCTAGTCAAGCCTGACCAGATGACAGAAGACACTATAGAAATACAAGGACCTACTAAAAGTGCAGCACCTATGCGTTTGGCCATAGCCAAGATTAAGGTCAAATCAAAATATGTGACTGGGGAAATCCGTGCAGCGATCTTGGACGACCCTATTTATCCCTTGATCTTAGGGTGTAGGTATGTGTTCTTGGGAGAACCCATTCACCCTCTGGTTGTGGCGGCTGTCACCACTAGAGGACAGGCCAAACGGAATACGGAGTTGGAATCCCCACCCAACATCCTTCCTGAGGAATTAAAAAAGGCACAAACGGAGGATCAATCTCTAGCACCCTGCTACAAAAAACTACCGAGAGCGCACACTCCTCTCCAAAAGGGAGACTTCTACAAGAAAAATGGGCTGTTGCATCGGAAAGCAGGAAATGGAGGACAGGAACATGGGCAACTTGTGGTTCCATCAGCATACCGAGCCCAGGTCCTAGAAATGGGCCATGCCCTTCCGTTTAGTGGCCACATGGGCATAAGTGCCACGATTCAGCGTATTTCATGTCATTATTATTGGCCAGGTATCAACGCCGATATCCAGAGATATGTGAAATCATGCCCGCAGTGCCAGAGGACAGCGCCGAAACACTGGACGGCCCCAGCCACTCTGGGAGAAATGCCAATCTTGGGCACACCCTTCGAACGAGTAGCGGTGGATATTGTGGGTCCACTTACTCGTAGCAAAAAGAGAAACAGTTATATACTCACGTTAGTGGATTGTTGCTCCATGTGGGCAGAGGCAATTGCTATGCCCGCCTGTGATTCTAAGCATGTTGCTGAGGCTCTGCTCACCATATTTACTCGGCTAGGGTTTCCGTCACAGATCCTGACAGATAATGGTTCCCAATTCCGAGGAAAACTCACCGAGGAAGTGTTTAGGATATTTCAGGCCCGACATATCCACACCTCTCCCTACCACCCCCAGGCAAATGGCCAGGTGGAGCGGTTTAACGGGACCCTTATTTCCATCCTTCGGAAACTTGCGCAGGAAAAACCAGAGAGCTGGGATCAATACTTACCCGCAGCACTATTTGCTTACCGCGAAGTACCCCACAATTCTACTGGGATGCCTCCTGCCACATTGCTGTTTGGTAGACCTATAAAAGGACCTTTAGAGGCACTGTTACGTACTTGGACAGATGATAAAGCTGATGAGACGGTCACCTCTGCATCCCAATACGTGAAGGAGTTGACCCAACGCCTTAAAACAGGATGGGAACTGGCAAAGGAAAATGTACGCCGTGCCCGTCGTAAACATGCGCGTTACTACAACCGCACTGCGAAGGATAGGGAGCTAGAAGTAGGAGAACAGGTATTATTACTCCTGCCCAGTAGCAATAATAAATTGCAAATCGGGTGGAGAGGTCCATATAAAATTGTTGAGAAAATGTCGCGCACCAATTACAAGATTGCCATAAAGGGGAAGCAGAAAATTTACCACATAAACCTGCTGAAGCGATATTATGAAAGACCAGGTGCAGAACCAGCACATTTCCTGACACTGGCTATTGCGACGGAAACTGAGGCAGAACCCCTGACCTCCTGTGAATACCCTCTTCGTCAGTGCGAAACTCATCAAGATGTTCAGATTAGTTCAACTTTAACGGAGGATCAGCAGGCACGGGTTCAACAGTTGTTGAGAAAACACACTAGTACACTCACGGATAAACCTGGCATGACCAACCTGATAGAATTTGATATGAAGCTAACAGACCTCGCCCCGGTACGAGTTAAGAACTATCCTGTTCCTTATGCTAAGGCAAAGGCATTGGGTGAGGAAATCGAGTACCTGCTTAAGGAAAATATTATCTCAAAATCAGAGTCGCCTTATAGTGCGAGTGTGGTGTTGCTTAGAAAATCCACAGGAGAACATCGCCTCTGCATAGACTACCGAAGGCTCAACGCTGTAACGGAATTTCAAGCGGAGCCCTTACCGGATCAGAATCAGCTTTTCACCAAGCTGAGTAGAGCACGATACTTTTCGAAGATAGACCTTAGCAAAGGGTACTACCAGATCCCGGTAAAAGAGGAAATTCGACATATGTTAGCATTTAGTACTTCTGAAGGCCATTACGAGTTTAATGTATTGCCATTTGGGCTAAGCAACGCCCCAAGCGTCTTTACTCGTATGATGAGGAAGCTACTGGAACCCCTGAACCACCCTGGGATAAGTAATTTCATGGACGACATACTTATTGCCACGAACACCTTTGAGGAGCACCTGGACGCAGTTTCCCTACTCTTCGAAAGACTTAGAGAAACAGGACTCACCGCTCGCCCTACAAAATGTCAAATTGCCTGCGAGCAACTAGAATTCCTGGGACACACTATCTCGCATGGATGCATGTTCCCAGATGCACGTAATATTGAGAAGTTACAGCGGGCCCCACGACCCCAGACTAAAAAGGATGTAAGGTCATTTGTGTCTCTATGTGGCTTCTACCAGAGATATATTAAAGATTTTAATACCCTGAGTGCGCCATTGACCGCATTAACCAAGAATGGGAACCCGGACAAAGTAACCTGGACAGCGGAGTGCGAAAATGCCTACACGCTGCTGAAGGAGAAACTCACAGCTAGGCCAATTCTGCGACTGCCTGACTTAACTCTGAACTTTACGCTGCGAACAGATGCTAGCAATATAGGGATAGGAGCCACTCTCCTGCAGCCTAGTGATAGACCTTCTGCAACTCTATTCCCCATCGCATATGCTAGTAGGAAATTGAACCCTGCTGAACAGAACTACTCTACCATCGAACGAGAATGTCTGTCGCTAATATGGGCTGTGCAGAAGTTTCAACCATATTTATACGGGAAAAAGTTCACGGTGCAGTGTGATCACCAACCGTTGATATTTCTTGCAGCGTCGAAGAACCTTAATGCCCGGCTTATGAGATGGTCACTCCTGTTGCAGCCATATTCCTTTCACATAGAATACATACCTGGGAAGAACAACGTAGGGGCAGATTTTTTGAGCAGACATCCGGACGCAACCGAGGAGATATGAGAAACTGGAAAAGAAGAGGAAGACAGGACAAGAGGAGTTGGACGGAACGTCAAACTTGAGGAGGGGCTTGTGTGACAACTTGCCCAATCTTCTCTTCATTTTTTTTATTATTTACGGACATCGTTTTTTTTTCTCATCCTCAATGCATGATCGCAAAGTCCCGGGAATTGTCACTGGCGGAAATTCTCCTAGCATTCAGTATTTCCTCCTCGCTATTTTTAGATACGACGTCATTGTTGACCAATGACCTCGGTAGCTAGGAACCTGTTTTAATTTAAGACTGCTTAAGCTGATAAAACCAGTTTATGCCACTTTAGGAAGACCCCACGTGACTTTTAACGCTATTGATTGGAGCGTTTATTTGACGCTAATGTCACATGATGCACGCTATGGATCACGTGTCCAAGCGGAAATGTCCCGCTAAAGGTGCGCCAAACACGAGCAATCTTCACTTGCCCGGAACCCTTGAGACAGCTAGGTCTAACCCAATTATCGGCGAATTCTCGCATTAAAAGCACTGAAGCCACGTGTCTAATTGCGGGTTAGCGTCCATCTTTGAGTAGGTAAGTGAAATCTCGCTAGAATATAATGTGATGAAATGTGTAGTACATTGCAAAATCGACGCAAGATTGGTATGTTTACTTTATTCATATTTTTGTTTTACGATCACATCCAGCCACATGTGATCGGGTATATTTTATGATCCCACGGGATATGTACATGTTCATAATAATGTATAACGGGAATATATATATATATAGCTATTAATTTCCATATTATTTGATTAATTTCGACCCGACGTTTAGACTAACGGAAATTAATATTAACGATAATGTTGACAGACCGTGACATATATTCATTATAAATTATATGACGATGCGACCAGACATGAAGTGTGTGATAATGTTGTCAGACAATTCTAAAAACACGGATGTCCAATTATTTGTTAAATTCATCATAATGACATGACGATTAGGCTAGAGGCACAGAACTAGAATACTGTTGCCGACATTTCTATGATAAATTGGGTGGGTTTAACTGACATTTATAATAATTCATCAGGTTAAGTTGACGATAAATCAGTCTAAAGAATTATAATACTGCCACTGGGGCAGAGTAATATAATAAAGGACAGACAGGAGAAACTTGAATTCAAGATTAGACTCTAGACATATGATGTTAGAGACTAAAATCTGAGGTGACGGGCAGAGGGACGGCTTAGGGAAAGACTGCTTTCTAAAGCTAGAAAATTAATGGAGCCGTCGTATTTGTCTTCAGTCTATGGTGGAGCCTTGCACGACAGTCCAATCTCAGCGCAGAATACGGAGTCGAGCACAGAGAAGGCAAATCCGAACCATTCAAGACCTACCGGGGCAACGTCAGGAGACCGGAGAACTAACCTCACTTCACTATCAGCCGGGGGCTGAAAAGCTAAGTCCACGACAAAGGAAACTCACCTAATCAATGCCACAAAGTTTAGTCATCCATGATGAAAAAACACGTGAAGTGTGAGACACATAATACATACAGCAGACACTAATTCCATCGACAATACTATGAAAAGGTGTATGTAAATCTTTGGTTGTTATGTGTATGTAAGTTGTTATTTTGTTTTACACCGATTTATGGCGTCGTAGGCAAAACCCCGAAGCGTACAAACGAATGTTGTGGCCTTCCATACTAGAGGTAGGCTAGAAAAAACTCTGCATGTGATAGCTAGGTTACGTGCAAAGCCAAGGGCGCCATAGCTTGGTTTTTTCAAGTACAACGAGGCATCAGGATTTCTCCGGGCTTGAAGAAAGATATACTTCAGCAGGAAAATTGGCTTGAAACCGGAGCGCTTGGCTCCCGGCCCACTACAAACCGGCAACGTTTACCTAAGTGTTGCACTCATACTGCACAATAAAGCAGTAGGCCAAAACCCGTAGCGGTTAAATCGTCAATCTGTGTAAGATTGAGTCTCATCACTATCGGCTAGAGTTATAGTCATTTGTAGCTCTTCATCTCGTCACATATGGTCTCTTCATCAGCTATTCAGGAGAGGGGAGACGGAGATTACGTCTCTCGAATGCGAAAGGGAGCTAGTACCCGACAAAATGTATCGCACCTGAGAATCAGAAGAGGTCAATAGCGACGGGAATGCTTCTAACGGAAGAAGAGAAGAGAGGGTAGCATCGGTTGTATAAGGAATTGATGAGTTAGTGATACAGTAACTAGTAGGTTAGCCTCAGAGGTAGATGAGGCAGTGGATTCTGTGCAGCAGTAAGTGTTTTGCATTTAGTTGAGCGAAATCCAGTCGTGTCGGACAGTCGGGAGTGTCTTTGAGACAGTTTAGTGAGAGGAGTTGTTAATGCATCATCAGTCTGTAGAACCGAGACAGAGCTACAAAAAACTGGTGGGATGTAGCCTTATGGTGTGTGGGACCACAGTTTATTTAGTTAGGAATAGTTAGTGTTCAGTTGGTGGTGGCTCTTTCAGAGACCCCTCCCCCCTCCCCCCTACTCCATTTAATTTCTTTAACCTTATTTGTTTCGTGTAGATGTGGAAGTGTGGTGGGTTTTGATGTAAAACGTTAAGCATTCCTTGTGTGCAGATGTGAGGTCACCTGTGCAAGCCCCTGAGTCTAATTGATGTTGACGTTTTCTCAGGGCACCTGTCTGCTACCACCCTACGACCTCAATCTGCGATATATTTTCTCCTAATTTTGTGTACAGGTGTCTGGTTGTTATCTAGCTACGTGTCTAGGGTAATGAAAAATGTAATGTATTTACAATGACAACAACTACATATAATAAATCCAAAGAGAAATTAATGAACAACTCACTGTATAACTTTTTCACTAAACTCTTTTTTACAATTTTATTTTCCGGTATATCAATTTTTTTTGGATAACGGAATGTGTAAAGAAACTCAAATTATTGTGTAATGTATTTACAAATTTATATTCAAAATACCAACAGTGTCTGTTATTAATAATATAATCAGTCTATGATTGGGAGTGTTCTGATGAAACTAATATCTCCTAAGAATATGCACACGTTGGAGAAATCAATGTTCCAATCATCTCTAGAGAACTGATTGATGAAATAACTTTTATTGAGAGTGTACTTTGAGTGATCTAGCATATGCTCAGGGACATATAATCTTATCTTCTGAAGCTGCAATTCTGTGTTGTCTATATCTTCCAACCACCTGATCCAACACCAACAAGTCGGAATACTGCTTAAGAGCTCCTTCACACTAAGGTAAATAGGTACTTTCGCCTTGAGCTGGCAGTTCCAGTCATACACCTCGAATATACAGTTTGGTAAGCTTGGCTCACTAAAGCTTCATATAGGAACCCTGCAATCAAAGTATTATGATCGCCTCAATATACAGTACACCTCTCTACATCACTACAAAATTTAAACATTCATCATCAGAGTCTAGATCAGAAGAGGGGCTAACAAATAGCTTCTGTTTCTATCTGGGTTTGTGCACTATTCATCATCATGTTCATCATCATGTAATCTTCAAATAGCTGTTTAATATATTCCTTGTCATAGGAAAAATTATAGGTAATGCTATCAAGTCAAGTGCAAACACTATGACTTGATGAAGACGGCCAGTGGTTTGTCTGGTCTTACATCATAACAGTAATGTACATTAATTTCCTATTTATGTAGATTTATACATAAGCATGTCTGGCTTTAACCAAAGGTGTAGATGGCGCCTTTCTAGGTAGGCCTCTACCCATTGAATATTCCTACACATTCAATAAGACAGATATATTTCAACAATAATAATAATAATTTATACATAAAAGCATCTTATCGAAATAAGGAATATTCACACAATTTATAGGTTTAACTGGCCTTCAATTGTCACTTCTACATCAACTAAGGCACAGGACAGCTAAGACAGGGTTTCACCACTCCCTTGTCCTTTTCAGTTAACACTTTTGTATGAAAATCTTTTCAATAGTGGCAACTAACGCCGGGGTCTAATCGTTTTTATCAAGAATGTTAGTTTATTTTTTTCCTAGCCAATCGGCTTTCATTAGACCCTCTTGCGTCTTTTCAAAAAAAAACTACGCTACATTTTTTCAAATTGAGAAACGTATTCCCCTTTGCCCCACGAATGGCAAATGCACAGTGAGGATGTCCTTCTGTTCGTCTCTCTGTCTGTTCTAATTTTTATTCTTCTCTTCATCATAATTGCTAATTTACTTTTTCCTTCTACAATTATTCAAATAACATATTTTATTATTTTTGGTTTCTTCTACGGCAAGATAATATTTTACACTAAGTAATATGTTAGGTCTAATAACCAAATATTATCATTTTAATCGTCCCCTGTTCTTTATTTTCATCTATCGTTCAATTGTGACAGTTAGTTTCACTTTTGAAATGCAGACGCTAGTTTAAACGGACTCCATACAATTCCCTCTTTCCAATTTTTCTCTCTCACTTTTCCAAGAAAACCACAGCGAACGATAGCAGATGTTCAAACATGCCCTAACGACAGTAACTAGGGCCTGTAGTCTATTTTGCAAGCACTAACCTCTCACTCGAGTGTAGTGTTTCAAAACAATTCTGTGACGTCGCACTGTCGCATGCGACTCAAAAACCAACGCTTTCATTCCTCTCTTATCTCTCCCTCCTACGTTTTCTTCTCTCACTCTGACTGAAACGAACACTTAACTGTCTGCAAAACGGCGTTTAGGTAATATTTAATAATTTGCGTTAATTCTTACTGCAATTTCGTTCTACACTTCTGGAAAATGTCCGAATTGCTACTATTAGTGGCGTTAAAGTCAAAATCTTACGTTGATTCAGAATGGCAGTTTGGTGTCGCAGTTCTGGCACATGTTAATTGTAAGTCTCAAGGACGAAACAAGGAAAGCGTGTAATATTTGACGGCGGGATCATTGTCTTAGCATTACTACTGTATACAAATCAATGCTCTTCTGGCGTAGATGACGACAATAGGCAAACACACACACGGTCGGGTTTATTTATTTTCATAGGAGAAAAATCTTACTGAATTTAGCGATTGTTTCATAGATTTCGCTACACACCTCCCTTCCTAAAACATGCATTCATTGCAGGTTATAATCTGTTAGACAACTTAGCGCAAATGAACTACTATGTCCTAGGCGTCTTATGATTTTCGTCATAAGGGTGTCTACTCAAGAAGTCTGCTCCCACATTTTGCGAACCCGGTATGTACCCGATAGTAAATGAATAAGGTTGGATGAGTAATGACCACCTTAATAAACGAGCATTTTCATGCTTGTCCTGTGAAAAAAATACGAGTGGCTGATGATCTTTTTGGACCACGAATGTTCTCCCATAGAGATAGATCTAGAACTTTCGGATAGCCCACATCAAAGCTAAACATTATTTTTCACTTGTTGAATAATTTTGCTCGGCTTTGTTATACTTGCGGCTAGCATAAGCAACTGGGTTTAATTCCCCCTCAAGTGAAGTGGACCTTTGTAATAATGTGGCCCCTAATCCGACGTTGCTAGTGTCTGTTCTCACCACAAATTCCTGACTCAAATCAGGTAATTTCAATATGGGCTTGCTGGTGAGTTTTTCTTTCAACTCTTGATATGCTAAAATTCACACTGTGAGGACCAAGTAATTTTATCCGGATTTCCCTTACGAGTTAAATCCGTCAGAGGAGCACATATAGAGTTAAAATTGTTAATGTACTTTTGATAAAAACCACACAACAACACAAAAGATCGCACATCTTTCTTTGTCTGTGGCCTCGGTGCTCTTTGTAATTTCTCTAGGTTCTTGGGGTTATGGTCATGCTACCCTGATGTTCTGTATGTCCCAAGAACTCCAACTCTTTACATCCAATACAACATTTTGTTGGTCTAGCAGTCAAGTTTGCCTCTCTGAGTCTATCAAATAACATATTCAAAGAGTTAACATGCTATTCAGAGGTCTCAGTAGCGATGAGAATATCATCCATGAAATTAGTAATGAATGGATTGTTCAGTGGATCCAACAATTTTCTCATCATCCTAGAAAACACACTCGGAGCATTTATCAACCCAAACGGCAACATGTTGAATTCATAATGTCCTTCCGATGTGCTAAATGCTAAATAAGGTCGAACCTCAGGATTTACTGGAATTTGATAATAGCCTTTGCTAAGATCCACCTTAGAAAAATATTTGCCTTGTTCAGCCTGGCCATGACCATTGGATCCAGTTCCGGCCTTCCTATACATCAATTTATTTTTCATATAATATTCTCGTTTGTTTGGAGGAATATGGCTCTTAGGGAGTTTCTTGAAACATGGCTTGAGGGTCCTATCCACAGCCTGGGCTTTTCACATCTCCTCTGGATGAGTATTTATAGGTTCGTCTTCCTCCTTCTTTGACTGTGACCTGGTCTGCGCTGTTGCCATAATCACAGGCCTCTTGGGATTCCACAAGAAGACATAACGGCCCCCCACTATCAGAGGGTAGATGGGTTCGTTTATTACTGCTGCTCTGATTACTCCATCCACATAGCGAGTTTTCACAGTTATCCTTGCGATGGGAAGGGTCATGGTTGCTACGTCCTTAGTCGCCTCTTGTATTTCCACTGTTTCTGTTGTATACTGATCTGGGTTCACTAGGTGAGAACTCACGACAGAATCAAAATCCAAACCTGTATCATAAAGGCACCTCATGGTGGCCCCATTACATATAACATCCTCACAAACTGGGGGGTGATGTTGTATACTGATCTGGGTTCACTAGGTGAGAACTCACGACAGAATCAAAATCCAAACCTGTATCATAAAGGCACCTCATGGTGGCCCCATTACATATAACATCCTCACAAACTGGGGGGTGATAAGGCTCCTGCGGTTCAATAGGTTTAGCCTTTAATCCCTTAGTCCCCGTTTTCATTCCAGCGAAGGTGGAAGGTTTCTTTTTACAAACTTCGGTGTCATGAGTGTCCCTCTTACACCATTTACACCATTTCTTTCCTTGGTTTTCCTGTTTTCTTTCATTGTATTGCGGGTTCCTGTCGCGTTGGTCTTACCTTGGCTTATCATAGTTGGGTTTACCTTTGTTGTGTTTGTCCCTATAATAAAATTTAGCTGAGTTTTGGTTTTGGGGGCTTTATTATGATCTAATTGCTTCTTCTTAGTGCCAGCTATCTCTGACTGGGCTGCCTGATATCTTTCAGCCACATTTAGGATTTCTTCCAGTCGCTCAGCACCCTGTTCCATGAGAAACCTTCTCATGTCTGGAGCCATGGACTCTCTTATCTGCTGCATTATAATCATTTCCTTTAAGTCTTGGGTTTTCCCCAGAGCAGTCCATTTCTCCAGGTAAGTCTCCAGGCGTGACGAGAACTGGTGATAAGTCTCTCCAGTCAGAAGTCTAGCATTCCTAAATTTCTTTCTATAAAATGCACTGTTTTTCTCATACCTTACTAAGAGAGCTTGCTTAAGAATGTCATAGTCGTCTTGGTCATCCTTACTTAGCTTAGAAAAAACCTCATACGAGGTTCCCCTAAGTCCCTGGGATACCTTTAGACTCCATTTTTCTTTCTCCAACCCATACGTGGTAGCTAGTCTCTCAAATCTACTTAAAAAAGACTCTATGTCATCGTCTTTTTCCACAAAGGGTTCTAGATGAAACCCCATGGCTGAGTTGGAGGCCTCCTGGGTTGCAGCAGAGTAGGAGGTGGAGGGGCTGTTACCATTTTCAGGAGCATGGCCTTGCAACTCCAACTCCCTTAGTCGTAACTCATGTTCTCGTTGCAATCTTTTGTCTTCTCTTTCTGCCTCCAACCTCTTTTCTTCTTTCTCTCGTTCCGCCTCCAAACTCTTTTCTTCTTTCTCTCGTTCCGCCTCCAATCTCTTTTCTTCTTTCTCTCGTTCCGCCTCCCACTGTAGACGTTTCTACTCCTTCTCAGTCTCAAGTTTCTTTGCTTCAGCCTTAAGTTTCTTCTCCTCCAACTGCAGCCTCTTGATCTCAGCCTCCCTCTCAGCCTCTAACTTCTTAGTTTCCCTAGCATCTTCTAGTAAAATTCTTTTCTCCTCCGCTAACCTCTCAGCTTCTAACTTCTTAGCTTCCCTAGCATCTTCCCTACCTCTTTCAATAAATGTATCTACCTCTGCGGTAACATAAGCAATTAGACCCTGGCCGTCCATACCCATGTCCTTTGCAGCCTGCACCGCAGCCGATCTAAATTTGGCCAAATCTTCCATCTTGTTGTTACTTCTGAATATTCTTATCTAAATCAAAATATACAACAACAATGAGCAATGGTAGTTCACTCAACTCTCTCCTTTTCTTAATTGTTACAAAATTTTTTAATCTCGGACGAGCCTACCAATATATGTGGTGGGTTTTGATGTTAAACGTTACGTATTCCTCGTGTGCAGATGTGAGGTCAGCTGTGCAAGCCCATGAGTCTAATTGGTGTTGAGGTTTTTTCAGAGCACCTGTCTGCTACCACCCTACGACCTCAATCTGCGATATATTTTCTCCTAATTTTGTGTACAGGTGTCTGGTTGTTATCTAGCTACCTGTCTAGGGTAATGAAAAATGTAATGTGTTTACAATGACAACAACTACACCTAATAAATCCAAAGAGAAATTAATGAGCAACTCACTGTATAACTTTTTCACTAAACTCTTTTTTACAATTTTTTTCCGGTATATCAATTTTTTTTTTGGATACCGGAATGTGTAAAGAAACTCAAATTATTGTGTAATGTATTTACAAATTTATATTCAAAACATCAACAGTGTCTGTTTTAATAATATAATCAGTTTATGATTGGGTGTGTTCTGATGAAACTAATATCTCCTAAGAATATGCACACGTTGGAGATATCAATGTTCCAATCATCTCTAGAGAACTGATTGATGAAATAACTTTTATTGAGAGTGTACTTTGAGTGATCTAGCATATGCTCAGGGACATATAATCTTATCTTCTGAAGCTGCAATTCTGTGTTGTCTATATCTTCCAACCACCTGATCCAACACCAACAAGTCGGAATACTGCATAAGAGCTCCTTCACACTAAGGCAAATAGGTACTTTCGCCTTGAGCTGGCAGTTCCAGTCATTCACCTCGAATATACAGTTTGTTAAGCTTGGCTCACTAAAGCTTCATATAGGAATCCTGCAATCAAAGTATTATGATCGCATCAATATATAGTACACCTCTCTACATCACTACAAAATTTAAACATTCATCATCAGAGTCTAGATCAAAAGAGGGGCTAACAAATAGCTTCTGTTTCTATCTGGGTTTGTGCACTATTCATCATCATGTTCATCATCATGTAATCTTCAAATAGCTGTTTAATATATTCCTTGTCATAGGAAAAATTATAGGTAATGCTATCAAGTCAAGTGCAAACACTATGACTTGATGAAGACGGCCAGTGGTTTGTCTGGTCTTACATCATAACAGTAATGTACATTTATTTCCTCATTTATGTAGTTTTATACATAAGCATGTCTGGCTTTAACCAAAGGTGTAGATGGCGCCCTTCTAGGTAGGCCTCTACCCATTGAATATTCCTACACATTCAATAAGACAGATATATTTCAACAACAATAATAATAATAATTTATACATAAAAGCATCTTACCGAAATAAAGAATATTCACACAATTTATAGGTTTAACTGGCATTCAATTGTCACTTCTACATCAACTAAGGCACAGGACAGCTATGACAGGGTTTCACTACTCCCTTTTCCTTCAGTTAACACTTTTGTATGACAATCTTTTCAATAGTGGCAACTAACGCCGGGGTCTAATCGTTTTTATCAAGAATGTTAGTTTATTTTTCCCTAGCCAATCGGCTTTCATTAGACCCTCTTGCGTCTTTTAAAAAAAACTACGCTACATTTTTCAAATTGAGAAACCTCTCCCCCTTGGCTCCACGAATGGCAAATGCACAGTGAGGATGCCCTTCTGTTCGTCTCTCAGTCTGTTCTAAGGTTTATTCTTCTCTTTA
Source organism: Oreohelix idahoensis (assembly GCA_024509875.1). NCBI lineage: Eukaryota > Metazoa > Mollusca > Gastropoda > Stylommatophora > Oreohelicidae > Oreohelix > Oreohelix idahoensis. The sequence goes on from JAMPIV010010752.1 coordinate 228,915, forward strand.
TCATAATTGCTAATTTACTTTTTCCTTCTACAATTATTCAAATAACATATTTTATTATTTTTGGTTTCTTCTACGGCAAGATAATATTTTACACTAAGTAATATGTTAGGTCTAATAACCAAATATTATCATTTTAATCGTCCCAATTTATTTATTTTAATCTATCGTTCAATTGTGACAGTTATTTTCACTTTTGAAATGCAGACGCTAGTTTAAACGGACTTCATACAATTCCCTCTTTCCAATTTTTCTCTCTCTCACTTTTTCTAAGAAAACCACAGCGAACGATAGCAGATGTTCAAACATGCCCTAACGACAGTAACTAGGGCCTATAGTTTATTTTGCAAGCACTAACCTCTCACTCGCGTGTAGTGTTTCAAAACAATTCTGTGACGTCGCATTGTCGCATGCGATTCAGAAACCAACGTTTTCATTCCTCCCTTATCTCTCCCTCCTACGTTTTCTTCTCTCACTCTGACTGAAACGAACACTTAGCTGTCTGCAAAACGGTGTTTGGGTAATATTTAATGATTTGCGTTAATTCTTACTGCAGTTTCGTTCTAAACTTCTGGAAAATGTCCGAATAGCTACTATTAGTGGCGTTAAAGTCAAAATCTTACGTTAATTCAAAACGGCAGTTTGGTGTCGCAGTTCTGGCACATGTTAATTTTAAGTCTCAAGGACGAAACAAGGAAAGCGTGAAAGATTTGACGGCGGTATCATTGTCTTAGCATTACTACTGTATACAATTCAGCGCTCTCCTGGCGTAGATGACGACGATAGGCAAACACACACACGGGCGGGTTTATTTATTTTCATAGGAGAAAAATCTTACTGAATTTAGCGAATGTTTCACAGATTTCGCTAATGGAAGAGAGCGTATCAATTCGAGATATATTGTCATTCATTTAATGTTGTTCTTTTCCTTTTCCGGCTTGTACGAATTTTTGCACCTTGTTTTTTCCCTCGAAGTAGTATACTTTTTATTTATTTAATAAATTGATAAAATGTGCTCTGGATCAGTTTGTCTTTCACTATACTGCTCCTGTAATCCTAAACTGTACAATTGTCTCTGGATATTAATTAGTGTAAACCTTATCTATTCGGAGCAAGAGGTGGTGAGACAGTTGCTATAAAACGTTTTTAAGCATACATTACAAAGACTCAACAAAGTGCGCATGCGCGCAGTGGTTATTTCAAGTGAAACTTTCGCAGTTGAGTTGCAACTGGTAATTGTTACATGTCTCTCAACACACTGGTCAAGTAGGTGAAAAAAAAGAAATAGGTACATTCTTTTTGAGTCTTTGTAAGGAATAGTAAATAACTTTGAGAGATTATCTTACTTTTGTGATAGAAAGCATCCTCGTACCACATCATGGGGCCGAGAATATTTTTTTTTGAAAAGGGTACAATATTTCATGGACAATCCCTGTATATATATATATATATATATATATATATATATATATATATATATATATATATATATATATATATATATATATATATATATATATATATATATATATATATATATATATATGTGTGTGTGTGTGCCTACAGTTCATTTTGATATCTAAGTTGCTGTGACTACTGCTTATATATGAAATAAGCACAAGTACAATAGCAGCTATAGAGCAGAAGGTGAACAAGTTCACGAGAAAATGGCTAGGGGTACCACCAGGTCTGTCAAACGAAGCACTGTACTGCAGAGAGTCAAAACTTGCGCTTCCTTTTAAGTCAGTTGTTGAAGAGTACAAAGTGGGAAAGGCAAGGCACATGATAATGCTGTGTGACGTGGTTACGTCCATTCAACTCACACTTAAAACAGGTAGGAAGTGGAAAGTGGAAGAAGCTGTTGATGCTGCCCAAGAGTCGCTTAATCTAAGGGAGGTAATCGGATACACACAGACGAATAGACGTGGATTTGGCCATTTAGACATCCACTGGTGGTCCAAGGCATCAAGCAGGGAGCGCAGATGTATGGTAGTTCAGGAGATACGAGGAGCTGAAAATGATAGGAGTGTGCAAAAAGCAGTGCAGCAGGTCCAACAAGGCCAATGGACTACATGGGAAGGAGTCCTGCAAAGGTCCTCGACATGGAATGATATATAGAATATGGCACCTCTTAGGCTCAGCTTCATTATTAGATCAATGTATGACCTCCTGCCATCGGTCACAAACTTTGTGAGATGGGGAAAGTCGAATGATGAGCAGTGCCACCCATGCCAGGAAAAGCAGACACTTAAACACATGCTTTCAGCGGCATTAGGGCAAGGGCGATACACATGGTACCACAACAAAGTGCTAAGTGAACTGGCTGCGACAATAGACCTGACATGGATATAAGCGCATAGCAAAGGCAGACCGAGCACCACAAATACATACTTTCCGAGAGCAGTAAAGTCAGCACACCCCAAACTTAGTAAATCAGGAAGCAGTTTCCCATCTCTTCTTGACTGTGTAAATGACTGGGAGATGGCGGTAGACCTACCTGGACGAGGGACATATCCAGAGAGTATCAGAAAATCTCGAAGACGGCCCGATATAATGCAGCATTCTTCATCATCGCAGTAGCTTATAATGACTGAGCTGACAGTGCCATTTGAATCCAGATGTGACGAACAACATTCGTTCAAAGCGGCAACGTATTGTGATCTGCCGCGGATCTAAGATACGATGGGTTCACTGCAAGGGTCATGGCTGTTGAGGTGGGTGCAAGAGGGCTCGTGGCTGCGTCAGTGTATGATTTATTGAAATTGTTGTGTCACAGAGGATAGTCGAGAACAAAGGCACTGAAGAAGCTTAGTGACACTGCCTAAAGGGTATCATGCTGGCTGTGAACATCCACTATGGGCTAAGGTACTCGTTACAGAAAAACCTAGACTCACCTGCGGCATAGGAAACACCCTGAAATTTTTCTAAGCCCGAGGGATATAATCCATACGAATTCTTGAAGTCATCGTGACCTGCATCAATACATCAAAACGGTGACCAACAAACTGTACGGTAACATAAATACTTACAGTGATTTCCCGCAGTGTAAGCTTATACATTTCTCCTCAGCACCTGACTATATCTAAATGTTCGAGTCCCATATTATAGATGGAGCAATCTGAGCTTCCAGCATTGTATCAATGATGGGAACATTAGGATATTTGTCAATGATAGTTGAACAAAGTCTGGAATGGAATTCACCACTATTAATCGGATCTGTGGACCACGAAAAGGCAATTGACAGTGTAGACAGAGAATCACTTTGGAAATTGATGAGGCATTATAGAGTTCCCCTGAAGATCATTAATTTAATAAAGAAAACATATGAAGACATGACATGCAGAGTTTTTCATGAAGGACAGCTTACAGAACCGTTTGAGATAAGAACAGGAGTGCGACAGAGATGCCTCTTGTCTCCATTTCTTTTCTTACTAGCAATATACTCTGTTACGAGAACATCGACAACAAACAACAGTAATGAAATCCAGTGGACTCTGTCTAAGCAGTTGGATGATCTGGATTTTGCTGATGACTTAGCTCTTCTGTCCCGTAACCGTAATCAGATGCAGGACAAATTGAAAACACTCGATGAGAGGTCACAGCAATTGGGTCTGAAAATACACAGGAAAAAAGACAAAGATAATGAGAATAAATGCAGATAATGATAACAGTGTTGAACTTGAAGAAGCACCAATACAAGATGTAGAATCATACACATATCTTGGCAGCAATATAGACAAAGGTGGAGGCACAGACAGTGATATAAAAATAAGAATACAAAAAGCAAGAGGAGTTTTCATTGCATTGGGGAATATATGGAGATCAAGAGAAATCGGATCCAACACGAAAATAAGAATCTTCAACTCAAATGTGAAGTCAATCCTATTGTATGGCTCTGAGACATGGAGAACAACAAAGACAACCACCAAAAAGCTGCAGACTTTCATAAATTGGTGCTTGCGTAGAATAGAGGGATTAAAATGGTATGACAAGGTTACCAACGTGGAACTGATGACAAGAACAAGACAAGTGCCAGTGGAACAAGAGATGAGAAGAAGACGATGGCGATGGATAGGACACACACTAAGGAAACATGTTGATAGCATTACAAGGCAGTCCTTGTTCTGGAATCCCCAGGGCAAGAGACGCAGAGGTAGACCAAGAAGCACATGGAGAAGAGAGCTGTAAACAGAGGTGAAAATGATAAGGAGAACGTGGAAAGAACTTGAGATGAGGGCACGTGACAAGAGGACTTGGCATGTGTTTGTTGAAGGCCTATGCTCCTTTGGGAGTGGAGGGTTATGAATGAATGAATACTTCATCTTTTACACTCAACCTCAATAGGGCTGCAACAATTGGTGGTTTGCGTCCTTGATACGAACGAACTAACGAACTTTATTTTCGAAGGGTTAAGAATTGGGCTCGCAGGACCGTCTTACATTCTATCATTTCCACTCTCATTTATCTTGCATACTATATCCTTTCATTCCCACATGTTACTTTAAGTATTAATTTAAAGGCATGCAACATTATAAAGTTAACATAACAGCATTCATTTACAGTATGCAATCATAATAAAAAATGAGTAGGTTTGTTCTTTTAAAACAAACAAGATAGTAATTGGGAAAAAAAGTAATAATAAAATAAAATAAACAAAACAATAAATAAAAATAAATAATTCTGTATACCGACACTCACTCATGCGGTCAAACCGTCTACAATTAATCTGTAGTTTCGATTGTGTCATCAATTATCAATACAAAAATTACATAAACACATTCTCGCTTATATCCATACATTCTTGGTGGAAAATGAAATAATAATAATAACACTTTCTTACGCACTTCTGTGGCACGTAAAGTCTTTGAGCAGTTAAAGAAAAAAAAAATTAAAAGAAATTATGTAATATCTGCTTATTCTCAAATACATCATCCCATTTAAGCAAACGAAAACATTCACATTTCTAAAGTACAGTGGTATGCGGGTACATTCTCACGACTCACATTACTAAAATACAGCGGTAGGCGGGTACATTCTCACATACATTACATAATTTTAAAATGAATATACTAATATTACCTGGATATAAAACAAATCATTCACAAAAAACGAGCGGAAGAGGAAAAGAAATGTTGACCTATGGATGAGATGTTGACACGCAAATGTGGTTTCTATGGGGGTAGATAATCAGTGTTGAGGAAGTGTTTGAAAAGTACTTTGTTAAATGAATATTGTGTAGGTAGGCTTTTTAGGTGGTGTGGAAGGCTGTTCCATAAGTAGGCTCCAGAGTAGGCTAGACTCTCTTTGAACAGGTCGATCCTAGGTTTGGGCAGACGTAACTGATGTAATTGTTATCCCTCTCTTCTACTGGTTTGAAACAATGATCGTAGGTACGGCAGGGCATTGTTAGATAGAATTGCGTGAGTCAGCTTGGCTTTGTTGAAGAGAAGACTTTTTTTAGGACAGTATTTTGGGTTCTTTTCCTGTCCTTGAGTGTGGTATCGTGCGATTATCGGTGATCAGACGTACTGCTCTCTTATGCAGGGAGTGCAGTCTCTTCGAGGTGGAAGCAGGGCAACCATCCCATAGTGTAGAGCAGTAATCTAGATGTGTCTGTATATGTGAGGTGTAGAACAATAGTCTAGTGTCTGCGTCTAAGAAGTGTTTTATTTTGGCTAGCTGGTACGTCTTTTGAGCTAAGTGTTTGGTTAAATTCCGTACATGGTAGTTCCATGTTAAGTGATGGTCAATCGTGATCCCTAGAACTTTGTGTTATGTTACATGTTCAATTTGTATTGATTCCGCGTGTAGCTGTAGCGATCGTTTGGTGCAGCTTAGGAGTTTCTGTCTGGTGGTAATCAACATAGATTTCGTTTTTGCTGTGTTTACTGGCATACAGTTCATAATAATCCATTTTATTACATTGTCTACATCGCTTTGAAGAGTCATTTCAAGTGCCAAGCAGACATTGTCACTAGTGTAGACAGTACAATCATCTGCAAAGAGGTCACAATTTGAATATTTTAGATGTAGTGGTAGGTCGTTGATGAACATTGCGAAGAGTAGTGGCTCAGGAATAGAACCCCGCGATACTCCTGTATCTATTTTTGAGAAATCTGATGTCGAGTTGTTGTGAAGCACTAACTATTGTCAATCTGCCAGGAATGATTTGATGATTGTTACTGTCAGAAATGTAGAAGTACTGGTACACTGTGTATGCGTGGAGAAAATGGCGGAGTGATCGTGTCGTTTGTCATCTGGACTGGAATGTAGGTCACCAGCGCGGGGTTCTGTCAGTTATGTTAGCCCCTCAAAACAGTGTTCGTGTAACGTCTGTATGATAATGTGTTGAGTGTGGGTGCAGACGCGAATGCTCAGAGCTCTTGGTAGATGAATAATACACCCTTACACTCATATGCAGTCGTCAATGACGTAACGAAGACTGCTGGGACATTATACGTATTTATTCACGAAAACCAACAGTAGCATGGTTAAGACAGTCAAATTGATAATGGTCAGAGACATCACATCATACGAAATGGTTGTTGAACATGGTAGTTAACAAGGCGTGCATTGTACATCAGGACATAAACAATCATTATCTGTCTCTGTAGTTACAGTAATCTTCTGTACCACTAACTCAGCGCGTTAGGTACTCAAATAAACTCTGTCGTCCAACAAAGAGTTTATGAATTGCATAGTAGCAATATTTCTGGCTGAAATCATCATCATTGGCATAGATCGCCAAATATCTTTCCTCTTGCTGGTAGTATTGGCCGTAGTCCAGGGCTTCAATACTTATACAGCTGTGTATCCCAAAATTAGCAGGCACGAATAGTCAATGCTAAATTAATATTCCGCCATCCTGTGGCGTTCATCATCATCATCATAATAATGCTTCTGTTCCATAAACATAATACTCATTTGGCTATACCAAGAAGCACAGGAATTCTGTCTCTTTAAATAAGTGAGTTTCACTCACTGCAAAGGTACCCTAACGTTCGATAAGTCGAAACAAAGTTATAGTCTTCTTTACCTTTCAAAAAATAATTCCATGGATACACATATAACAATAATCGTCTAACTTGACGAACACAGAATCAAAGGGGCAAACTATGACATTTCAGTCGTATGGAAGAACTTTCCAACCCCATGATCTAGAGGAAATCGTACGGACGAAAAACATGTCCGACCCTTCAGCTCAGGGTTTCATCGTCTCACTGCGGAAGTCTGAAATTGCCCTCAGCGTGAACGCATGCCCAGAGAATATAAGACAGAGACAATGATTTGCAAGGAAGGGAGACAGTCCTAAACAAATTATCACGAAAGTAAAACCCCGATTATCTAGCTTGGACTAGTAAAAGTTTTACAACACAAATTTACTTATAAATCGACCGGCAACAATGATGTTTAGTGGATTAAGGCCTATTCTGAGGGTTTCCAACTTTTGAACCAAAATATTGTGGTCAATCATGACAAATGCTTTTTTGAAATCAACAAAAACAGCCTCCACCTAATTTTCCATCATTTACTTTCGACAGCCAGTTGTCTGCCATTTTGGTGAGAGTTGTGTGATAGGAATGTTTTGGTCTGAAACCTGACTGGCTATCAATGAGCAGTATGTAATATGTTAAGTATTGAAATGTTGTGTTGTAAATGTGTTTCTCTAGTGGTTTTGAAAGAGATGACAGCAGGGATATTGGTCTGTAGCTTTTGGGATCGGTATGTGAGCCAGATTTATAGAGGGGGTACACTTTGGCAGATTTAAATGTTGTGGGGAAGTAGGTGTGTGCAATACATTGGTTGTACACATAGGTTAAAGGGTCGCAAATGATGGGTGCAGCGTAACGCAGAATCTTTTTGCTGATAGCCTATATGAATTGTTGTTTTTTTTTTTAATGCCAAGATATATTTGAGAACTTCATGTACTGTTAGAAAGGGAATATGTCTTAGATCTGTTATGGTGTGTTTAGTGTTGCAGAAGGCTGTCAATTTACTAATATCGCAGTCCATTGGCTTTAATGTCGACTTGAGATGGCTAATTTCTGGTTTGAAGTGGTTGCTAAAATGAGTTGCCGTGAGGGAGCAGCTTGTTGGTAAAGAGTTTAGTGACTTTGATTTGTGTGTTAGTGTTCTAATGGTTGCCCAGACTTCTTTTCTGTTTGCTTTGTCTTGAATCATCTTTCTGAAATGTAGTTTCTTTTCCTGACGAATGAGGTATTGTACTTTGTTTCTAAGCATCCGATACCTGCTGAAATCTTTGAGCTTATTTGCTTCGTCCCGCTCTCTCATTGTTAATAATATTTCGTAGGTTATCCATAGGGTCTTTCTGATGTTTTTGACCCGAACCTGCTTTATATGAACATGTTTGTCGAATACGTTGGTGAAAGTTTGTTTCCAGTATGTTATGGCTTCTTCTGGATGTGGAAGTTTGTACACGTATGAAAGAGGAGATATTTGTAGGTCTTGTAGGAATAATTGAATGTTAAAGTTTTTGAAATTCCTGTAATGGACTGTGATGTGTTCCGTTTTAGGTGCTTTAAACCCCTTTCTCGTCCAAGTACAGCAAATAGGATAGTGGTCACTTAATGATGTCTGTGTGACTGTGCATTCTATAATGTTTTCTGAACATGTGGATATGATCAATTGGTGTAGAAGATGAGTCTGTTACTCTCGTGGGTTGATTGACTAACTGTATGAGGTTGTATGAGATGGTAATATCATTCCACGTGTTGTTCGGTTTGTGAAGGTCAATATTGAAATCTCCCAGTAGAATAATTTCCTTCGAAGAAGCCCAAACGTTGTCCACCATTCGTGAGAATGTGTCAAACCATACAGTTGAAGAGCTAGGGTTTCGGTACAGGTAACCAATTAAAACGGGGGTCAGGTTGGGGTTTTTTTTTCAGCCATAAACATTCAATGCCAGTATGTTCTAGATCATCACGGCGTCTGTACTGGAGAGATGTTGAGATGTATATGGCTAGCCCTGTTTCATGTTGTCCGTTAGAATCCCTGCGAATGGTGGTGAATCCATTAATCCTAATTTCTTCATCTGTAATTTTGTCATTAGGACGGGTTTCAGAAAATTCAAATATGTAGAAGTTTTGTTGGAGAAAGGTGGAGACTTACGAAAGCTTACCTAGCAGGTGGTAAATGTTTAAATGGCCAATTTTAAGCCCTGATAGTTTAAGCCATGAATTAGTGATATTGCCTATATTTTGATTATTTTGATTAGAGTTTTTGCACTCGGACATGATAATAGTCAATAGGAAACAAATAATGAGGGGAGTAGGAATGAGTAAGAGGCAATAAAATTGGTACACAATGGTTTATACAAAATTGTAAAAAAGTAATAAAACATACACTGCAATAAATTTCTCTAAAGTCCGTGGACACTGTTTACAGTATCTTAATCTTTGAAAAAAGTGTGGTTTTTATCTTAAAATACAGTCTGTTTCGAACAAAAAGGAATATTTTTAATTCAACCACAGTCAATGTAGAGAATTAATCTTTTCGGAACAGTTAAAGGTTCACGCTGTGACTTAGCTTGTTAGTTTTGTGAGGATTTCCTAATTTTTCACAACACAAAATAAAAAAGTCGCAGATGTAAAAGAGAATGGTGAGCGTAGGAATGAGAGGAATAAGCACAAAGATAATAATAAGAAGAAAACACTAGTATACTGAAGCACATTAAAAACGCACCACTATTATATATGCTGATGCCGAGAAGCTGGAAAAAAAAGTGTGGGATGGATTTTCCCCGTGTTTGTCATGAGGTAGAGAGCGAATGGCTGCTGGAATGGAAAGTGCATGATTCAACCCACGGGTTTGTGTACAGACTTCATGAAAACAATGAAAGTTACACGTGCAACACGATTCCCAACAGCTATGACCCTGAAAATGTGTACGCATTGTGGCAGTATACTCGGTATAAAAAGGCCGTTGAGACAAAACACCCAGTACATGTGCTTGAAATGCAACGACTATCTGAAAACGACCGCCAACGAGCCATTGGTATGTTGGAGACCGGAATGAGCTCACGGGCCATTGCCAGAAGGATGAATTGCCACCACAGCACTATTGTACGTCTCAATGAAGGTTACGGAACCACTGGCAGTGCCCGGGATATACTTCGGAGTGGCCAACAAGGAGTTACTACCCCTGCGCAAGATCGTCATTTTGTGCTGAGTCACCTAAGGAATCGTTCTCTCCCGGCAAGTCAAACAGCATGCGCAATAGTGGGTAGACGTGGGCAAGTCTCTCGAATGACAGTCATACGACGACTCAGAGATACAGGCCTTACTGCAAGACGGCCTTATGTTGGGCCAAACTTGACTCACAGACATCGTCAGCAGCGCCTGCAATGGGCAGAGCAACATGTCAGATGGACTAGACTGCAGTTGAAAATGCTGTCCTATTAACAGACGAGAGCAGATTCAACATAACCTTTGCTGATGGGCGTATGAGGATTTGGCGACGGTGTGGAGAGCGCTTTGCAGATTGCTGTGTTCGTCAGCACAACCGATTTGGAGGTGGCAGTATTCACATTTGGGGAGGATTCAGTTTTCACCATCGCTTGCCTCTTCACGTCTTCCGTGGAAATGTTTATGTTGTGACATATCGAGATGAGTGTCTGGATGCATTGGTTGCTCCTGCGTTCACAAATTATCAAGACTTGCAGCTTCTATAGCAGGAAAACGCACGTGCGCACACCGCATGCATTACGCAGCAATATCTACAGCAGCAGAACATTGTGACGACTGATTGGCCTGCCCTATCACCAGACATGTCCCCTATAGAACATCTGTGGGACGAGTTTGGACGCAGAGTCTACAGGCAAGGTTCTCCAGCTAATCTGCAACAGCTCGAAGCTGCTCTTACACGTGTAAGAGACTTGATTCCCCGGAATTTCCTTCAGAGTCTTGTGCGTTACATGCGGAGCCGCTGCCAAGCTTGTTTGCAAGCACACGGTGGACATACCAGATACTGAGGATAGTGTGAATGCATTTCTTTTATTGATTGCATTTTTGGTTTTCTCCCTTGCCTGCAGAGAATGCAATGAACTTCATAACAATCAAACGTACAAATTAATGACCAGCATGGATTCATAGGAAAATGAATAAAGATTCCAAATATGTAAACTTGTAAACACTTATATTTACATTTCACACTCTGTTCCTTGATTATACAGGTGGTGCGTTTTTAATGTGCTTCAGTATATTAATACGATAGAGTTATTACAAAATCGGAAACAAATTTAGATACGCCCTGCTCTGAAGAACAGAAAAAAAATGTTAAACAGACAATGTTAAAAAAAAAAAAATTAACATCTAAAAGTGAAAGTTAAAGTTCAACGCTGATGCTCAGCTATGTCTTTTATCTCAGGACAAAGAACATTTAAGTGCTTGCGAAGAGAACGCGTCAGGTCGAATGTTACACTGCAAACTTGTTTAAATGCAGCTTTAAGTTGCTTGGTCTTAATCTTGTTCTGTAGAGCCGTTTATAGACATCTGAAGTGCCTGCATTAATATTTCTGGACTATATTGAGTAAGTTGCCGTAAAACGGATGAATTGTGAGAATTCCGTTTTTTTGGGCGGGTGGAGACGGGGTGAGGAAACTCCCATTTTCTTGCTGTAGTTCCTGCGTTGCGATTAAGTGAATGGGTGTTACTTGTAGTCCAGTCTTTCCATCTGTCCGGTGGTGTCTTGTGCAGTTAGCAGCTGGCGTGTCTGTCGTGTGGGAGTGGGGGATACATGTGGTCATAAAGGTTAGCGTGGGAGGTGGGCTTAAATGTAGCTTTTCTAGATACATTCTTGTCAGTTGAGGATGGTGATTGATGGTTATGAGCTGTTGTGTCTGGGTTTACTGAGTTAAGTGTATAATTTGTGTCCCTGGTGGATGAATGTGTGTGTTTCTGGTGTGTCCTCTGAGGAAACTTTAAAATTTTAGCTAGGTAGCTGGTCTCTAGTTTAGAAGTGTGCACTTGATCTCTGTATAGCAGTTTTTTGGCGCACCTGACTTAGATGTGAAAAAGGGTGTGTTGTTTATGAAAGACGTGTTATGTTTTTAACAAAAAGTGTAAAGCACCTTGTTGTTGGTATCCACAGTTTGGCGTGCTTTACCATAGCTGGGTGGAATAATTGACGAATTGTATGTGGATGTGTTGGGAAATTTTTGTTTTATGGTGTCAATCATTCTGGAATGTCTGATAGGTTAAGAGTGTGTCCATTTGTTCTGTCGTTTATCCCTACGTGTATTGTTGTTTTCTTTATGTTGGTGTTTGTGTTGAGACGGCATATTTCATTGGTAACTCCTACTATTCCGGCTCCAGGTAATGGTATAACAGTGATTATTTCACCTGGTGTTTTTGACGTTCGATCGCTGTGAATGCCATTTAGCAATGAGTCACCTGTAATAATGTTGGTTGTGTTGTGAGAAATGTGACGATCAGGATGTGATTGTGGTCGTGTATAACGGTGTTGTTGGTGCCATTGCTCGTTGTCTTGCAGTAGGTGGTCAGCAGAATCTTGTGTCAAGTGACATTGGAGTTTATGTGCCCTGTCATCTTTTTGTGAGGCTGCTGATTCGGATTCTGCTTGTGTAGATGGGATTGATGGATTTCCAAGACGACTGCTAATTTTTACCTCAATTGGGAATGTTTTATTTGGTCGTTATCTTCTTCCTACAATGCTGCTAATGTCCTTATGGCTTTTAACCTTATGGTGCTGTCCTGGGCATGCTTTGTTTTGAGGAATGTATGTTGGAGAAGGGGTGGGTAAGTTAAGTTTAGTAACTTAAGATTCATGATGAAATGCTTCTCGTGGGCTGTCAGTCACCTCCCCATTTTCTGTTTTCTTATTACATGAAATAGGTAGGTGGTCTAGATGATGAACCAACTTTGTGTTTTCTCTGCGGAGAGTCATAACTTCACGTCTCAGTTTTTCAAGCTCTGTTTTCAGTGAGCTTTCTATATCCTGTTTGAGTTTCTCAATCACGTTTTTCAGAGAACTTTCATTTATAGTTTCCAGCTCATGACGGAGGTGTTTATCTGTTCGTTGGGTTAGTTGTTCCATAACACACTCATTTGCTATTAGATATTTTGTGGAGCATGAGTAGACATCTGCGCTATTGACAGGCACTTTTGTTTGGAAAGTAGCTGTATCTAGGAGGCATGATGGGCTGGCTCGTTCATATTGGATGGGTTATCTGGGGGATCTGAAGAATTTGGGAATACATTACTCAAAGTGTGGTTTACACTGATTTGGAAAGTAGCTGTATCTGGGAGGCATGATGGGTTGGTCTCGTTCATATTGGGTGGGTTATCTGAAGAAGTGATGAATGCATATTTCAAAGTGTGGTTTACACTGACTTCAGTGATTTGGTTGATGTGAACCTCTAGATAATTTATTGTTGGCTTTTGCGCTGTCGGTCCATTAAATGTGGGTCGTGTTGGATCAAATATGAGTGGTGCTGAATCGAAAGTGGGCGGTGTTGGATCACAAGTTGGTTGTGTTAGATCAGGGGTAGGAGGACTGACTTCAACGGTTAGTTGAGACTGTGCGTTGGTAGACTCATTTCATATCATTGTTGGAGAAGAGGTAGGATCAGTTACAATCATGGTTTTATCTAGATCTGATCTTTGGAGGTGAGAAAATTCGACGTCCAACCATGTCTGTACGCACTCTGTCGCTCATTGAGCTAAAACCTTATTTTTAGTGTGATACAGATGTATTGTGAGGAGGTCCGTGCTTATTTTATCCTCAACAATAGCGTTATTTGATCGCTCTGGGTTTTAATAGAACAGCTTTTGTAGTATTCTAGGCAATTGTGTTTGAAAATTTCGTAATGTTGACTGTTACGGAATTTAACAGAGCAACATTGACCCTTGTTCGTTTGTTTGATGATCAGATGTGGAGGGTTGTTCCAGGCATCAAGTTTTCTTTATACCGCTTTTTCTTTGTCAAGGCAGTAGTTCTTAGCGACTGTAGACGGACGTTATCTTCTATCTCTGTGTGGTTTTACTGTCGCTGATATGACGACGCTGTTCTCCCCAGTCGCCATGATCACATTACATGCTTGAGGGTGGACAATCCCTGTGATTTAGCATTGTCTATTGTTCCCTAGCCAGAAGGTCACCGTCAGAGTTTGGAATGTGTTACAAATGTTTAAGTAGTTTTCGATATATCGACAAATGGTGGCAGGACACGATGAACGCTCCTACCGTCATTCCAAACAGAAAAAACACAATAGTAATATGGGAATTTAACACAATTACAATATAAACAATTTCATTGTATGTCAAACAAAACCGCCAACACAGGGATGTATAAACCATCCATATTAAATGGGAACAACTTAGATTAAAATATCCATAACGTAGAGCCAAATAAAAACACGTCCGCACAGTACGAATAAAGAATACAGACCATTGAGGACGTGTCCTGAGATCCAAATAACTGCACCCAACCTTACTTTTGCTGATACCTCCAGACCACGAGTAATATTGCGTAACTCCATTATAGAGATTTATTTTCTTAGTATAAAGCCTATTTTATCAAGCAGAAAAACCTTAACCCAGTATAATATAGTAAGAGAAAGCACACTATACGAGAATTGTATTGAAAAACTGGATAATATTTCCACACAAATAGATTTGCCTTCTCAGAATTTGAGTATTGACAAAACATTATTTTTTAGATTGCTTATACCAGTACACCAAGATTTCTAGATCTGATAGAATTTGGGTGGTTGTTGGTAACAAGTGTTTACAGCTAAGACTAAATTTCTGCATAGTGATCTAGTGCTGCGCAGTATGGCTGAATTGACTAAACTTAAAGCTAGCTGGATGGAGACTGGTTGGGAGTGTGACTTAGCAGGACATGGGTTAGCAAAATTTGAGGGTGAACAAATAGACTTGCAACTCACTCGTGAAGCACATGAGAGAAAAGAGGAATGTGAAGTACGCGAGAGACAAGGAAAGACAAGACCTGGAAGCTAAGGAAAGGAAGGCGAAGATGAAAGAAACCACACTTTTTGGATGAAGAAGCTTGAAATCAAATCTCAAACTCGCATTGCGCAGTTCGTGTTGGGTACAGCGGCATAAAACTCATAAGGTGGGGATTCGCCAATGTCATATAATGAGCCACCTATGCAGATTCTTCCACCGACTTTAATGCACTTCCCCTAGAACCATTCTCGGAGAAATCTGATACAATGGATGCCTATTTCGGTCGCTTCCAAAGATTCACGATAGGTTTTAGCTTAGACAAGAAGAAGTGGAACCTGAAGCTTACCCAAAGGTCTTGGGTTGGGGGAGGGGGAGCTTATGAAGTCTTCTACAAGTTACGAGTTGAAGATGAAGAAAACTATGATGTTCTTAATAGAGAACTTTTAATACGGTACGAACTGAAGTAAGAAGTTTGCCGTACGAAGTTCAGGGATAATAGCAGGAAAACAGAAGAAACATTCCGCCAATTTTCTGCAAAGATAGAGACATATTTCATGAAATGGTGCTGTAGCGATCAGTTTGCTAAGTCTATATTATGGATAAAGTGCCTGGTTAAACTGGAAACTTTATATATTAATTTTCTAGTCTAAGGGAATTAATCCATGTTTTTGTTAGGATGATAGTTGAAAGTGAGAGTGATCCTACTTGTCTGTTATGTCTGTGGTTTGATTTGAAAACCGATGTCAGCTTTTTCTGATAGGTTTTCAAACCGCCTATTTTGAGCTTTGCTCAAAAAGGTCTTGCGTGTCAGTGCGCATGCGCAAAGTTTTTCTGGCGCAAATTTGAAGAGGCCATTACGGCATTACAGAGAGAGTCGAGCAGTGATGATCAGGGTCGATGTAGTTTTTGAGACGTCCTCTGTGGGTCGACAAGATGTCGTATAATATTTCATGTGATATATTCTAAGCGCCTAGGACGCGAGTGAATGTGGTAGTATTTATTTTCCAAGGGACAGAAGGTAATTGACTCTTAGAACTGTTTCCCTGTTTTGTTAGAATCTGTAATGACTTAAGTGATAGCCAACTCATGACTTTTCCCTGGGCGGGAAAACGTACCACTTAAATATCCTGGAAAGTAAGCTCACTATGTATTTCAATATTTTGCACTAGGCTGGTGCATGCCCAAAGTACCTATATTTGGTTTGTATCCAGCATCCCGGCGATACTAAGTATACAAGGTGGGAATCCCCTTGTTTTTGATGAAGAATCACCCAGAGGTCATGTTGAACTGTAAGCCCGCCATTTTTTACGCGGCCTGTTGTAGACCCATTTAAATACCTGTCTTACAGATGTCAGAAAGGAGTTCCTCATAACTGACATATTGGATATATTTTCCCTGAAGCTGATGAGTGAGAGAACTGTACGAGATCAGCTTTATTTGATACCTGCATAGCTTGCTGGTGTACTTTATGTATACATGCCATCTCCTGAACTGTCAAAGACTATTTTCGTCCATGTCAACGTACCTGTCGTTATGGCGCAATAAAGTGTATCAAACGTCAGAGGTGTTACAAACACTATGTGGATTACTGCATGTAGTTTCTACTACAGGTGTGATGTCCTATAAGTAACTGTCTTCCACGAACCTTCATTCACGCATTCGCATACTTTGACATCTACTCACACCTCATCACTGTAACACTTCATCACCCTCAGTCAAGTGTATGAATGCCAGCATTGTTGCGGCCACCCAGGGCCTGCATATGATCATGTTAGCTTGTGTGGCGCTGAACCGTTTTCTACATTGACACTGGACATTCCTCATTCTACTTCCATTTACGGTGGTCAAACTGATCCTGGCATACTTGTGTCACGGACACCTGATACGCTTCAACGCACACAGACCCTGCATGAATGTTTACATACATACACCAGTACAAAACTAGTATTTTGACATCAACATTTGTGGTGGCCTGACCTAACGTTATTTAAGCCTGCAACATTATAATGACAAGAAATAGCCATCAACAGGCGCACTCTCGGAGAATTTAAGGAAGATATTGAGCGACTAAAGGAGATGATTTTGATTGAGCAAATCAAAGATTCTATGACTGAAGAGATTCCTCATAGAGAATGGGGCAGATGTCTTTGTGGCCATTCTAACTAGATCAGAAAAGTTCCGGGCATCACAAAATGAGACACATGTAGGTAGGAAAAATTCCAGGAACATTCTCCAAAACGGAATGCAGGCCACGTCAAGACCAGAATACCACAACAGCGCAATAACTCACTTAATCCACCGAAACAGAATAATCATGACAACTACAATAGGACTACCCACCAAAGTACTGGAAACCACCAGAAGCAAAAGCGAAAAAGGTGCCGCCACTGCAGTGTAAATACTCACAATAACAGGTACTGTAGACAACCGGCCCCTGCCGCAGAATGATGCATGCATGCAGATAAACCTGCCGGCCAGGAAGGAGTAGAGAAAGACCAGGGAAAACCTCTCTCGCCCTCCTGTAATTGAATCAGTCTTTTTGAACGGACAGACCCTAGAATGTCTTACAATACAGGACTGGCTTTCGAAGCAATGGTCAGGGCATTTCTTGTTATCTCGGACCAGATGACCGAGGGAACTGTCAACATTCAAGGACCCTCAAAAGGTGTACCGCCTAAGACTCATCGCATCGCTTGAATCCAGTGCAATCTAGATATGTCACAGACAAAATCTGTGCAGCTATTATGGAAGACCATATCTACTCCATTACACTTTGGTGTAGATACGTATTTCTGGGAGAAACTTTGAAGACTTTAGTCATGGCGGTAGTTTAGACTTCAGGACAGTCCAAGAAGGACAAGGAGGAAGACACCACAACCAATGTCATCGGTGAGGAATTGAAGAGGGCCCTAAAGGAAGATGCTACCTTAGCGCTCTGTGTTAAGAACCTGCCGAGGGCAGACAATCCACTTCAACGAGGAGACCTCATCATAAAGAGTGCATTGTTGCACCGCAAAGCGGGAAATGGAACACAGTGTTGCAAAATTTATGAGATAATCGCTAAATTCAGTACGATTTTAGTCCTATGATAAAAAAAATACCCGCCCGTATGTGTCTGCCTATAATCGTCTTCTACGCCAGTAGGGCGCTGAATTTTGTGCAGTGGTAAAGCTTAGAAAATGATCCCGCCGTAAAATCTGACACGCTTTCCTAGTTTGAGACTTACAGTTAACATTTTAACATTGTGCCAGAACTGCGACACCAAACTGCCGCTCTGAATTAACGTAATATGTTAACTTTAACGCCACTAATTATAGCAATCCGAACAATTTCCAGAAGTGTAGAACGAAACTGCAGCAAGAATTAACGCAAAAATTAAAGCCGCCTTGCAAAACCCCTCTTCGCTCGACACGCCGTGCCATGCATATATCCACGCTGTGGGACTAGCCAGAATATACACACACACAGTCAGCTCTCAATTCCCGCCTAGTAGTGTATTTCTGACGTAACCCAAACAAGTTGGTTTATTTTGAATAAAATGCTAGAGAGGAGGGGGGAAGATGGCCGACTTGTGGAAAAGTTGTAATTGACGATTCATCATCTCTCAGCCCGTAACCCGTCATGGGTCGTAGGGGTGCCATGGTGGAAGCATCAGCAGACAGGGTCCTCCACTGCTCTCTGTCCTCAGCAATGCGTACAAGTGTGGAAAAACCGTGTCCTGCCCATTCTTTGATGTTATCAGCCCAGGATTTTCTCTGCCTTCCTCTTCTCCGTTTACCTTCGACTGTTCCCTGAAGGATCGTTTTCGAAAGGGAGTCATGACGAGTTACATGCCCAAACCAGGCAAGCTTTCGACGTTTCACTATTGACAAAAGTGGTTCTTGGTGGCCTGCATAGGTGTTTATCTTCTCTCTAACATAGACATTTGTTTTGTGCTCTTTATAGCAAATGCGCAAAATTCTTCTATAACATTTATGCTCGAAAGCCTGAATCCTTCGCTCCGTATCTGCAGTGAGTGTCCAGCTCTCACACCCATACAAGAGAATAGATAATACAAGTGATTTGTATTATTTGATCTTCACAGGAAAACTGATGTTACTTTTCCAGATCACATTCAACCTTGTCATGGCAGCTGAGGCCATCTCAAGTCTTTTCTTGATTTCTTTACTTGATCTTCCATCACTACATATAGTGGACCCGAGATATTTAAAGGTGTTAACTTCTTCTAACGTTTGCCCATTTAACGTAATGTTGGTTGGAACATGTTTATTATGGCTATTCACCAATATCTTGCTTTTTTCTATATTAATTTCCATCCCATACGTTCTTGTTACTTTCTCCAGTCTAGAGGTAAGGTCTTGAAGTTCTGATTCTGATCCAGCTATCAGATCAATATCATCAGCAAAACGTAGGTTGCACAGAGGTCGGCCTCCAATCGATATGGTTGATTTATAATCGTAGAGAGCTTCCTGCATAATATGTTCTAGATAAATATTAAAGAGCACTGGGGACAGGATACATCCCTGCCGAACTCCTACAGTTGTTTTGAAAAATTCTCCAATGTCGTTGCTTGCAAAAACAGCACTGCTTGCGTCCTTGTATAGTGCTTCAATGATATCTATGATGTTGGTATCAAAATTGAATATTCTCATTACTTGCCATAAGCCTTCATGCCAGACTCGATCGAAGGCTTTTGTGAAATCGATGAAGTTATGGTATAAATCGTGTTGATGTTGGAGATGTTTTTCGATAAGTAATCTAATATTGAAGATTTGTTCTGAGATACTTCTTTTTGGTCTAAAGCCAGCCTGTTCCTCTGACAAGATTTCTTCTGATTTCTGTTTTATTCTGTTCAAAAGTATCCTTAACATCACCTTACTTGGATGACTAATAAGACTAATGGTTCTGTAGTTCTTGCACATTTTTAGATTTCCTTTCTTTGAAAGCGGTATTACTAATGACTGCGTCCATTCTTTCGGCCATTGTTTTGTACTCCATATCTTCTGGCAAATTGTTGTCATGATTTTTACTATATCTGGTCCTCCATATTTCAAGAGCTCTGCTGGGATATTATCCACACCTGGTGACTTCCCTCCTTTCGTCGAACATATAGCCTCTTCCACTTCTTCCCGTAATATTGCTGCATTTCCGAGTTCCCTGTTTTCGCACTTAATGTTGTTTAATATGCCTAAGTCAGTGTCAAGTTTACAGTTATATAATTCTTTACAATATTCTGTCCACCTTCTCATTACAGCTGTTTTTTCATTGAGCAGAGCCCCATTGCTATCTTCTATGACAGTTACCCTGGGCTGTTGGGGTTTTGATAGTTTTCTTAATGTGTCAAAAACTGCCTTGCTGTTACCTTTCATTAGCCCCGTATTAATGGACTCACATTGATCAGCTACCCATTTTTCTTTGGCCTGTTTCATTTTCTTCCTAATATTTTTATTCACCATACTGTATTGCCATGCTGCTTCAGGAACCTCTTTCTTAACCTTTTTCATTTCTCGCCGTGTATCACATAACTTCAGAATGTCATCTGTAACCCATGGTTTGTTTATTTTCTTTCTTTTACCAAGTATTTCTGTTGCTGATTCAATGAGCACGTCTTTCAATTGACGATTACCAGTGACAAAACTGAAAATCTAAACGACAGTGAATGTCGCCATAACAATCATATATAAAGATAGCTTAGTGTCTCCTGAACAATAATATGTTTTATTATACATGGTAGTCCAATTATTAACCAAGATATTGAAATAATACTATATGTCTACGAACGATGAGACGGACGGACTGTTGTTTTTGCTCCTTCTATCCATAACGTTATTTGGGGACGCATGTTTAAAAAAGAGGCATTAGAGTGATTCAAATCCGATTGGTTGGTAGAAGAGTATAGGAAGGAGGGTATTGGTTAGGAAATAAAAGCTAATTATATTTTGAAGACTCACTCCTAAAAGTTTGGAGTTTTGTTTTTTTTTAGATTTGAATTGAAAAGCTAGACCCTCGCTGTGATTGGGCCGGTCTAGGGATATTGGCAAAAAGCTTTCAAGGCTTATCGCCAGTTGATACAAAATTGTTATTATGCAAGCTCGTTGAGAACAACAGTGCTAAGAGTTAATTTAGACCTTGGCAGTCTGGACAGGGGCAAAGCTGAACTTACCTATACATGCTAATGCCAGTCAACGTATGTTTGTGATATTTCTTTCAACTGTGGTAAGAACGAATTTATTAATCTTGTTATTACATTAAAATTGGTGTATGAGACACTGCTTGATTTGGGAAGGTTATGACTAAGTACAGAGGTCCCCAGCAGACTTATGCATTGCCTGTGGTGTTGCACACAAGCAGTAAAATGACATGAGTTGTTTAACTTAAAATGATTTCCACAGTTACCAGTGGGAAGGCTAACCCACATTATTCTATGGGAGAGAATCAATGTAGCAGTGTCAGAGGCGTTGTAGCCATTAGGGAAAAGAATAGGAGCACTGGTATGAGTTGTGATCTCAGATGGAAATGGTTGAAATGGTTTGGTCAGAGAGATCTGACCCTTTTCTTTTATTGAATTATGCCATGTATTGCTTGTGGAATGATATTGTAGATGTGTTGTTAAGAATCATAATCTTGTTTCAGGGTTTTTTGTTCTGGTACTAAAGTTAGTGCCAGAACCCCTGGTGAATGTATCTTCATGAGAGCAAGTGAGAATTTTTGCTGATACACGCTGTCTATCACAATACATCAGGGACTGTGTTAGATTGGTCATTAAAGTGAATTTTGCTGGTACACGCTGTCTACCACGAATCAACCCTTGAAATACAGGAGAGTGGCAGCATCGTACTATTATCAACATAAAGATAAGTGCCGTGTGTTGGCACTAAATAGTTTATCCACTGACTTTATTAAAGAGACATAAAATATTTGATTGATTCAATAAACATTCCACAAGAGAATAAAAGAAATAGAGGGGATGATGACATCACCCCAACCATACCATTAGTTACCAGTGCTAAATTAGTATATAGAAATACTTAAATATAATTAGATTGTAATAGTTCTTTGTATGGACAGAAGATCCATTGTGGTATTTTTAATTTCATGTAAATACAACCATAAATTTCATTTTGTTGTTGGTCCTGACTCAGAAAATTCTGATTCAGGGCAAATTAAAATTGTAATATAGCCTATTACCAAATATTCAGCCACAGACTTCTATAAGATATATCCTAGAGTGTTAATCTGTTTGTGGTTGTTGTATTGACCCAGTCCTATATATATGTGTTAGAATTAAATTGTATTCGTATTGTTGTGACTTCACTACTTTATACATTCATTACCTTAGACACGTAGACGTAGTCACATAACTAATAAATAAAACTATAGCGCCAGGTGAGATCATAGAGGTGGTAGCAGATAGGTTCCCTGTAAATACTTAACCTTCACTACTAAACTCAGGGACTGTTAAAACGATGGTGTGTGTTTAGAAGACCGGACAGTAGGTACGCGAATGAAATAACTTGACAAAAGTCTGGGTCACAGTTCCATACATATAATCTCAACAGCATAGTCCTGGACATCAGCAACAATAGTACAAATACTTGCATGGTTAGAATATGTAATACAGTCATCCTTACGTACTGGTAACAACTGCATTCAATGTAAGTGTGGCATTTACCCCTCGCACATAAATCTCTATCTCTGATCTATAATCAATGTAAGTGCGGCACTCACTCCTCGCACATAAATCTCTATATGGTCTGTATACAATGTAAGTGCGGCATCCACACCTCGCACATATATCTCTGTGGTCCTACTTTCAATGTAAGTGCGGAATTCACTCCTCGCACATATATCTCTATCCAAGTTCCTCCAGAACTTAACAGCGCGGGAAAACCACAACGCGCTTACGTAGACCTCCTATTGGCGCGATAAAGCCAACGACGCGCATTCAAATAATAGCATATAATGGTCCTACCATAGACCTCCTACTGACACGGGAAAACGACGTGTCTTTTAATCCAAAGTGCGGCATTCACTCCTCGCACATAATTCTATACCTCTGGTCTAATCACCAGGCATGCAAGTTCCTCCTGAACTTTACAGCGCGGGAAACCCACAACGCGCTCATAAATAATATTATATAAAGGCCTTGTAAATACACCTTACGCGGTACATCATCGCGTCACATCCATATATTATAATCAAAATCACATACACTATTCACATACTCTAGAAAACACTGACCGTCTCCCACGACGGATGGCCACAGACTCCCCTTTAACAACTCAGTATTCTTCTCTGACACGTATGCTAACTTCATTCACTTCGCACGCTTTTCTCATGTCCTGTAAACCTCAATTCACACATGAACGCCCCTGAGTATTCTTCAACCATACTCTACGTCTCTACGTGCTTCTAACAGTGAACTTTTAAATGTCACATTCCAAGCTTGCATACTTTAATAAAAATACACTCTAAACAGAGTTACTCCTTTCTCCACCCACACACATGTATACACACGTCATGTATCTCATGACCTTAACCTACTTACTAACAAACTTCAGGACCGTACACAAAAATCCTTAACACCTAACTGTAACTTCGAATATGACTTAACAGTTCACACCGACCCCCGAGGAAAAAAAAATGATATCATTTTTTTTTTAAACATTACATCAAACCAAAGTGTGAGGTCGATGAAATATGTCAAGCCATACCAAACAACAAAAAGGGATGGAAATATATTGGTGAACCAAAAGGTTACCACATTAACTTTGGCACAGGAAAGGTGACGTAGGCTTTGCCTTAGCAATCATACTCTACTGGCAAACCAAACACAATTTCATCCTATACAACATTAAACTCTGTTGGATGCAACTCTAACAATGTGTGCATCAATTAATATATTAACCAAATCATAAGTGGATTCACCATACCAAAAATACACAGGTGAACCAAAATGTACATCAACATTGTTCGTTACATAATATAATTACATTATGAGTTAACACTTACAACTTATCAAGCTAACACAAATGTTTCATAAATATCAAACAATCTATTCTAAATGTTGCAGTCTATCTGTAAATTCATTTCTCGATTGCTCCAAATAAAGAGTAAAGGACTGATGTCTCACTAAGAAGAAGTATCGATGAGCAAGCCTGCTGATGACCGTCCATTCAGCTGCTGTAATGATAGACAATTCCACCAACAACACTGGTATCTCATGGCATAGCATACTTTCCTATGGATAAACAAAATTAGGCAAGAATAAAATCATTTGCCTTGGAAAATTTGTATCACATTATGCCATATCATATACCCTTCCATGTCCACCCCATTCCACTAAACATTGCCAGTGGGGTGACAAAATAATCAATTAAGGGATGATATACCCATTTTACATGTCTTCGTGATCAGCGACCTTAGATACTACACCCTATACCTCCTAATTAAGCTTTACTACTTTAGTTAATGAAATAAGTCAATCTAAAACACCAAGTTATACTGACTTGTACTGTACACCTGTTCACTATTTGTTGTTTATATACACTCCGTCAAATTTCCATTCTTGAAAGTTATAGCTTTCAGCCTTGTTGTATGCACAGTAACAATTAACCTCTCATGCTGAGTCATAACAAGTACCAATCTCTTCCAACTAACATCAAAAATATTCTCAATCTAGACTCCATCATCATCATTACCACGATCACAAAAGTATTTCCAAATAGCACAGTATCTTTAGTAGAGCAAACAGATCACTTATGTCCCACTTATCTGGTGGTAACTTTTTGATGGCGTTGAACATTAACAACTTCAATGGTTCTTTACCTTTATCTACGTATCTGTTTTTGAAATTGAAAGATAATATTAACTCTAACTGGTCTTTAACTCCAGCACAATTTCCTTTCAGACCATCCATCACAGTCTTCCACACTTCCTTCCTTGAAGCTTCAGTCTCTTCAAGTACTACTTTCTTGGCAACAGATGTAGCATCCTTCATCTTCGCTCTCCTATACTGCATTTGAGCATCTAAAGGTTCCTTCTTCCAATCTGATTGATCTGTACCAAGCGCAGCCTCATGTCTCTCCTCCGTAGACTTAGCTTGATCTTTCAATGCTTCGGCTTGCTGCTGTAATCTTTGTTTAGCTGCCTTAAATTGCTCTTCTAGTGTATCAAATTTAACAAAGTAACTCTCTTCTAAAGCATTACCTTTCTCCTTCCACCGAGATGACAGGACCCTGCAATGTTCCTCTTTAACTTGAGTATTACCCTTACACTCAGTTAATATTCTGTTCCTATCCACCTTAAATTCATCATTTAATCTTTGAACACCATCTTTGTATTCCTTTTCTAATAACTGCTCAACAGTCTTGAATCTTCCTTCTAATATTGTACACTTTTCCTCGAAAGTTCCCTCTTCTTGGATCAATTTGTCTATCTTTAACTGATCCTTGTCACACCAAAAACCCATTCTTGGTAACAATACTTCTTGAGGTGCATGGTATGTTTCATCATGCCCTGGACTTGTCATTGTCTCATAGGCTTTTGTAGACATTGCATTCTTACTAACACTTATTGATCTTCCTTCCATAGAATATAAGTTAGTTTTACTCCTAACTGATTCATCACTAATGATAGTCTTTTGTGGTTCATCCACATTCAGTTTGGATATTTTCCCAACTGAGACTGAACAGTCTTCACAACAATTATCTGTTTGTACAGTGACTTCTTTCTTCTCACTTTGAACAGAAACATTCCTAGTTTCAGTTTTCACCATATCATCTGCTATATTAGCTTTCCTCTTTAAATTCAGTTTTGGTCTCTTGCTATCATCCAACACTGGCAATGCGATTCCAGTTGTAACTTCTCTTATTTCCTTAATCTCTATGAGATATACCTTTGCTCTCTGTGGCTTGTATTTATCATCCACTTTTACCATAGTGTTAAACAATTCGTAAGACTCACAATCTCTGATAGCCAAAATAAAGTCTCTTAAGGCTATTCTTTTCTTTCTGTTTCTAATTGTTCTTGAACAGTCTGCCATGACTACAGATTTACAGACTAGATTCACAAAATAAGAAAGTATATTCACTACAATACTAAATTATCAGTATTAATATACCTCTACATAGATACTACAATAACACAGTAACAAATCACCAATTATTCTAAAGATAATACACACAAGTAACCCTAAAATCAGTCACTTATAATAATCAGATCCACCTATGTCTAGACTAAGACATGTGTAGCTGAACACACTAATCCTCAATATACTTTAACCATCATATCTACAATGTTTAGATTCTAACACAGTAATCATACAAACTATTTGTAACTAATAACCAGGACCAAAACACAGTGAATGATGATAATAATGAAGTATACCGCTAACACAAAACCATAAACAAATAAACAACCGACAGGTGGGGGGATAATCAACACCTGCAATACAAACGACAACAATAGAGCTGTGAAATGAACTTATTTACAAGATAGTAGAAAATTAACGCAAGAAAACTACAAGTAAACATGACAAAAGAGACTAAATTATGTAACAATGATTACACAAACCAAACTATAACAGCTAACACCAATAAATGTCAAAGAATTCCACGGGCACTAGCTACCGAGTCTCTCCAAGACTCTGGAATTAATTAATTTTACAAAAAAAAACAAACCTACAGAATAGATTAATACCAATTCCCTCTAATGAAGAACAAAGTATTAATAATATATAAACAAGTAACACAAATATAAAACGCTAACGCAACAACGAATACAAATGAATGACCATCAGGAATGTCAGTAGAATGGTATCTGAACAAAGAAGTGCAACAATGGCATAAACTGTGACTTATCTTAAGTGTGTTTTGATTACAGTCTATGGTTCCATCAAGATAATGCAGATCTACAGCTGAAGGATATCTGTATTGATATGGCACTACAGCAAGTTTGTCTCACTGATGTTCAACTCGCGCAGATTCTGTACAAGATACAAAATAATGTAAATAACTACTCAAAAGTATTGCCATAAACATTAAACTAATAACCACATTTAGAAACACTTAAATATGATGTAGACTAACACTAATACTAATACAAACTTACAAGAATACCTATAAAATATCTAAATCGATAGTCCTACTTGAAAGTAATGCAGAAGCAGAAAGGGAAATAAAGAATAAATATAAGCTTCTTTAGTCTCTATCAGATGACAGAAGAATAGTACTAATAGTAGTATAATACCGAATAATTACAAAGGCTTAACAAAAAGTCGAATATAATAAATCAATAAACTGTAACAGATGATAGAAACGACCTAACAAATAAGCTTTACAATTAATATTAAACTTAAACAGAAAAACTCTTACGGTTGTAATTAGGCTAGATAATTAATCTATAATATTAATCTTAATATATAATTTATACAGCACCAAATATAAAGAAGAAACAAACACTCAGAACTTAACACACATGCACGAACACACAACACAGTAAAAGAGGTCAGTTATACGAAAACTACTGATGAGTATTAACGAAACAAAAGAACAGGACAAATTACCGCACAATCGAAAGAAAAAAAAAATACTACGCACAACAATACACTAATCACACAGTTTCTAATACAAATTAATAAGAAATAATACGTATCTTTAATACATATGGTTCGTTGATCTTGACTGTAGACCGATGTTCCAGATGTGTTGTTTATTTCACTTCCTTTCCGATGGCTTGATGATAAAAATGACTGCACAGCACAACACACGTGAAGTACAAACAAGATCCTCTGATAAATTTTAACGGGCCAGTACACCCCCGTTAAATACGTTGAAAAAAGCAGGCTACTTCATGCAGATTCCGATGCGATGACTTGACCGAGTACACACATAAGCAAAGTTGACCTTGCACACACCGATGTCTGTCGTAAACAGCACTTGCAGGACCGTGTAAATTGGGTCACAACATGACCGTTGTACGCTGATTGGCAGAAAGTTCACGCACTTCGTGTTTACTTTTCTGGCTTGACTCAGGACCGTAATGTCCAGCTGTATGAAGAATTTACCGTATGTCTTTTATTACTCAATTACCTTGACTTCAAAATAGAAATCAGATGTATGGGTGTTGATATCTGTTGTGAGCATATTATGACTATTGACAAATCTTTTAGATGAATTTCACTAGTGTCAAAACACTTCATTTACCGTCCAAAGAATTTCTGAAGTTTTACAGAACTTCAAGATTCCGGGGCGGGTTGATTGATTCTCCGCAATAGTCCTGGGTTCAGAAAATTGAGCCCCTCTAAATCACTGGAAACCACCACTGTAGCAATAAAGGCTTTTTCTATGTGGTACTAACTATCAATATAACCACCAAATGTTAACTATGGAAAATGTTACCTCTGTAATGTTATAATGGAATATAACTTGGACTGACACTCAAGACAGTACATACGCGAATGAAATAACTTGACAAAAGTCTGGGTCACAGTTCCATACATATAATCTCAACAGCATAGTCCTGGACATCAGCAACAATAGTACAAATACTTGCATGGTTAGAATATGTAATACAGTCATCCTTACGTACTGGTAACAACTGCATTCAATGTAAGTGTGGCATTTACCCCTCGCACATAAA